>JAULUF010000054.1:95000-205000 GCA_031834385.1 Semotilus atromaculatus
ACTCCAACATCTCACACACCTGACTCCAACACCTGACTCCTAACATCTCACACACCTGACTCCAACACCTCACACACCTGACTCCAACACCTGACTCCAACATCTCACACACCTGACTCCAACATCTCACACACCTGACTCCAACACCTCACACACCTGACTCCAACACCTCACACACCTGACTCCAACACCTCACACACCTGACTCCAACATCTCACACACCTGACTCCAACACCTGACTCCCAACACCTCACACACCTGACTCCAACACCTGACTCCAACACCTCACACACCTGACTCCAACACCTCACACACCTGACTCCAACACCTGACTCCAACACCTCACACACCTGACTCCAACATCTCACACACCTGACTCCAACACCTGACTCCAACACCTCACACACCTGACTCCAACACCAACACCTCACACACCTGATTCCAACACCTCACACACCTGACTCCAACACCTCACACACCTGACTCCAAACACCTCACACACCTGACTCCAACCACCTCACACACCTGACTCCAACACCTCACACACCTGACTCCAACACCTCACACACCTGACTCCAAACACCTCACACACCTGACTCCAACACCTCACACACCTGACTCCAACACCTCACACACCTGACTCCAACACCTCACACACCTGACTCCAACATCTCACACACCTGATGCGTTTCACCACAGTTTCCTGTAGCTCAAGGCAAAGCACACCATCCCTGAAAACGACGACACATTACTAATCTTAGACAGAGATAACATTGATAACAATACTGAAAGGACTACTGATTAGTTTATCTGCGGTGACATTAATGATAATGCAAGATTAATGCGCTGTTCTCTTCTCTGCTGTCATCTTCAGGAATTACATCAGCTACATGCTGACCATCACTGTTCTGTATTTAGCGTTCCCTGTTCTCATCATGCAATCCTCCTACAATGGCATCTATGCACATTTCAAGAAGACGCACCACTTTAAGGTACTCGCACACTCTCTCCAAGTACGATTTTAAAGGAAGTATACAAATACAATCACTCTAGTTTTAAAGGAGCTCGCTTTACACAGTTTTATAGTCTCCTCAGTTGTAGATCAGGCACAGGATCTGGTGCTCATCGTTCTGTGAGCTTTAAGGTGTGCTGATATAGTTTCTGTGATCGGACCAGACAGTGATTGCATCTCTTTCTCTGTTGTCCTGTAGTTTAACACAGGTTTACCGCTGAAGATGCTGCTGTTCTGCTGGGGTCCGTATGTTCTGATGTGCACATACGCCTGCTTCGAGAACGCCAGTCTCGTTTCACCGAAGCTCAGGATGGTAAGAGAACCGTAATCAAACATGGAGAAATCTTCTCTATGGAATGATATTCCGGACATTATTCAAAAGGAATTGCAAATTGTATTTGCAATTGCATTTTCAATTTGTGGACGCATAAACTGTGACAAAATCCAAACGCAATTGCAAATCGCGCATTTACGTTTGCATTTTCGTTTTAGCGAACGCACACTGACTGCCAAATTTCAAATGGAAAAGCAAAGTCAGTTTGCAACCGAGTTTCTCATATCTTACGAGTTTTGACCCACTCATATTTAAATAGCAATTTCAATTACCACGTCTGCTTTTTCACTTCCTCAGCGTTGCGTATGTAGCCAGCCAAAACTCAAATGCAATCGCAATTCTCTTAGTATTTCCATTTCCGATGCCTTACACGGAAACCTGTCAATCAGTGTCAAGGGTGGGATTATGCTCTGGGGCGTGTTTGTGTTGGGAGGTGACGTCACTCACAGTCGACGGTCAAGAGGTGATGCGCTAAACAGATGTCGATTTATTTTAAACAATGGAGGTATGGTGAAATTGTGGACTTTATGATGCTCGCGCAGCAAGTTGATGACAGTACATCCTCTACAGATTTCCTCTTATTCAGAAGCCATTTAGTTTTGGAAAAGTTAAATGAGTTTGTGGCCTTGACCAACAGCAACATGAGTAATGTTGTTTTCGCTAATTGCTATACACTGTGAACACTCTTGAAATTAGTAAACTTAGAAGGGATAATTCACCAAAAAAATTAAATTCTCTTATTTTAGTCACGGTCTTCTGATATGTAGGCTATGGCTTTCTTTTAGCAGCTCGAGTCAAACTAAAGTTTTTTAAGTCTCTTTTTCATGTTTAACTCTCTTGCTCTTTGGGACATGGAGGAAAATGTATGGTAAAAATGTTTACTTACATTAAATGGAACTACAGACATTGGAGCTTGAGAATGCTGGCTAAATTCATTTGCATTGTGAGGACCTACCGAACTGAGCTATTAAAATATTCATTGAGAAAAAAAGGAAGTCATACACATTTAGGATCGAGGAGGGTATGAATGGGAGTAAAAGAAATGAAGGAGGGAGGGGGGTCACATTATGAAATAAATGTTTTTCTCCAAAACACGTTGGTAACAATTATTTGCACCCTTTTATTAAATACTTTTTTGCAACCTCCGTTTTCCAACATACCAGCTCTGAGTTTTCTTCTATAATGCCTGATGAGTTTGGAGAACACCTGACAAGAGATCAGAGATCATTCATTTATTTGTTTTATTTATTTGTCCGGGTGAAGACTGTGCGCGAGCACAAGAGAACTGTATCCATGACACTGATAGCAGCGGGACAGAGCGCAGCAGCTTGATTTCAGAAATAACAGATTTAAGCGCTAGATCTCTTGCTTAATAGCGAACTAAATGAATGCTCTGCTAGTTAACTGGAGATGTTTTATTTATTTATATTAGGTAGGCCTACATCCGTTCTATGACATTAGTATTATATTTTTTACTAACCATATATTTACGTATATTGCGTCATTGTACCCAGCACTTCCGAAAATGCACTTCCGAATGCGTCTCTGTCCCCAGCACATTTCAAACCAAACTGACGCCCATGGACACATGGCATCATGTATTCGATCAAATAGGCCTACCAAAAAATAAAAAATAAAAACCTGACATGTGCTAGAAATCGGGCCATGTTTGGATCTTCGAAATGCGGTCGACTGTGAGTGACGTCTCATCCCAACACAAACACGCCCCAGAGCATAATCCCACCCTTGACACTGATTGACAGGTTTCCGTGTAAGGCATCGGAAATGGAAATACTAAGAGAATTGCGATTGGATTTGAGTTTTGGCTGGCTACATACGCAACGCTGAGGAAGTGAAAAAGCAGACGTGGTAATTGAAATTGCTATTTAAATATGAGTGGTTCAAAACTCGTAAGATATGAGAAACTCGGTTGCAAACTGACTTTGCTTTTCCATTTGAAATTTGGCAGTCAGTGTGCGTTCGCTAAAACGAAAATGCAAACGTAAATGCGCGATTTGCAATTGCATCTGGATTATGGCACATTTTATGCGTCCACAAATTGAAAACGCAATTGCAAATACAATTTGCAATTCCTTTTGAATAATGTCCGGAATATCATTCCATACTTCTCTTCTCTTAATCAGCACATTAGCTCAGAATCTCAGTCTTCTACTTGTAAATCCTGCAGGTTCTCCCGGTGCTCGCAAAGACGTCTCCGATATTCCACGCCGCCATGTACTCGTACGGTAACGAGTTTTACCGCGGGGGAATCTGGCAGTTCCTCACGGGACAGAAACCTGCGGACAAGAAGAAATAAGAGTGAAAGTCTGTTCGTTCGTCCATGTAATGTTGTATTCAGAAGAATCTACAAGCGTTCACACTTGATGATGTTTATGTCAAATCAGTGCCTAATACATTTGGAGATGTTTGTCCAGAATTTTCCTGAATTATTAATTGAAGACTGAAATACAGTGCAAAGCCTGAAGTGTGAGAGATGACTTACAATTCCCACAATTCATTCACGACATTCATTGTTGATGCCTTGCTGTCTCTGTTGACTGAGTCAGTATTCATTTGTGAATCTATGAAGAAAGAGGATCTTTCTAGCCAAAGCTTGAATCCAGTGAATGAACCGCTAATAACAAAAGGGCCTTTCTTTGTTAATCCACAAAATAAACGTGAGGCTTAAGACGGTTGTCAGTTTCTTTAGGGGCTCTTCAGGGGACTGATGCTTATAAAGGCAAATTAACTCAACAAGCCTGTTGACATCAGAGGGCCATTCTTCTTCACTGGTTTCACTCACAGACAATCAGCTGACTCACTAAACGCTCCCATTCCTCTACATGTGTGAGTTAGGAGTCCTAATGTCTAAATTTTGCAGGTGCTTTTATTGCAGTTCATTATTCCAGGTTGGGAGATCTTCATGGATGGTTTCAGTGGCTAGCTCAGGTCTCTGAACAGTGGCTAATAATCAACATGCACATTTAGGATTAAGAGATCTGGACGCTTTTGTAATCTTCAGTAATTCCTCTGCACAAGGAGAGCTCTCATATCGGTAGATTTGGGTTTGTGACGCGTGTTTGTTTCCCAAAGCGGATCAGGATCATTAATGCGCCGGTCACAGGGCGACTCTCAGACCTGCTGACCAACAGCTCTCTGAAACCCTCCTCTTCCTCACACACACACACACCAGTGTAAAGCAGAAACCCTCCTCTTCCTCACACACACACACACCAGTGTAAAGCAGAAACCCTCCTCTTCCTCACACACACACACACACACACCAGTGTAGAGCAGAAACCCTCCTCTTCCTCACACACACACACCAGTGTAGAGCAGAAACCCTCCTCTTCCTCACACACACACACACACCAGTGTAGAGCAGAAACCCTCCTCTTCCTCACACACACACACACACCAGTGTAGAGCAGAAACCCTCCTCTTCCTCACACACACACACACACACACCAGTGTAGAGCAGAAACCCTCCTCTTCCTCACACACACACACACACCAGTGTAGAGCAGAAACCCTCCTCTTCCTCACACACACACACACACCAGTGTAGAGCTGAAACCCTCCTCTTCCTCACACACACACACACACACACACTAGTGTAGAGCAGAAACCCTCCTCTTCCTCACACACACACACACCAGTGTAGAGCAGAAACCCTCCTCTTCCTCACACACACACACACACCAGTGTAGAGCTGAAACCCTCCTCTTCCTCACACACACACACACACCAGTGTAGAGCTGAAACCCTCCTCTTCCTCACACACACACACACTAGTGTAGAGCAGAAACCCTCCTCTTCCTCACACACACACACACACCAGTGTAGAGCTGAAACCCTCCTCTTCCTCACACACACACACACACACACACTAGTGTAGAGCAGAAACCCTCCTCTTCCTCACACACACACACACCAGTGTAGAGCAGAAACCCTCCTCTTCCTCACACACACACACACCAGTGTAGAGCTGAAACCCTCCTCTTCCTCACACACACACACACACACACACTAGTGTAGAGCAGAAACCCTCCTCTTCCTCACACACACACACACACCAGTGTAGAGCAGAAACCCTCCTCTTCCTGACACACACACACACACACCAGTGTAGAGCTGAAACCCTCCTCTTCCTCACACACACACACACACCAGTGCAGAACTGAAACCCTCCTCTTCCTCACACACACACACACCAGTGCAGAACTGAAACCCTCCTCTTCCTGACACACACACACACCAGTGTAGAGCAGAAACCCTCCTCTTCCTCACACACACACACACACACCAGTGCAGAGCTGAAACCCTCCTCTTCCTCACACACACACACACACACACACCAGTGCAGAACTGAAACCCTCCTCTTCCTCACACACACACACACACCAGTGCAGAACTGAAACCCTCCTCTTCCTCACACACACACACACCAGTGCAGAACTGAAACCCTCCTCTTCCTCACACTCACATACATGCACACACACACACACACACACACACTGGTGTAGAGCAGGAACCCTCTTCCTCACACACACACACACACACACACCAGTGCAGAACTGAAACCCTCCTCTTCCTCACACACACACACACACAAACACACACACCAGTGCAGAACTGAAACCCTCCTCTTACTCACACACACACACACACACACCAGTGCAGAACTGAAACCCTCCTCTTCCTCACACACACACGCATACACGCACACACACACACACACACTGGTGTAGAGCAGGAACCCTCCTCTTCCTCACACACACACACACACACACCAGTGCAGAACTGAAACCCTCCTCTTCCTCACACACACACACACAGACACACACACCAGTGTAGAGCAGAAACCCTCCTCTTCCTCACACACACACACACACCAGTGTAGAGCAGAAACCCTCCTCTTCCTGACACACACACACACACACACACACCAGTGTAGAGCTGAAACCCTCCTCTTCCTCACACACACACACACACCAGTGCAGAACTGAAACCCTCCTCTTCCTCACACACACACACACACCAGTGCAGAACTGAAACCCTCCTCTTCCTGACACACACACACACCAGTGTAGAGCAGAAACCCTCCTCTTCCTCACACACACACACCAGTGCAGAGCTGAAACCCTCCTCTTCCTCACACACACACACACACCAGTCCAGAACTGAAACCCTCCTCTTCCTCACACACACACACACACCAGTGCAGAACTGAAACCCTCCTCTTCCTCACACACACACACACACACCAGTGCAGAACTGAAACCCTCCTCTTCCTCACACTCACATACATGCACACACACACACACACACACACACACTGGTGTAGAGCAGGAACCCTCTTCCTCACACACAAACACACACACACACCAGTGCAGAACTGAAACCCTCCTCTTCCTCACACACACACACACACACACACACACACACACACACACCAGTGCAGAACTGAAACCCTCCTCTTCCTCACACACACACACACACACACACACAAACACACACACCAGTGCAGAACTGAAACCCTCCTCTTCCTCACACACACACACACACACACACCAGTGCAGAACTGAAACCCTCCTCTTCCTCACACACACACGCATACACGCACACACACACACACTGGTGTAGAGCAGGAACCCTCCTCTTCCTCACACACACACACACACACACACACCAGTGCAGAACTGAAACCCTCCTCTTCCTCACACACACACACACACACACACACCAGTGTAGAGCAGAAACCCTCCTCTTCCTCACACACACACACACACACACACCAGTGCAGAACTGAAACCCTCCTCTTCCTCACACACACACACACACACACACAAACACACACACCAGTGCAGAACTGAAACCCTCCTCTTCCTCACACACACACACACACACACCAGTGCAGAACTGAAACCCTCCTCTTCCTCACACACACACGCATACACGCACACACACACACACTGGTGTAGAGCAGGAACCCTCCTCTTCCTCACACACACACACACACACACCAGTGCAGAACTGAAACCCTCCTCTTCCTCACACACACACACACACACACACCAGTGTAGAGCAGAAACCCTCCTCTTCCTCACACACACACACACACCAGTGTAGAGCAGAAACCCTCCTCTTCCTGACACACACACACACACACACACCAGTGTAGAGCTGAAACCCTCCTCTTCCTCACACACACACACACCAGTGCAGAACTGAAACCCTCCTCTTCCTCACACACACACACACCAGTGCAGAGCTGAAACCCTCTTCTTCCTCACACACACACACACACACCAGTGCAGAACTGAAACCCTCCTCTTCCTCACACACACACACACACCAGTGCGGAACTGAAACCCTCCTCTTCCTCACACACACACACACACACCAGTGCAGAACTGAAACCCTCCTCTTCCTCACACTCACATACACGCACACACACACTGGTGTAGAGCAGGAACCCTCTTCCTCACACACACACACACACACCAGTGCAGAACTGAAACCCTCCTCTTCCTCACACACACACACACACACCAGTGCAGAACTGAAACCCTCCTCTTCCTCACACACACACACCAGTGCAGAACTGAAACCCTCCTCTTCCTCACACACACACGCATACACGCACACACACACACACACTGGTGTAGAGCAGGAACCCTCCTCTTCCTTACACACACACACACACACACACACACACACACCAGTGCAGAACTGAAACCCTGCTCTTCCTCACACACACACACACACACACACACTGGTGTAGAGCAGGAACCCTCCTCTTCCTCACACACACACACACACACCAGTGTAGAAAGTTTTTCAGTCAGGAGATAGTATAGTGAACTATAGTGAAATCAGCTGGCTGAGTTCATGGATGTAATAAACATGTGGCAGGACTTCACACTCGTCAGAGGGTCTGAGCAGACGAACACACTCGTCAGAGAACACACACTCGTCAGAGAGTCTGAGCAGACGAACACACACTCGTCAGAGAACACACACTCGTCAGAGAGTCTGAGCAGACGAACACACACTCGTCAGAGAACACACACTCGTCAGAGAGTCTGAGCAGACGAACACACACTCGTCAGAGAACACACACTCGTCAGAGAGTCTGAGCAGACGAACAAGAGAGTCTTTGATACCAATCTTTCATTTGAAAGTCACGTGTCTAGTATCTGTAAAACCGCATTTTTCCATCTTAAAAATATATCTAAATTACGTCATATGCTCTCACTGACAAATGCGGAACAATTAGTTCATGCATTCATGACATCAAGGTTAGATTATTGTAATGCTCTACTGGGTGGTTGCCCTGCACGCTTAATAAACAAACTACAGCTAGTTCAAAACGCAGCAGCTCGAGTTCTTACCAGAACCAGGAAGTATGACCATATTAGCCCGGTTCTGTCAACACTGCATTGGCTGCCTATTAAACATTGTATACATTTTAAAATATTGCTGATTACTTACAAAGCCCTAAATGGTTTAGCTCCCCAGTACTTGAGCGAGCTCTTAACGCATTATAGTCCTTCACGTCTATTGCGATCTCAAAATTCTGGCCAGTTAATAATACCTAGAATATCAAAATCGACTGCTGGCGGTAGATCCTTTTCCTATTTAGCACCAAAACTTTGGAACAATCTTCCTAACACAGTCCGGGAAGCAGATACAGTCTGTCAGTTTAAATCTAGACTAAAGACACATCTCTTTGGCTTAGCATACACATAACACATTATAGATTTCTATAATTCAATGTTAGGCTGCATAGTTTAGATCAGCCGGAACCGGGAACACTTCCCATAATTCCTGATGTACTTTGTACATCATAAGAAGGATGGCGTCTACGCTAATATTAGTCTCTCTGTTTATCCCGAGGTTTACCGCGAACCGCCGGATCCAGGCCATATCCAGATCTGAGGAAGGACCATCACATGGACACGACGACAACGCATCCCTGATGAGCCGGCCCCATCAACACTGTGAAGGCCCATGAACACCCCAACACAGTCATCTCCTCACCGGCCGGATGACCCAACCCAACCAGATGAACTGGATAAATATCGTGAAAGTTCTGATCACATCTGACTCCTGACATTATGCTGCCTAACTCATAATCATACACTGTTCGTTCGTTGGCCAAAGGAGGACTGGCCCCCTGACTGAGCCTGGGTTCTCCCAAGGTTTTTATCTCCATTCTGTCACCTGATGGAGTTTTGGTTCCTTGCCACTGTTGCCTTTTTCGCCTCTCTTCGCCTTTGTCGCCATTGGCTTTTGGCTTGCTTAGTTGGGGACATTTAACATTTAATTTTGAATTTAACAATACTATTACAACATTGTTTTCCTGTTATCTCTGTAAAGCTGCTTTGAAACAATTTGTATTGTAAAAAGCGCTATATAAATAAAGGTGACTTGACTTGACTTGACACACTCGTCAGAGAACACACACTCGTCAGAGGGTCTGAGCAGACGAACACACACTCGTCAGAGAACACACACTCGTCAGAGGGTCTGAGCAGACGAACACACACTTGTCAGAGAACACACACTCGTCAGAGAGTCTGAGCAGACGAACACACACTCGTCAGAGAACACACACTCATCAGAGAACACACACTCGTCAGAGGGTCTGAGCAGACGAACACACACTCGTCAGAGAACACACACTCATCAGAGAACACACACTCGTCAGAGAACACACACTCGTCAGAGAACACACACTCGTCAGAGGGTCTGAGCAGACGAACACACACTTGTCAGAGAACACACACTCATCAGAGAACACACACTCGTCAGAGAACACACACTCGTCAGAGAACACACACTCGTCAGAGAACACACACTCGTCAGAGGGTCTGAGCAGACGAACACACACTTGTCAGAGAACACACACTCATCAGAGAACACACACTCGTCAGAGAACACACACTCGTCAGAGAACACACACTCGTCAGAGAGTCTGAGCAGACGAACACACACTCGTCAGAGAACACACACTCATCAGAGAACACACACTCGTCAGAGGGTCTGAGCAGACGAACACACACTCGTCAGAGAACACACACTCGTCAGAGAACACACACTCGTCAGAGAACACACACTCATCAGAGAACACACACTCGTCAGAGAACACACACTCATCAGAGAACACACACTCGTCAGAGAGTCTGAGCAGACGAACACACACTCGTCAGAGAACACACACTCAGAGAACACACACTCGTCAGAGAACACACACTCATCAGAGAGTCTGAGCAGACGAACACACAGTCGTCAGAGAGCACATACTCGTCAGAGGGTCTGAGAAGACGAACACACACTCATCAGAGAACACACACTCGTCAGAGAACACACACTCGTCAGAGGGTCTGAGCAGACGAACACACACTCATCAGAGAACACACACTCATCAGAGAACACACACTCGTCAGAGAGTCTGAGCAGACGAACACAGTCGTCAGAGAACACACACTCGTCAGAGAGTCTGAGCAGACGAACACACACTCATCAGAGAACACACACTCGTCAGAGAGTCTGAGCAGACGAACACACAGTCGTCAGAGAACACACACTCGTCAGAGAGTCTGAGCAGACGAACACACACTCGTCAGAGAACACACACTCTTCAGAGAACACACACTCGTCAGAGAACACACACTCGTCAGAGAACACACACTCGTCAGAGAGTCTGAGCAGACGAACACACACTCATCAGAGAACACACACTCGTCAGAGAGTCTGAGCAGACGAACACACACTCGTCAGAGAACACACACTCGTCAGAGAGTCTGAGCAGACGAACACACACTCGTCAGAGAACACACACTCTTCAGAGAACACACACTCGTCAGAGAACACACACTCGTCAGAGAACACACACTCTTCAGAGAACACACACTCGTCAGAGAACACACACTCGTCAGAGAACACACACTCGTCAGAGAACACACACTCGTCAGAGAACACACACTCTGGTGATCTGTTACATGTTAATCACGTTACGTTTCCAAGGTGGAGATCTGAACCCATTCAGCTGCGCACAATTACAAGATAATTTGCGATTTATAAATTTCCCTTCTGGAAGAGAGGCGTTCGTTCTCTGAATCACACGTTCAGAAACGGTCTAAGATCAGATGCAGGACGGGTTCTCCACACGTTTATAAATTAAGCAACTGGTGTATTTAACGTGAGCTGAGAGACAAACAACTGAACATTGTCTAAAAAAACCAACGTAACTTTTCTAAAAGTAGACAAAGCAGATGCAGCTAATTTGGGCTAAGAACAGTTTCATGGGAATACTTTGTCTTTTCCCCAGATATTTGCTCTTTAAGCTGTTGTAAAGATATTTACAGGTTTTCAAACAGTGGTCCTGTCAGCTCAGATGAAGCTCAGGTGAAGTAAGAGCTTGAGCTCCAGTTCACACGGCTCTGGGTCACGGCTCTTGGTCTCAGGGTTATCTCAGCTCTATCTCGGTCTGTACGCTCACACTGACCCGTAAGCCGGATTAACTCCAACTCTTCTCAGAAACAGCCTTGGAAATAGACATTGAAGAGAGTAAACACTCCAATAAAAACTTTCACACGGTCCTGAAGCTCTAGATTAGATCCCACTGATGAAGATTTGACCAGTTTCTCTAAGCAAAGCTGACAGACACTTCCTATCACAGTGCAGATTTTAGACTACATTTGCATTTAATAATTTATGCAAAGAGATTTACAAATGAGGAGAGCAATAGAGGCAGTTAAACCAACAAATGCACTGTGTATAGAAGTAGAGTTATGTTGTATTATGTTGTATAATGTTGTTATTATTAATGGCTCAAGTTCTGGAGAAAAAGATGCATCTTTAGCCGTTTCTTGAAAAGCTGCTCAATTTCCCAATAATTGATGAGATTATCCTCCATATTCCCACAATGATCTGGTCAGTGTGATTGTTCAAATGTAAGGTCTAAAGAAACACCATCAGTGAATAGAAAATGCTGTGAAGTTACGTAAGATGCACTAATATTGCAACATCAGTAAAAGAGTCCAGTTAGTTTTATTTAGGTATATTGCAGATGTTTCATGGACCCGGGGATGAAGGTCGGGTTGTTTAATCATTAACTCTGTTGTTCTGTATGAATGAATGTTTGTTGCACATTCTCCTCCGGCCATACGAGTCTATACTGTCACTATAAAACATTTAATAATGGCTATACACCTTTACATGTGGGCCTGATTATTCTTCCAAAAAATTAAATGACATTACAAATAAAAGTTTTGAAGAATGGCCATTTAATTGTACCATTTCTGACACTAGATAATGTAATAATATGTATATCACTCCTGTGGCAGCTTCTTTTCAGCATCTATTTCAGTTTGAGCTAAACCTGTTTACCTTCATCACATGCGAACCCTACTTCTAATCCTGAGCACAGATTTAAGAAGATTTAAGTGTAATTCGGACAAAATTATTTTGCCGCAACACACGGTGAAGCAACGCTAATCAGTTATAGCAGATAATGTGATTCTGAACAGACACACCGGAACACACGCTTGTTTCCTGACTGACAGCGCCATCTGGCGGCCGAACTGCGCACTGCACCTGATGCTGAACTACAGCTGAGATCGATACACAAACACTGAACTACAGCTGAGATCGATACACAAACACTGAACTACAGCTGAGATCGATACACAAACACTGAACTACAGCTGAGATCGATACACAAACACTGGACTACAGCTGAGATCGATACACAAACATTGAACTACAGCTGAGATCGATACACAAACACTGAACTACAGCTGAGATCGATACACAAACACTGAACTACAGCTGAGATCGATACACAAACACTGAACTACAGCTGAGATCGATACACAAACACTGAACTACAGCTGAGATCGATACACAAACACTGAACTACAGCTGAGATCGATACACAAACACTGAACTACAGCTGAGATCGATACACAAACACTGGACTACAGCTGAGATCGATACACAAACACTGGACTACAGCTGAGATCGATACACAAACACTGGACTACAGCTGAGATCGATACACAAACACTGGACTACAGCTGAGATCGATACACAAACACTGAACTACAGCTGAGATCGATACACAAACACTGAACTACAGCTGAGATCGATACACAAACACTGAACTACAGCTGAGATCGATACACAAACACTGAACTACAGCTGAGATCGATACACAAACACTGAACTACAGCTGAGATCGATACACAAACACTGAACTACAGCTGAGATCGATACACAAACACTGAACTACAGCTGAGATCGATACACAAACACTGAACTTCAGCTGAGATCGATACACAAACACTGAACTACAGCTGAGATCGATACACAAACACTGGACTACAGCTGAGATCGATACACAAACACTGAACTTCAGCTGAGATCGATACACAAACACTGAACTACAGCTGAGATCGATACACAAACACTGAACTACAGCTGAGATCGATACACAAACACTGAACTACAGCTGAGATCGATACACAAACACTGAACTACAGCTGAGATCGATACACAAACACTGAACTACAGCTGAGATCGATACACAAACACTGAACTACAGCTGAGATCGATACACAAACACTGAACTACAGCTGAGATCGATACACAAACACTGAACTACAGCTGAGATCGATACACAAACACTGAACTACAGCTGAGATCGATACACAAACACTGAACTACAGCTGAGATCGATACACAAACACTGGACTACAGCTGAGATCGATACGCAAACACTGGACTACAGCTGAGATCGATACGCAAACACTGGACTACAGCTGAGATCGATACGCAAACACTGGACTACAGCTGAGATCGATACACAAACACTGAACTACAGCTGAGATCGATACGCAAACACTGAACTACAGCTGAGATCGATACGCAAACACTGAACTACAGCTGAGATCGATACGCAAACATTGAACTACAGCTGAGATCGATACGCAAACACTGAACTACAGCTGAGATCGATACACAAACACTGAACTACAGCTGAGATCGATACACAAACACTGAACTACAGCTGAGATCGATACACAAACACTGGACTACAGCTGAGATCGATACACAAACACTGAACTACAGCTGAGATCGATACACAAACACTGAACTACAGCTGAGATCGATACACAAACACTGAACTACAGCTGAGATCGATACACAAACACTGAACTACAGCTGAGATCGATACACAAACACTGAACTACAGCTGAGATCGATACACAAACACTGAACTACAGCTGAGATCGATACACAAACACTGAACTACAGCTGAGATCGATACACAAACACTGAACTTCAGCTGAGATCGATACACAAACACTGAACTACAGCTGAGATCGATACACAAACACTGAACTACAGCTGAGATCGATACACAAACACTGAACTACAGCTGAGATCGATACACAAACACTGGACTACAGCTGAGATCGATACACAAACACTGGACTACAGCTGAGATCGATACACAAACACTGAACTACAGCTGAGATCGATACACAAACACTGAACTACAGCTGAGATCGATACACAAACACTGAACTACAGCTGAGATCGATAAACAAACACTGAACTACAGCTGAGATCGATACACAAACACTGAACTACAGCTGAGATCGATACACAAACACTGAACTACAGCTGAGATCGATACACAAACACTGAACTACAGCTGAGATCGATACACAAACACTGAACTACAGCTGAGATCGATACGCAAACACTGAACTACAGCTGAGATCGATACACAAACACTGAACTACAGCTGAGATCGATACACAAACACTGGACTACAGCTGAGATCGATACACAAACACTGAACTACAGCTGAGATCGATACACAAACACTGAACTACAGCTGAGATCGATACACAAACACTGAACTACAGCTGAGATCGATACACAAACACTGAACTACAGCTGAGATCGATACACAAACACTGGACTACAGCTGAGATCGATACACAAACACTGAACTACAGCTGAGATCGATACACAAACACTGAACTACAGCTGAGATCGATACACAAACACTGAACTACAGCTGAGATCGATACACAAACACTGAACTACAGCTGAGATCGATACACAAACACTGAACTACAGCTGAGATCGATACACAAACACTGAACTACAGCTGAGATCGATACACAAACACTGAACTACAGCTGAGATCGATACACAAACACTGAACTACAGCTGAGATCGATACGCAAACACTGGACTACAGCTGAGATCGATACACAAACACTGAACTACAGCTGAGATCGATACACAAACACTGAACTACAGCTGAGATCGATACACAAACACTGAACTACAGCTGAGATCGATACACAAACACTGGACTACAGCTGAGATCGATACACAAACACTGGACTACAGCTGAGATCGATACACAAACACTGAACTACAGCTGAGATCGATACACAAACACTGGACTACAGCTGAGATCGATACACAAACACTGGACTACAGCTGAGATCGATACACAAACACTGAACTACAGCTGAGATCGATACACAAACACTGAACTACAGCTGAGATCGATACACAAACACTGAACTACAGCTGAGATCGATACGCAAACACTGGACTACAGCTGAGATCGATACACAAACACTGAACTACAGCTGAGATCGATACACAAACACTGGACTACAGCTGAGATCGATACACAAACACTGAACTACAGCTGAGATCGATACACAAACACTGGACTACAGCTGAGATCGATACACAAACACTGGACTACAGCTGAGATCGATACACAAACACTGAACTACAGCTGAGATCGATACACAAACATTGATCACTGAGCATCTGGTTTAGTTTCGAGCTTCGAATAAACGCGATATATGATTTATTCGATATTCGATAAACTCGATATGTGACAGACTGTTCGTTTAACAGAGGATCACTAAAATATCAGTTCTTAACTTTATTTAGTTATAAAATAGATCATTTTCGGGAATTTATCTTTTTGTAAGATCAACAGTGATTCTCAGTGTGTATTATTTATCATCTTTATTATTCCCAGAAACAGTCCAATCAGAGTGTTAGGCACTATGAAAGTCTCGGCTTTAATGGTGTTCTCGCGGGTAACCAGTTCCTGCTCGAGATCATCTCAGACTGGACTTTGACCAATCAGCTGTGAGCAAAGAAACATATAGGTGACGTAATGAATCCCCAGAGTCTGTTGCAATGGCTTCACCTTTTCTTCCAAATCCTGTGGACATCTCAGCACTTCGTAGAGAAAGAGTTTTTAGGGACAGACAAAATCCCCTCGCCTTTCCTGATACTTGTATGAAAGATAGAGATTTCCGCGAATATATCTTTGGGAACTTCTTGAGCCGCACATAATGTGACACGTCGGAGCCATGCACTTACTGTAGTCCAGGGCCGTGCACAGAAAGTTTGAGGGGCAGTGGCTTAAACCAAAAAAGGGTGCACTATAAGGAGTTTGACTGAGGCAGTATCATCTTAATATAGAGAATTAATAACAACTCTTTTATAATCATGGGCAATAGGATTACAATTAGGATTTAAATGGTAAATGGTAAATGGACTGCATTTATATAGCGCTTTCACAGACCCAATGGCCACCAAAGCGCTTTACATTGCCTCACATTCACCCATTCACACACCGACGCCGGTGTCAGCCATGCAAGGCGCCATCCAGCTCGTCGGGAGCAGCTGGGGTTAGGGTCTCACTCACACACACACTGGGGTAAGGTGTCTTGCTCATGGACATCTCGACACTTGGTCAGGTGGAACCGGGGATTGAACCACCAACCTTCCGATTTGCAGACAACCTACATTTAGTGCTAAATCAATTTATGTTGTTATAATTACTCTTCCAATTAAAAAATAAAATGTCTGTCTTTATCACACTCTAGCATATGTATTTACTGTCAGCCAGTTTAACTGATGCTCAGTGGGCTCTCCCTCACTCATGAGCTGCCTCATCTTAAATGGAAGTATTAGACATTTTATTTAAATATTATACACATTTAATTTAAATATTATTCAGTTACAGTGTAAATTGAAATGATATACAGTAGGTTACAACAGTTCTAAAGTCACACCCGGGTAAAATGCGCATTTGACTTAATTCTCTTTTAGACCACTCGATGGCACAAATTCAGCTCAGCAGCACTTTTCTTCATAAACACTTTTGATGATGGACTTGGAAATTTGGCTGATCCTTGACTTGATCAAAGTTGATTCTGCGCTAATTTGATCTAATATTTTATGTTTTTTAAAATGTTTTAGACTTATGTAGCAATTTAAATACAAAGATCTCAAGAATCTTGTTTCTGTATTTTTTTAATGAAAATGTTGATGACAGTATATTTATTGAACAAACATTTATTATTTAATTTATCAAAATAACCCGAAAAATAGTATAAACATTGCTAAAGTGATTGTTTTGAACAAGTATCAACCTGCATAATTTAGCTAAAGTATTTGTCTCAATACTGTGTGTCTTTTGTACCATACTGGTTTTGCCCCGTGTGTACCTTCTTGCCACCTCATACATTAATACGATTTAAAATTTTCTTCCAAGAACATTGATATGTTGCACAAGTTGTTGGCACTATTTGAAGACCAGGAGCAAAACATTACCGACAGAAATACAAAAACAAATTACCAAAATACTAATTTCGTGGATCAACCACTGTCTGTAATGTGGATTGTAATTTGTAATCGACCTGTCAATGGGACGACATTGTATTCTGAATCGGAGAGCGGGCACATGCGCGTCTGTGAGTGAGGCTGCGGAGCGAGCCGGAAAACACGGAGCGGATTAGCAGAATCAGTGGATCTTTAGCGGAGCGACAACAGAACGTTTTTATGGGAATCTTCTGGAGGGGGGCGAGAGGGGCACCTCAGCTGATGAGGGCAGAGGGGCAGTGGCTCTAGCCACCGGGCCCACCCCCCTGTGCGTCATGGTACCAATAAAGCCTGATTGCATCGGTTTGGTTTTGTCAGCTCAAAACTAATCCTGTAACCCCGAGTTTGTTCAGCTACCTTCACGGTACAGGCCCCTGCAGTGATGCATCAGTGGTTACAGAAGAATCTCGCGCAGGAACGGCAGAAATCAGACCGTTTATATTGAACGCCCGACAGATGTCAGTGTCGCGCCGCCGTTCATTAGTGCCGATGACCAGAATAACTGCTTTATTATTTCCCCAGATACTTCCCAAAATGTGATATGCTTATTATTATTGTCTTGTCTCATTTCCGTGAATTTAAGTATTTAAATAATAGTTCATATTTTTTTCGTCCAAATAATAGCGGTTAAGCAGCCAACACAAGTCTCGGTCTGTTGTTCAGCTCAGGTCAGTGTTGATTCATTCCGCTATAAGGGTCATCAATTATTGAATAAATTCATTTAATCTATAAAGCAGTTCTGCAAAAAAAAAAAATGATGTCATCGTCCAGCTCGGTTCAGTTCTCATAAGCAGCGTCAGACAATTATGACTATATTTTTGTATTTGTATTGTATTTTTCTTTTTTCTTTTTCCTTTTCATTCTATGTTAATGAATTCAATGCAGTGCAGTTTAAAAAAAAACACAGTAGCGTCTGTAAAGTCAGATAAATAATGAATATGAAGTGGATGATTTAAATTATTTAACCTTGTAATATCAAGTTTCACAGAAATTATCATTTTGTGTGTGTGTGTGTGTGTGTGTGTTTAATGACAACTTGCATCAAGAAAACACTTCATATACATTTTATCCTGATCTGACAGGAAACCCTGGCGCTCATATAATGTGAATTTCTTGTTTTGTTCGTGCATTTATTATTTGTCCAGCATAAAGATTCGGGTTATTATCAGCGGACGCAAGACGAGCTTTGATTAACTTTTGTTCTAGTTATTATTTCTCCAGTGTTTGAGAACAGACTAAGAGCTGATCCAGAGTGGGTTCGAGCCCGTCCGAGAACTGTTTTCTTCATCATGTGAGGATGACTCTGATTGATCAGTGATTGGTCAGTTTTAGAACGGCCGCAGCTGATGACCAGCGGGCACGCGCGCGCGACACACACACCCCTGGAGAGAACACAGACAGAGGAAATAAGAGGAAACTGATATTGGCACACTTCTTATTTTGTGCTCATAGCAAGTCCACTATTTTTGATGGAAAGAAAAACTGATGTGAATGACCACAGGTGACAGACATTGCGCGCACACGAGAGAGCGCAAACTCAATACGCGCGTAACAGGAATGTAAATGAAAAAAGGCTCAGCAGAAATGGAAATACAAGATGTAAAGCTCAGGATTGTGAAGAGAAAAGACTAGCACGTCACCAGCCGACAGACCAGAGCAAAGGAACCCGAGCGTGCGCGCCGGACACCAGGAAAGTTCGTGCGTAAAAACCAGAAGCGTCGCTGCACATAAAGGAATGAAAAGACATTCTGAAGGACATTTCTCCAGAGGGAAACAGGCATGGAGTCTACTGAGTTTGCTGGGTCTGCTGGGCTGGCTAAATCAGCCGCACTAAAGTTGTCTGAGATGGGCGAAAGAAGTAAACAGCTGGGCAGCGCGTTGCGGGAACCTGAGCGGCAGAGACGCGTCATTCTGGTGATAGTTTGCGTCGCGCTTCTGCTGGACAACATGCTTTACATGGTGATCGTTCCCATCATTCCCGATTATCTCACAGATTTAGAGAACGCGCAAGCTTTGCGCACTCATGCCAACTCTTCCCTGAGCAGAGCATCCCGGGAGAACCTGGACATCCAGATCGGGGTGTTGTTCGCGTCCAAGGCCATCCTGCAGCTCCTGGTGAACCCGTTCACCGGCACCTTCATCGACCGCGTCGGGTACGACATCCCGCTGCTGATCGGACTCCTGGTCATGTTCGTCTCCACGTGTATATTTGCGTTCGCTGAGAACTACTGGACGCTGTTCTGCGCGCGCAGTCTGCAGGGGTTCGGCTCAGCGTTCGCGGACACGTCAGGGATAGCGATGATCGCGGATAAATACACGGAGGAGGCGGCAGGCCCGTTTGAAGGAATTTGGGGGCCCCAAGCAAAATAGACATGGAGTTGTTAGATATGTTAGAATTTCGATATTTTGATATTAGAAGGGAAGGGATGCTGCCTCACTACCCTTGAGGGGGATTCCGATAACAGTGTCATTGCACTTTACTGCATTGACTATCAAAGGGGCGCTCACAGTTTGTCATTGCATTTTATTCTTAAACAGTCGTTGTCTTGGGGCCCTAGTCCAGCTCGGGGCCCCAAGCAATTGCTTGGTTTGCCTGTCCTGTTCCGACGGGCCTGGGAGGCGGAGAGGAGTCGCGCGCTCGGCATCGCGCTCGCCTTCATCTCGTTCGGGAGTCTCGTGGCGCCTCCGTTCGGCGGGATCCTGTATGAGTTCGCAGGTAAACGGGTCCCGTTCATAGTTCTGGCCTGCGTGTGCTTGGCAGACAGCGTTCTGGTCTTGACTGTGATCAAACCTTTCTCTAACAGGACGCGCGAGAACATGCCGGTCGGGACGCCCATTCACCGGCTCATGATTGACCCGTACATCGCCGTAGTGGCGGGCGCGCTGACCGTGTGCAACATCCCGCTGGCGTTCCTGGAGCCCACCATCTCCCGCTGGATGGAGAGCACGATGAACGCCAGTGAGTGGGAGATGGGGCTCGTCTGGCTGCCCGCGTTCCTGCCGCACGTGCTGGGCGTTTATTTCACTGTCCGATTAGCCGCGAAGTTCCCGGACCTGCAGTGGTTCTACGGGGCCCTCGGGATGGTGATTATAGGGGCCAGTTCGTGCACTGTTCCCGCATGCAAGAGCTTCGGACAGCTGATGGTCCCCCTGTGCGGAATCTGCTTCGGCATCGCGCTGGTGGACACGGCGCTCCTGCCAACGCTCGCGTTCCTGGTGGACGTGCGTCACGTGTCCGTGTACGGGAGCGTGTACGCCATCGCGGACATCTCCTACTGCGTCGCGTACGCGCTAGGGCCTGTGGTCGCGGGGCAGATCGTGCACCACCTGGGGTTCGTGCAGCTGAACCTGGGCATGGGTCTGGTGAACGTGCTGTACGCGCCCGCGTTGCTGATGCTGCGCTCCGTGTGCCAGATGAGGCCGTCGCGCTCCGAGAGCAACGCGCTGCTGGAGGACCCGCCCGCGGGCCTGTACCACACCATCCGACTGGAGGACCGACGACGCACGCGGAAGGGCCTGTGCGTCACGGCGACCAACGCGCTTCCCGTGGACGAGAACGGGCTCTTCGCGCGCTCCAAATCCTGCTCGGAGGAATCATCCGGACCCGAGTTAACTTAACAAAACTCACACACTCACTAAACTCTTAACTCAACTTAACCATCCTGATCTCGTGAAATGCTCTCTATAAATTACACGATAAACACAATGTTCACGTGTAAAATTATTATTTTTTATTCGTTTTTACGTGCATTTGATACGCGGTTTTCGCATGATACGCACTTTATTGCGTGTAATAACCCACGTACCCACACCACTAATCCCACCCAAGGGGTTTACAGGTCGTATCATATGCACGTAAAAACTAATTTTTGCACATAAATTGCACGATAAACACAATGCTATATAGACTCATTTGGTGAGATCTGAAGGCGCATCTGACGCTGTTATTTTAGTGAGCCAGAGATTATATTGCAAACATTCAGCGTCTGGTGTGCAGTATTTATAAGTGTATCTGCTTACCTCGTCTTTTATGATTTCGATAGAAACTATTAGAGGTTTGTCTCTAAACGACAGTGTCTCATAGTGTGTAGAAGATGTGATGTAACTGCACAAAACCCGAATAAAACCAGTGCTCATATTTCCCTACACATGCCTTTTTATTGACTGAATCAATAAATATGACAATGAATCAGCTTTTGTAGTTGTTGTTTTTTAGTATCTTCAAATTCTCAAACTTTTTCAAAAAGATTCTTGTAAAATAATGTTTTAATGAAGATTTCGAGTCCGTTTGAATTTGTGTGGGTTTCATTGAATTTAATTGAAACGAAATATATAATTATGTCAATTAAATGAATTAAATTACATATAAAACCTGTTAAGGTGGGACCAGATATAATTTAAAGCCCATTTTGATAGTAACAACTCTAAAATAAAAATACAATTTTCCCCTATATTTTCCACATGACGAAAAATACAAATAGATGCACCGTTCATCATCTAACATGATCAAAACAAACCGTTTAACAATCAGCATTTACCATGTGTGTTGTTAATTGCATATAAAACAAAATTAGAAAATATAGCTATACATAGACAGCATAAAATAATGTGTCAAATAAAACATAAATTGTTGGAAGGGATGAAAGAGCAGTAGCACCTCTGGAAACACCTGGAGGAGCTTCAGTGTGTGTGTGTGTGTGTGTGTGTCGGACGCTGGTGGGCGGAGTCACGGACACACACACACACACACACACACACAAACGGACCCTGTCCCCGCGCGCCCGCTGAAACACACTTGAAGCTGCTGGAGCGACACACACTGATGGAGGTGAGCGGATCTCTATACACTCTCTAGAACTTCTGTAAAAGTTTATAAAGGAAGGGTTTGTATTTGAAATCATTTATTAGTGGCATAGTTTCCTACAGTACAGTACCTGTCACTACACACCTGACTGAAGCTGCCATAGACCTTATTCAGACCAGCGCCATGACAGGTATGAAAGTGAGGCTGTGAGGGATAGACTTACTGTGTTTTTTGAATGGGATCCGATGTAAAAAGCTGTATAAAGCTCCTAGATCACTTATAATTTTAAACAGATCATATTGTCTGGATTATTTGGTCTACTGGAATTTCTCAGAAACATCTTTTTGCATGGTTTCGTCAGCAGAACAATCCACAAACACATTTAATAGCAGTACAACCCACTGAAGAGATGGAGGTCTATCCCTCACAGCCTCGCTTTCATTCCTGTTAAAAATCAAAGATGGCGCTGGTCTGAATAAGGTCTATTGCTCTATGAAGCTGCATGTTTTCTGTCACGCTTTAGTCGTGTTTATCATCATCATCATCATCATCATCATCACCATCATCATCATCACCATCATCGTGATCGTTCCTCTTATCGCGACTATAAAAGAGCGAGAAACATTTGCCTCTGTTTTCATACTTTAGTCTAATTCTCCTACACCCCAGTTCCCTCAATCAATTAAACTAAATTAAAATGAAATTGAGTAAAACACTAATGACTCCCACTTCTAGTGAACTTTATGAAAGCGTTCAGGACAGGTCCATTCATCACACTAAAACAATCGTTGTAATCTGTAATAGAAATTTGTTATTATATATTTGTTAATATTTGTTATTATATATTTGTTAATATTATCTTTTAGAGAGAGTGACCATTTTCATGTGGATGTTGCGTTTGTTTATTCCATAAATAGCTCAAATGTAATGATGTCACCGTGTTTCGTGGTGATTGACAGGAGTTAAACATCTGCCGGTTCGGGATAAGCAGAGACTCGGCTTGGGTTAGAAATAGTACATAGAATGGTAGTTTAATTGAGTCTAATGCGCTTCTGGGAGTCTAAACCTGAACCTCGACAGCTGGAGTTGGGCAGTCCTGGCTCCGCGACTCCGATCAGTGAGAAAAGATATAAAGATATAAAGATATAAAAATATAAAGATATAAAGCAACTTGAGTCAGAACAGCCTGAAGGTCTGACCCGAGTAAGGGTTAAAGCTCTAGGAGGAGAGTCAGACATTTTAGTCTCAGAAAAAAAAAAATAAGTTTAAATAGCATTTCAGTAAGTTGGCTCAAGCTATCAAAATATATCTATCTACTACTTTAAACTTGAAGCTTTTACAATTTCTTCAAACTACTTCAAACTCTCTGGTCCGGCTTTTTCAAGCCAACTTAAAGTTTGCCTCAACAAATTATTTAATCTAGTTATTATTGGTGCTGTTTGTTGGCGTTAGGACAAATGAAGCCCAAGCACTTCTGGATGAAACATCTGTCCTGTTTCCAGCTGTTCCACACACACACACACACACACACACACACACACACACACACACACACACACACACACACACACACACACACACAGACACACACAGAGACACAGAGACACAGAAACACACACTCACAGACACACACACACACAACAGAGTTGTCAGACACAAAAGCTAATGTTCATAGTGGATTATAGGTTTTTTTCTTTGTTTGTGTCCTATTTCTGACAGGATGGATGTACAAATGATTATAAAATGTACATTTTCCACTGCTATCATCCAGAAATCTGAATAATATTTAAAGAAATACTGTGTTTCTGAACGACACTATATTCAAAATAATATTTTTGACCAGCAGGAAATTATTTTAGAATCTTTTCTCCGTTTGTCTTAAAGCTATTCCTATAAATTATTAAAGAGAGAAATGAATACCAGAAGATCAGAGAAACGCGGAACAATTACTCACTCATTAATATCTCCTGTAATATCTCCTGTAATATCTCCTGAAATATCCTGTAATATCTCCTGTAATATCTCCTGTAATATCTCTAATATCTCCTATAATATCTCTAATATATCCTGTAATATCTCCTGAAATATATCCTGTAATATCTCCTGTAATATCTCTTGTAATATCTCTAATATCTCCTGTAATATCTCTAATATCTCCTTTAATATCTCCTGTAATATCTGTAATATCTCCTTTAATATCTCCTGTAATATCTCTAATATCTCCTGTAAAATCTCCTGTAATATCTCTAATATCTCCTTTAATATCTCCTGTAATCTCCTCTTCTGTTGAAGCTGCCGAAGCTGCCGGTCCCGGATCTGAAGCTCACGCTGGACTCTTACCTGAGGTCCGTGAAACACCTGGTGTCCGAGACACAGTTCGGGAAGACCAGAGCGGCGGCGGAGGCGTTCGGGAGAGCGGGAGGAGTCGGAGAGACACTGCAGGAACAGCTGAGAGAGAAGAGAGACAACACTGAGAACTGGGTACACACACACACACACACACATTTATTATTACAGTCCCATTAGAACTGAAGAACAGCCGCTGGTCGGTGGATATTGACCGTGTGCCAGAATCCTCTCGGCTGGGAATGCGACCGCAGCTCTTGATAAATAACAGCACTTTATTAAAATGATGTTTGATTGTGTCTCTCTGTATCTTCAGGCCCGAAGCGGTTCAGGTTCATTAGTGCTCATTAACTGATGAACTGATGTTGTGTGTGTGCGTGTGTGTGTGTGTGTGTGCGTGTGCATGTGCGTGTGCGTGTGCGTGTGCGTGTGTGTGTGTGTCAGGTGTACGACATGTGGCTGGAGGACATGTATCTGAAGAACAGACTCGCTCTGCCAGTGAACTCCAGTCCGGCGCTGGTTTTCCCCAAACAACCCTTCAGAGACTATAGAGACTCTCTCATGTGAGTAAATAAACAGCACACACACGCATGCACACACGCACACACACACACTCTCACCCCCCCACCATACACTCACTCATACACATACACACACACTCACCCCCCTCCCCTCCCCTCGATGTCTCTGTTTTGATCTGGTGTAAATAAACAGTCATGCCTCTGATGTTCGTCTCTTGTGTTTGTGCAGATTTGCTGCTCATCTCATTCTGGGTGTTTCTCAGTACAAGACTCGGGTGGACAGGTAACTCTTCACGACTTCAGCAGAGCGTGACGAGTGTGTGTGTGTCAGCAGAGCGTGACGAGAGTGTGTGTGTGTGTGTGTGTGTTGCAGGAAGACTCTGCTGGAGTCTCATCTCTGCATGGATCAGTACCAGCGTCTCTTCAGCTCCTCCAGACGGGCCGGACTCCAGCGGGACACACTCGTCACAGCGCACGGAGCGCACGTCATCGTGGCCTGCAGGAGTCAGGTGTGTGTGTTTCTGTCGCGTCACGCCTATGTTTGTTGGCTGAGATGACAGTCAAGAAAAGGCCATAGTTGGTCCTGATTCTGCCAGAATCTCATCTGATCCAGTAAATCACGGTCCAACCGAGAGAGGCTCTCCAATTAGCAGCAGTCCATCGACACACACTCTCCAGCGTCACAGCCACTCTCTCTCTGCAGACGTCCAGCTGGGCGACCGAGCGCTGTGGGCCTGAGGGTCGTTTACCTGGAAATGAGTCCCTAATGAGGTCCGGTCAGAAAACTCAATAACCCAATCAGAGAAGTGGAGCCGCGGGGAGCCGCTGTGTGTGTCCGTCACGCTGAGATCACGACTGCACTAGACCAGCAGTTTCACTGAACAAACAATGAAACTGTGCTAGTTTGTTAACATCCAATAACATCCAATGCTAACAGTTCTTTAATTAACATATGGGAATCAGCATCAGTCCTTCTCCAGAGAAGTGCATGATAAACCTGTGTCTCAGTGTGTGTGTGTGTATGTGTGTGTGTGAATAATGAGAAATAATGAGAAAATAATAAGATAGAACCAAATCTCCTACCACAGCTATTAGACCACACACAGCTCTACTTAGCTCTATCGCCTAACGACTACAGCCCCACTGACTCCCTGTGCCAATGCACTGATGAAGTCAACAATTGGATGTGCCAAAATTTTCTTCAGTAAAACAAAGACAAAACTGAAGTCATTGAGTTTGGAAACAAAGATCTTAGATCAAAGTTCTCAAGGTGAATGCATACCTTCACTCTAGGGGTCTAACAACTAAAATCAAGTCAGGAATCTCGTGTGTCTCTAGAGTCAGAGCTTAGCTTCAGTAGTTATGTCAAAGCAATGAAAAATATTGCAAGAATTAGATGCTTTGTTTCCAGTCAAGACTTAGAGAAACGTGTTCCTGGCCTGCTTTCATCACCAGCAGTGGATTATTGTAATAGACTCCTCACTGGTCTTCCTAAAAACACCATAACACAGTTGCAGCTCATACAGAACGCTGAGCAGAACCAGAACATATGAACACATCACACCAGTCATTAGGGCTTTACACTGGCTCCCAGTTACATTTAGGATTGATTTTAAAGTATTATTACTGGTATATAAATCACTCAATGAACTAGGACCTCAATACATTGCAGATATGCTCACTGAATATAAACCCAACAGATCACTCAGATCACTAGGATCACATCAGCTAGAAATACCAAGGGTTCACTCTAAACAAGGGGAGTCTGCTTATAGCTATTATACTGGAAGCTTCCAGAAGAGATCAGATGCGCTCCTACAGTAGAGATCAGATGTGCTCCTACAGAAGAGATCAGATGTGCTCCTACAGAAGAGATCAGATGTGCTCCTACAGAAGAGATCAAATGTGCTCCTACAGTAGAGATCAGATGTGCTCCTACAGTAGAGATCAGATGTGCTCCTACAGTAGAGATCAGATGTGCTCCTACAGAAGAGATCAGATGTGCTCCTACAGAAGAGATCAGATGTGCTCCTACAGTAGAGATCAGATGTGCTCCTACAGAAGAGATCAGATGTGCTCCTACAGAAGAGATCAGATGTGCTCCTACAGTAGAGATCAGATGTGCTCCTACAGAAGAGATCAGATGTGCTCCTACAGAATAGATCAGATGTGCTCCTACAGTAGAGATCAGATGTGCTCCTACAGTAGAGATCAGATGTGCTCCTACAGAAGAGATCAGATGTGCTCCTACAGAAGAGATCAGATGTGCTCCTACAGTAGAGATCAGATGTGCTCCTACAGTAGAGATCAGATGCGCTCCTACAGTAGAGATCAGATGCGCTCCTACAGTACTGCCCTACAAAGCAAAAAGGCAGTAACTGCATTTTTGGTCAAAAATGAGTTATGATCATTTTCATGACATTCAAGGCATCCTTTGTTATGTGACAAAACATCTTATCTCAAATGTGTGTCGTTTTGGAGAAAAATGGTAGTCGTTTGTACAGTAACTGCAAAAAAGGTAACGACAGGATAACTTTAAAGTCATTTTTCTCAGTTCTGCACTCTGCGTAGTTACTGCCTTTTTGCTTTGTAGGGCAGAGTAGAGATCAGATGTGCTCCTACAGAAGAGATCAGATGTGTTCCTACAGTAGAGATCAGATGTGCTCCTACAGTAGAGATCAGATGTGCTCCTACAGTAGAGATCAGGGGCCTCATTTATAAACGTTGCGTACGCACAAAAGAAGGCGTACGCCGCTCTCTACGCAATAATTGGTATTAATACAAAGCAAACTTGACGGGAAAATGTGCGGTCCTTCACGCAAGCTCTGACCCAGGCGTACGCACAAAAACGGGTGAAATGAGAAATGGCGACACCGTCGGCGGATGGAAGAAACACGTGAAAGTGTGTGAAACTGTAGACCGTTGTGTAAAAGAAATGGCAATACTGCCTCTCATAAATAGACTTCACAAAGCAAGTCTTACATTTAACAGCCTACACGAACACCCGTTTGATCGATCTGCACTGCAGTGTAAAACAAAAAAATCAAACGAAGATTTCAACAGAAATGCAAATTAACACATATTTGCAAAAAGAAAAGTGAAATATGTTCTGCAATAATATTGCCATGTTATGCAATTCATCCTCATAACACATCTGTTGCTTGTCAGATGCAATCAAATGGATGGTAATAAAATGCCATGATGCCATCACAATGCGTAATGGAGCGCTAGACGCTTTTTTGCATCGACTTTGATGTCCGACCATTTCTTTTTTATTTCGGCCACGGTCCGAGGTTGTGAGGCTGCAGCATTAACGGCGTCTGCAACCTTTTGCCACTCAAGTGCCTTTTTGGCATTAGTAATGCCCACACTGTGCCCTGTAAAATGTAAAACAACATTTTACTCCTCTTTTCCACCTTGCCAACGATCATTTCTACTTCACATTGAGTGAAGTTAAGTTTATTGGTTTTCCTCTCTGTATTTGCCATGATTTCGCAATCGATGAATATTAACTTGTGGGGGTTTCACAGACTATTTATGGGCAACTATGGGCGTTTCACTGACTATTTATGGGCAACTATGGGCGTGACACGAAGCCGCAAAAGCTGCGCTACATTTAGAATTGATTGTGATTTATTAAGGGAAAACTGCGTAGGACGTGCGTGCGCACGGTTTTATAAATCCGAATATTTCTGTGCGTACGCACGTCCTATGTTTCATCCGTACGCCACTTCTGACGCAAATCCTACGCAAAGTTTTATAAATGAGGCCCCAGATGTGCTCCTACAGTAGAGATCAGATGTGCTCCTACAGTAGAGATCAGATGTGCTCCTACAGTAGAGATCAGATGTGCTCCTACAGTAGAGATCAGATGTGCTCCTACAGTAGAGATCAGATGTGCTCCTACAGAAGAGATCAGATGTGCTCCTACAGAAGAGATCAGATGTGCTCCGACAGTAGAGATCAGATGTGCTCCTACAGAAGAGATCAGATGTGCTCCTACAGAAGAGATCAGATGTGCTCCTACAGTAGAGATCAGATGTGCTCCTACAGTAGAGATCAGATGTGCTCCTACAGTAGAGATCAGATGTGCTCCTACAGTAGAGATCAGATGTGCTCCTACAGTAGAGATCAGATGTGCTCCTACAGAAGAGATCAGATGTGCTCCTACAGTAGAGATCAGATGTGCTCCTACAGTAGAGATCAGATGTGCTCCTACAGTAGAGATCAGATGCGCTCCTACAGTAGAGATCAGATGTGCTCCTACAGTAGAGATCAGATGTGCTCCTACAGTAGAGATCAGATGTGCTCCTACAGTAGAGATCAGATGTGCTCCTACAGAAGAGATCAGATGTGCTCCTACAGTAGAGATCAGATGTGCTCCTACAGTAGAGATCAGATGCGCTCTGTAGTGAACTTATTTCTTCTCAAGTGTTGAAAACTTAGAAGCGAAAACCAGGAGACTTGATTGTATCTTTTGAGGGTTCTTTATTGAGCAAAAAGCTTGTTCGTTGCTGTAGTCTTCAAAGCTCGCTCGTCTCAAGTCTGACTAAAACACAGGGGCGTAGGAAGGAGTTTAACATTGGGGGGGACACCAGGGGCGATTTTAATTTTAGGGAGGCTCAGTCCCCAATGAGAACACACAGGGTTTTTCCTGGCTCAAAACGAGGTGGAGGTGGTAAAATTCTGATCATGTAGCCTTTTATAAGATCATTACAATTGTATTTTTCACAGACCATATCCTGTGATTTCCACAGTATTTTTGTGAGTGTAGCTCAGTACCTCTAGGGGGGTCCGGGGGCATGCACCCCCGGAAGAATTTTTTTTACATTTTAAAGATAAATTCATTAATCTGGTGCACTTTGAGTCATCCAAATCAACTGTTGAAAATGAAAAATCTCCCCGCCAATCGCAGAAGGAATGCTCATATTGACCGTTTAACCGTTAACCGAAAGTAAAAAAATGGACTGATAAATACTAACAGTTAAACGTTTTTTTTTTTAAAGATTTTTTTATTTTTATTTTTTGCTTCGTGGTTAAAAAAAAAAACATTTGTTAACTCACTGAGCGCGTTGACATACGCAATCACACGCGCCAACAGATATTCTCCCTGAGCAAGCAAAATGAAGCGAGAGAAAAGAAGTAGCCTAGCTAGGCTACTATATGTGGGACCATTTCGACAGAAAGGGCGACGAAGTTACTTGCAAAATATGCTACGTGGTATTAAAATAAAGCAGTCGTCCAAGTAGCCTACAATGCAGTATCACTTGCGAAGCAGCTTCCCGAAGCTGCCATAGCGAGACGTTATCTCTGTATTCCCGAACATCTGTGCCATCGGAGACTACTGTTTTCTCTCTGCGCTCCAGACTTAGGCTACCCAACAGCATGCAGACTGTAATGCTACTTTTTAAAATAAAAACTAGACAAGCTGTGGATTGAGGTAGGGCTGCTATTTTATTTGACGGAAAAACTTCGTCTGATGGAGAGAAAAAAATGCAGTTTTTTCAACGCAAACTGATTCAGTGTTTTCTTTTTGTCATCGTAATTTGTTAATTATTTAAGCTATAATATATATATATATATATTTACTGTAGTCTTATTTTATGTTTTTTTATTTATATTATTGTATTCTGTTTTTCTCTGTTGTCACTGTCAGAAATGCTCTGTGAAAATTTTATCTGAATCTGTTCTGTGTGCTGCTGTTTGCACTTTGCACGTTAAATTAAACCCTTTGATAAAAAAAAAATTTTAAAAATGTTTTTGTATTTTTAATGGGTCACAGATACGCGTAAATTTTAGTTTTATTTAATGCCAATTCAATTCAATCTTATCGGTAAACCGTTAATAATCGATTAACGAGCGGCGGTTGTCGGTCGGGAAAATTAACCGAAATGAGCATCCCTACCCGAACCTATGAATTCTCTGATTTAGATATTTTCTAAAAATAAATTCTAGTGAAATTCACCTGGTCGCTAAGGGATAGGCTATGTCAGCCAAGGATTTTTACCATTCATATGTGCCAAATGTCTGTCAGATTTCGCGCTCCTTAACTCTTCTTCTGTTTGGTTTTTCCTAACTCACTGACGGTGCACGAGCTACTAAAGCTATAGGGAAAACATGACATGGATTTCAGGAGAAATAGGTTTTGTTAATGTAGCCTATAGTGTAAGGCAAGTCGAATGGATTTGGGAAATGGACCGGCCGGGATTTAATATTTTCGGAGCTGGAAAGAAAGACGTATTGTTTTGCAACCGCCCGCATAATCATACAGTATGATCAAATATTGGGGGGGACAAATTGTCCTTCTTTTAATATTGGGGGGGACGTGTCCCCCTGTCCCCCCATAGGATTACGCCTATGCTAAAACATAATACATTTTTAGCTTATATTCATTTCAGAGGGGTGGAGTTTCCTTGAGGGGGGATACATTAAAACAAAGCATGTAAATTAGCTAAGCCAGGAGAGCAGGATGGAGGAGACCTTCCCGCACTGACAAAAGGCCCTCGCCTTTCAGACCCTCTCAGCAGGTCACTTCACATGCTGAGACACTAAAGCATGTAAATTATAAAACAACAGGTGATGGTCTCCGTGATGCTATCAGCTCAGGAACATTCACACCTGCTCAGCATGTCTAGCAGGAACAGGGACCCGTCAGGGTTTCTGAGTTTACAAAATTCACACTAATAAACTTCCTCAGTTTATGTTCTACAGTATTGGAAATCTAAATTAAACCTTTAATAAATTTGTTTTCCTTCAGCTCCTACAGTAGAGATCAGATGCGCTCCTACAGTAGAGATCAGATGTGCTCCTACAGTAGAGATCAGATGTGCTCCTACAGTAGAGATCAGATGTGCTCCTACAGTAGAGATTCTCATTAGAGTTTTAGTTGAGTATTAGTTGACTGGTAGGGTTTGGGTTAGATTAAGTTGACATGTAGTTGCAAAATTACTTATAGTCAGTTGAATGTCTGTTGGAGGACCATCACAATAAAGTGTTAGCAGATATTAAGCTGACAGTCTACTAATACTCCAATGAGAGTTAGTTGACGTATAGTTGCAAAGTTACTTATAGTCAACGGAGGACCATCACAATAAAGTGTTAGCAGATATTAAGCTGACAGTCTACTAATACTCCAATGAGAGTTAGTTGACGTATAGTTGCAAAGTTACTTATAGTCAACAGTATGTTCAAAAGGGACCATCAAAATAAAGTGTTACCGAGATCAGATGTGCTCCTACAGTAGAGATCAGATGTGCTCCTACAGTAGAGATCAGATGCGCTCCTACAGTAGAGATCAGATGTGCTCCTACAGTAGAGATCAGATGTGCTCCTACAGTAGAGATCAGATGTGCTCCTACAGAAGAGATCAGATGTGCTCCTACAGTAGAGATCAGATGTGCTCCTACAGTAGAGATCAGATGTGCTCCTACAGAAGAGATCAGATGTGCTCCTACAGTAGAGATCAGATGTGCTCCTAGATGTGCTCCTACAGTAGAGATCAGATGTGCTCCTACAGAAGAGATCAGATGTGCTCCTACAGTAGAGATCAGATGTGCTCCTACAGTAGAGATCAGATGTGCTCCTACAGTAGAGATCAGATGTGCTCCTACAGAAGAGATCAGATGTGCTCCTACAGTAGAGATCAGATGTGCTCCTACAGTAGAGATCAGATGTGCTCCTACAGTAGAGATCAGATGTGCTCCTACAGTAGAGATCAGATGTGCTCCTACAGAAGAGATCAGATGTGCTCCTACAGAAGAGATCAGATGTGCTCCTACAGTAGAGATCAGATGTGCTCCTACAGTAGAGATCAGATGTGCTCCTACAGAAGAGATCAGATGTGCTCCTACAGTAGAGATCAGATGTGCTCCTACAGTAGAGATCAGATGTGCTCCTACAGTAGAGATCAGATGTGCTCCTACAGAAGAGATCAGATGTGCTCCTACAGTAGAGATCAGATGTGCTCCTACAGTAGAGATCAGATGTGCTCCTACAGTAGAGATCAGATGTGCTCCTACAGTAGAGATCAGATGTGCTCCTACAGTAGAGATCAGATGTGCTCCTACAGTAGAGATCAGATGTGCTCCTACAGAAGAGATCAGATGTGCTCCTACAGTAGAGATCAGATGTGCTCTTTTGTGTATGAAATATGCTATATAAATAAACTTGCCTTGCCTCATTCATGTTCTTAGTTCTTCGTGCTGAACCTGACAGAAGGATCTTGTGAACTGAACGAGGCTGATGTTCAGGCTCAGCTGCAGTGGATCTACGAGCAGACGCAGAGAGCGCAGACGCAAGCACAGACGCAGACGAAGACGCAGACGCTGATGCAGCCCGCCGTGGGACTGCTGACCGCTGTTGGACGGACGGATTGGGCTTCAGCCAGAGAACAGCTGCTCAAAGGTCCAACACATTACTACATGAGCCGCGTTTCCACTGTCGGGCCAATAGCGAGCTGCTAGTGTGTGCCAGGCCAGCGCTATATAAATATACTTGACTTGTCTTGACTATTTTGGGCCACCGAATCCCTTGGTCCAAAGTGAGCCGGATTGGGCTTGAGGAGTGGTTACGAACAGAGGAGATTACCCGAGTCTGATAATTCCTTATACCAGCTAACATCAGCATTAAATACTTTTAACATCATTTTAGCTCAAAACTCACTTTCCTGTTTGAATACCTTCTGTTTGTGGATTCTGATCACTGTATAAGGCAGAAATATTTATATGCAATGCAAAAGACTATGCATGCGATTCTTGGGTTTTAAATCTTCAAGTAAACAACAAAAATGCCAGCAAACGGTCGCTTTTATCATGTTCGTTTTGTGATCTCGCTAGTTTCCAGTGATTTCTTTCTGATTAGTTTTCAGATAAAACTTCCATTAGTTGGTGAAATGATGGGTGTGTGTGACGTTGTTCCAGAGAGGCGTGTTACAGGTGTATTTTAGTGAAGCGCTTCAGAGCTTCAGGCCCGATGGTGGAGACGCAGCAGGTTTAGGGCTTGGTGCTCCAGACCGGAGGCTCTCTGCCCCGCCCGCCTGTTAAAGCCCTGCTCGCACTGGCCCCGCAGTGGAAACGCGGCTATGGACACGGTGATAATAGCTAGAAACACAGTGAACTCTCAGGATACTTTTCTTGCTTTTGCCAAATTTCACAGTTAACCAGAAGGTGAAATCCAATTTCCCATGATCCTGTGCATGACAGACATGCATTGCATCTTGTGTAAAATCTGACACAGATGCAGTGAACAGAGAGTCCGTGGAACTGATGGAGAGCTGCATGTGTGTCGTGTGTCTGGATGACCCTGCGGGACTCGAGCCCAGCGACGCCAACAGAGCTTCACTGATGCTGCACGGCGGAGGACAGGAGAAGAATGGGGCGAACCGCTGGTACGACAAAACCCTGCAGGTACAACTATCCCAGAGAGGACTCTAAAGCTGCTGATGTTTCAGACACTCTGGTCTGTCCATCTAATGTTCAGAGCCAAACACTGCGACTCAACAGTCTGTTTGTGGGAAGAGCCACAACATTGGCTTGTTTTGCAGTTGTGTTTGTTTGTTGACACACTTCCTCTCCAAAAGCTGCATCAACACCATAGACCTGATAAATGGAAGCATTGAGGATGTGATTTGTTTCAGTTTGTGATTGGTGCGGATGGAGTGTGTGGGGTCGTGTGTGAGCACTCGTCGCTTGAGGGCATCGTTCTGGTGCAGTGCGCTGAACACGTCCTGAAACACATGTACGTCATCAACAGATAATTTACTAACTCAAGATCTGTAACTCAAGAAGGAATTGGAAATGTTTGAGAAGATTCTCTTTTGACTTTCTTCTATTTATTTCTAATTATGTTTAAAACATGTTTCAGCCAGGTGATGCAACAACAATTAAATGAGTAAACTCATTAATGAAAGGTTATGAATGAACTCTCTCTCTTCCCTCAGACAGAGCAGCTCCTGTAAGCTGGTCTCCGGTCGGAGTGTGTCTGAACTGCCTCATCCACGCAGGCTAGTGTGGAACTGTTGCGCTGGGATCCAGAGTGCGCTGGCCTCCGCCGCTGATCACCTGGAGAGGTGAGGAAAACACACACACCTGTGCAAGGAGGCTGTCAAAAGCAGTTTATATAATCTCAAGCATTAGCACTGGTTTGATTGAGACTGGTTCTTCATCGCTCTAGACTTGTGAAGAATCTGGACATGAATGTTTTCACATTCACGGCTCACGGGAAGGAGTTGATAAAGCAGCAGAAGATGAGTCCCGACGCGTACATTCAGCTGGCTCTACAGCTGGCCTTCTACAGGTACAGACGCTCCTGCTTACCTCTCTCTGCTGGACTGTCCCGACCTCGTCTCGCTGTGTGTGTGTGTGTGTGTAGATCTCACAGAAGGCCCGTCTCCACCTACGAGAGCGCTTCTCTTCGCCGCTTCCGCCAGGGACGCGTGGACAACATCCGCTCGGCGACTCCCGAGGCGCTGGCGTTCGCCAAGGCGATGACAGACGGCAGAACATCCACTCAGGTCACACATGTTTCCTAACATTACAGCATCGTCTCTCCTTTACTTTCTGCCATAAACAAAACAATATCTGGGATTAAACTCACACTTCATTCCAGGACACCGAGAAGATGGAGAAACTGCGAGCGGCTGTAGAAGCTCAGACAAAAATCACAGCTCTGGTGAATTACTACTTGAGTTACTTGTTTGTTAAAGATAATTTGATGAAAATATAAAAGTAAAGTGTATTGTGATGCCGTAAGTGGCGTTCACTCGCCCGCAGGTCATCGCAGGGATGGGGACGGACAATCACTTACTAGGACTACGAGAAACGGCCAAAGAGATGAAAATGGAGATGCCAGACATTTTCTCTGATGAAACGTACCACATCAGTAATCATTTCATCCTGTCAACCAGTCAGGTAGGAGAAGAACACTATATAAACACAACACAATACAACTTTATTGTCGCCCGTGATTGAAACAGTCTTTGTCCTCTAACAGTCCCATTCGAACAAAACATATTTGATGAGAGAATGAGCCACTGACTGATCAGAATCAAGCGTTTCAGGTGTTTTATCACAGGGCTGTTTTTTCTCTTCACGCACAATTGCATTATTCCACATTATTTTAGAAATACTCCCCATGATATAGAATTATTTCGAAGTCACTTCTGCAAATGTAACTATAGCTGAGAAGCAGAGATTTCTGGGGGTTTTGGAAATATTGTAATATATTTTTCCCTCGATCCTGACGAGTCTCCCAGTTCCTCATCTTGTCATGTGCCTTTTACTGAGGAGTGGCTTCCGTCTGATTGGTGGAGAGCCGTAGAGATGGTTGTTCTTCTGGAAGGTTCTCAGGCCTGATTGGTGGAGAGCTGTAGAGATGGTTGTTCTTCTGGAAGGTTCTCAGGCCTGATTGGTGGAGAGCTGTAGAGATGGTTGTTCTTCTGGAAGGTTCTCAGGCCTGATTGGTGGAGAGCCGTAGAGAAGGTTGTTCTTCTGGAAGGTTCTCAGGCCTGATTGGTGGAGAGCCGTAGAGATGGTTGTTCTTCTGGAAGGTTCTCAGGCCTGATTGGTGGAGAGCTGTAGAGATGGTTGTTCTTCTGGAAGGTTCTCAGGCCTGATTGGTGGAGAGCCGTAGAGAAGGTTGTTCTTCTGGAAGGTTCTCAGGCCTGATTGGTGGAGAGCCGTAGAGATGGTTGTTCTTCTGGAATGTTCTCAGGTCTGATTGTTGGAGAGCTGTAGAGATGGTTGTTCTTCTGGAGGGTTCTCAGGCCTGATTGGTGGAGAGCTGTAGAGATGGTTGTTCTTCTGGAAGGTTCTCAGGTCTGATTGTTGGAGAGCTGTAGAGATGGTTGTTCTTCTGGAAGGTTCTCAGGCCTGATTGGTGGAGAGCCGTAGAGAAGGTTGTTCTTCTGGAAGGTTCTCAGGCCTGATTGGTGGAGAGCCGTAGAGATGGTTGTTCTTCTGGAATGTTCTCAGGTCTGATTGGTGGAGAGCTGTAGAGAAGGTTGTTCTTCTGGAAGGTTCTCAGGCCTGATTGGTGGAGTGCCGTAGAGATGGTTGTTCTTCTGGAATGTTCTCAGGTCTGATTGGTGGAGAGCTGTAGAGATGGTTGTTCTTCTGGAGGGTTCTCAGGCCTGATTGGTGGAGAGCTGTAGAGATGGTTGTTCTTCTGGAAGGTTCTCAGGCCTGATTGGTGGAGTTCTGTAGAGATGGATGTTCTTCTGGAAGGTTCTCAGGCCTGATTGGTGGAGAGCTGTAGAAATGGTGGTTCTTCTGGAATGTTCTCAAGCCTGATTGGTGGAGAGCTGTAGAGATGGATGTTCTTCTGGAAGGTTCTCAGGCCTGATTGGTGGAGAGCTGTAGAGATGGATGTTCTTCTGGAAGGTTCTCAGGTCTGATTGGTGGAGAGCTGTAGAGATGGATGTTCTTCTGGAAGGTTCTCAGGTCTGATTGGTGGAGAGCTGTAGAGATGGATGTTCTTCTGGAAGGTTCTCAGGTCTGATTGGTGGAGAGCTGTAGAGATGGATGTTCTCCTCTCTCCACAGAGAAACGCTGGAGCTCTGCCAGTGACCATCAGGTTCTGGGTCTCCTTCCTGACTGAGGCCCTTCTCCCCGATCGCTCAGCTCTAGGAAGAGTCCTGGCGGTTCCACATTTCTTCCATTTACGGAGGATAAAGGCCACTGTGCTCATGGAGACCTTCAATGCTGAAGAATTTTCTCTGTACTCTTCCCCAGATCTGTGTCTCGATACAATCCTGTCTCAGAGCTCTACAGACAATTCCTTGGACTTCATGGCTTGGTTAGTGCTCTGACATGCACTGTTAACTGTGGGACCTTATATAGACAGGTGTGTCCCTTTCCAAATCATGTCCAATCAGCTGAATGTCCCACAGGGGGACTCCAGTCCAGTTGTAGAAGTATCTCAAGGATGATCAGAGGAAACCGGATGAACCTGAGCTCAATTTTGAGTGTCATGGCAAAGGCTATGAATACTTTGAAAAGAAATTTGAAAAGATTTCAAACAAACTTCTTTCACGTTGTCATTATGGGGTATTGTTTGTAGAATTTTGAGGAAAGTAATGAATTTACTCCATTTTGGAATAAGGCTGTAACATAACAAAATGTGGAAATAGTGATGCGCTGTGAATACTTTCCAGACACACTGTATGCAGTATATATATATATGTGTGTGATGTATGATGTTTGTCCCTCCAGGTTCCCACGACAGAGGACATGTTTTGCTGCTACGGTCCAGTGGTTGCCGACGGTTACGGCGTGTGCTACAACCCGCAGGCCGACCGCATGCTGTTCTGTGTGTCCAGTTTCAGCGAGAGCACAGAAACATGTTCAGGGCTGTTGGTGCGTGAGCTGGACGCCGGGCTGAGGGACATGATGCACCTGTGCATGAAACACAGCGGCCGCAGACAACAGCGCCAGACCGTCTGAGACGAAGAACAACAGCGCCAGCTTTATCTCCACAGCGCCAGCTTCATCTCCACAGCGCCAGACCGTCTGAGACGAAGAACAACAGCGCCAGCTTCATCTCCACAGCGCCAGACCGTCTGAGACGAAGAACAACAGCGCCAGCTTCATCTCCACAGCGCTTCATCTCCACAGTGCTTCATCTCCACAGCGCTTCATCTCCACAGCGCCAGCTTCATCTCCACAGCGCCAGCTTCATCTCCACAGCGCTTCATCTCCACAGCGCTTCATCTCCACAGCGCTTCATCTCCACAGCGCCAGCTTCATCTCCACAGCGCCAGCTTCATCTCCACAGCGCTTCATCTCCACAGCGCCAGCTTCATCTCCACAGCGCTTCATCTCCACAGCGCCAGCTTCATCTCCACAGCGCTTCATCTCCACAGCGCTTCATCTCCACAGCGCTTCATCTCCACAGCGCTTCATCTCCACAGCGCCAGCTTCATCTCCACAGCGCTTCATGCAGGACAGACGACTCAGAGCAGATCCACACTGATAAACAGGACAATAACAACTGTAGTAAAACTCAAACAACAGCACTTCGCTTGATGACTGTAATGTGAATAATATTCCTCACTGCTGGACAGACGTGCGACTAGAGCTCACTTTAAACATTTATGTTGAAAATGTAATTTTTCACACTCAGGTTAGATAAAGTTTTACTGAAATAATACTTTAGTTCTTTAACCAGACACAAACGTTTGGTGTGATTGAAGGAAACGCTGATGAAAAAAACAGCTATTATAAAACAGCTATTAACCAGTACTGTAGATTATTACTGTAAAATTATTCCATTCAAAAACGTACTCATTAATATATACATTAATATGACAAAAGTGCAATAACACCGGCAGAATGTTCACGCTGCTTTCTGAATCAAATCAACCTCTCTGACCGGAGCCACAAATAAAACTAATGTCATCCATCCATCCATCTATCCATCATCCATCTAACCCATCAATCATCCATCAATCATCCATCAATCATCAATCAATCCATCCATCCATCCATCCATCCATCCATCCATCTAACCCACCCATCCATCATCCATCTAACCCATCAATCATCCATCAATCATCAATCAATCAATCCATCCATCCATCATCCATCTAACCCATCAATCATCCATCAATCATCAATCAATCAATCCATCCATCCATCCATCCATCCATCTAACCCACCCATCCAATCCATCCATCCATCCATCCATCCATCCATCTAACCCACCCATCCATCATCCATCTAACCCATCAATCATCCATCAATCATCAATCAATCAATCCATCCATCCATCCATCCATCCATCTAACCCACCCATCCATCCATCTAACCCATCCATCCATCTAACCCACCCATCCATCATCCATCTAACCCATCAATCATCCATCAATCATCAATCAATCAATCCATCCATCCATCCATCTAACCCACCCATCCATCCAACCCACCCATCCATCCATCCATCTAACCCATCCATCCATCCATCTATCTAACCCACCCATCCATCCATCCATCTAACCCACCCATCCATCCATCCATCTAACCCATCCATCCATCCATCCATCTAACCCACCCATCCATCCATCCATCTAACCCATCCATCCATCCATCCATCTATCTAACCCACCCATCCATCCATCCATCTAACCCACCCATCCATCCATCCATCTAACCCATCCATCCATCCATCCATCTAACCCACCCATCCATCCATCCATCTAACCCACCCATCCATCCATCCATCTAACCCATCCATCCATCCATCCATCTAACCCATCCATCCATCCATCCATCTAACCCATCCATCCATCCATCCATCTAACCCACCCATCCATCCATCCATCCATCTAACCCACCCATCCATCTAACCCATCCATCCATCCATCCATCCATCCATCTAACCCATCCATCCATCCATCCATCATCCATCCATCCATCCATCATCCATCCATCCATACATCTAACCCATCCATCCATCCATACATCTAACCCATCCATCCATCCATCCATCCATCCATCCATCCATCCATCCATCTATCATCCATCCATCCATCCATCCATCTAACCCATCCATCCATCTATCATCCATCCATCCATCCATCCATCCATCTAACCCATCCATCCATAATGATATCAGCATGTTGACATTTACATAGCTTTTAAAATAGTTAAAAAACGAAAGTATGTATAAGTTTACATGTTACTTGATAGTCTGTAAAAGAACACTTTAATGCTGCTAATATCACTACGACTAGTCAAACACATACAAACACATAATACCTGTAAAATATACTTCATGTAGTCACTGCAAGAAATTATGCATTTAAAGAACTTAAACATACTTAATCTCAAAGATAACTGCATATGAATGTGAAGAAGATCCAGTGTGTGTTTATTACAGTATGTGGATGTACTGTCTATGTATTTTGTGTGCTCAAACATCATATAAAGTTCAATATTAAACGCTGTGAGGTAGACAATAAATATGAAATATGAGAGATTTACATGTATCTGTTAATGCTGTCCCGGTTCTTGTTGATCTTGTTTGTTATTTATGGTGTGTATTGATCGTCAGCTGAATAAAGAGGCAGTGCACATAAAAATGTACTTTTGTTAGTTCTATGCATTTTCCTCATGTATAATATTTGCCACTGAATGTGACTGTATTATTGTGTGTTGGGTTAATAACTGATGGACATTCAGAGCTGTCAGTCGTATATGAGACATTAATAAATCAAAAAATAAACTTAAATGAAAAAAAAAACGGATTGTATTATATAACTGATAAAGGTCTGAAGTGTCACTAGACAATAACTGGTGCTCACTTTCAGAGAGAAACTTCTAGAACATCTGCTGAAACACACTCACACACACATTCACTCACACACACTCACACTCAGACACACACACACACACACACATTCACTCACACACACTCACACTCAGACACACACACTCACTCACACTCAGACACACACACACACTCAGACACACACACACACTCAGACACACACATTCACTCACACACACACACACGCACTCACACTCAGACACACGCACACACTCAGACACATGCACACACTCAGACACACGCGCACACACTCAGACACACACACAAACGCACACACACACACACACACACACTCAGAAACACACACTCACACACACATTTGTAATAATCGAAAAGTAAAATGTCTTGATTATTAGCAGAATTTTGCGCATGAAAATCTGGTTTAGTTTAGCCTGACATCTGAGCATTGGATGCCGTGAGAACCGATCGTTTGAACACCGGACGATGAACCAGCCAATCAGAGCTCAGCTGGTGACTTCAGCAAGGGCTTGAAAGCATGCGTTTAAAGTCTTTCCGCTGAAGATCAGCGTTTATTCAATATCTGTGTAACACAAGCAGGTCCAAACTTTATTCCACTGATCAACATATTTTCCTCATGTACAATCTTAAAAATAAGCGGTTTTCACAGCGATGCCGTGGAAGAACCATTCCTGGTTCCCAAAGTAGCGTTCAGTGATCAGTTAAAAGATTAAAATTAAAAATACCAATTTGATTCTTAGTGTAAGGAATATTTTAATAATCTAAAGAACATTCTTCCACTAGAAAGAATGGATGGATGTAAATGGTTCTTCACGGAACCATCGATAAATAGCTTTATTTTTAAGAGTCGTCTGTGAAACGAAGCCCTTGCTCTCGTGGAGTCAGTATTCAGCTCCTGACATTTCAAAAGATAAAATGATTGTGAATGCGACAGCATTGTTCCCTCGTTCTTAAAATCTTTCAATTAAAGCAAAGAGCAGAAAAATGTTTTTATTATAAAGCGCTTCTCATAATGACCGCAGTGGCATTTCTGAGGAAGATGTCAGTACTCGTCTTCCTCTCGCACACGGCTTGAAGAGTCTAATTGGGCGAGGAAGAGCGACTCGTTTGCTAATGATCCTGAAAACATGGCAGTCAGAGAAGAACTCTCCGTCATTCTCCATAATGAAGCCAAACTTTAGTTTAAAGTGGCTGAAACGGCTGAACATTCACTCACATCTACAGAGCAGCGGGAACAGTTATCATCCACTCCATCTCCTGAAATGAAGCGATCCGAAAGGAGAGATGATGGAGAGACTGGCCTTTCAGAACCGCAGGAGTCATCAAACCATGAGCTTCATCTGAACCCGACGATAAGGAACAGTGGAGCGAGAGCTGTCGCTCTTCAGGCGCTGAGAGAAATGCTCATAATGTTGATAAACGTGATCACACAGTAAAACACATTAAATCAATGTTGAAAGTGAAAGGTCAGCAGGGTTTTCATTCAGCTGTTTTTATGACTTTATATCAGCTGTAACCCGACAGCTGGCTGTCTGCAGTTCTCCTCCGTAAAGCTTCAGTAAAGCTTCAGCTCTGCATCCACTGCACTGATGAACACAGCTACACTGCAGTACTGGAGTAAAATACACTCCATTTCCCGTCAGTAAAAGGAAGCTCACATCTCGTCCAGTCTCACTCAGGAGATCCAGAGGTGCACAGACTGAGGCAGAAACCAGGATATCTGGTGATTTTTAGATCAATAAGCAATTTAGTTTGACCCAGGGCAGGTTTCTGTGTCTGCGAGTCTCACCTGCAGATGTTCTGATGATGTTCTGATGATGTTCTGATGATGTTCTGATGATGTTGAATGATGTCTGATGATGTCTGATGATGTCAGATGATATTCTGATTATGTCGGATGATGTTCTGATGATGTTCTGATGATGTTCTGATGATGGTCTGATGATGTTCTGATGATGCTCTGATGATGTCGGATGATGTTCTGATGATGTTCTGATGATGTCTGATGATGTCTGATGATGTTCTGATGATGTTCTGATGATGTCTGATGATGGTCTGATGATGTTCTGATGATGTCGGATGATGTCTGATGATGTTCTGATGATGTCGGATGATGTTCTGATGATGTCTGATGATGTCTGATTATGTTGGATGATGTTCTCATGATGTTCTGATTATGTCTGATGATGTTCTGATGATGTCTGATGATGTTCTGATGATGTCTGATGATGTTCTGATGATGTTCTGATGATGTCGAATGATGTTCTGATGATGTTCTGATTATGTCGGATGATGTTCTGATGATGTTCTGATGATGTCGGATGATGTTCTGATGATGTCTGATGATGTCTGATGATGTCGGATGATGTTCTCATGATGTTCTGATGATGTCGGATGATGTTCTGATGATGTTCTCATGATGTTCTGATGATGTCTGATGATGTCTGATGATGTTCTGATGATGTCTGATGATGTTCTGATGATGTCTGATGATGTTCTGATGATGTTCTGATGATGTTCTGATGATGTCGGATAATGTTCTGATGATGTTCTCATGATGTTCTGATGATGTCGGATGATGTTCTGATGATGTTCTGATGATGTCGGACAATGTTCTCATGATGTTCTGATGATGTCGGATGATGTTCTGATGATGTTCTGATGATGTCTGATGATGTTCTGATGATGTCTGATGATGTCGGATGATGTTCTGATGATGTCTGATGATGTCTGATGATGTTCTGATGATGTCTGATGATGTTCTGATGATGTCTTATGATGTTCTGATGATGTTCTAATGATGTCTGATGATGTCTTATGATGTTCTGATGATGTCTGATGATGTCTGATGATGTCTGATGATGTTCTGATGATGTCTTATGATGTTCTGATGATGTCTGATGATGTCTGATGATGTTCTGATGATGTCTGATGAAGTCTTATGATGTCTGATGATGTTCTGATGATGTTCTGATGATGTCTGATGATGTTCTGATGATGTTCTGATGATGTCTGATGATGTTCGATGATGTTCTGATGATGTTCTGATGATGTTCGATGATGTTCTGATGATGTTCTGATGATGTTCTGATGATGTTCTGATGATGTCGGATGATGTTCTGATGATGTTCTGATGATGTCGGATGATGTTCTGATGATGTTCTGATGATGTCGGATGATGTCTGATGATGTTCTGATGATGTCGGATGATGTTCTGATAATGTCGGATGATGTTCTGATGATATCTGATGATGTTCTGATGATGTCTGATGATGTCTGATGATGTTCTGATGATGTCTGATGATGTTCTGATGATGTTCTGATGATGTCTGATGATGTCGGATGATGTTCTGATGATGTTCTGATTATGTCAGATGATGTCTGATGATGTTCTGATGATGTCGGATGATGTTCTGATGATGTTCTGATGATGTCTGATGATGTTCTGATGATGTTCTGATGATGTCGGATGATGTTCTGATGATGTTCTGATGATGTCGGATGATGTCTGATGATGTTCTGATGATGTCGGATGATGTTCTGATAATGTCTGATGATGTTCTGATGATGTCTGAAAATGTCGGATGATGTTCTGATGATGTTCTGATTATGTCGGATGATGTTCTGATGATGTCGGATGATGTTCTGATGATGTCTGATGATGTTCTGATGATGCTCTGATGATGTCGGATGATGTCTGATGATGTTCTGATGATGTCGGATGATGTTCTGATAATGTCTGATGATGTTCTGATGATGTCTGATGATGTCGGATGATGTTCTGATGATGTTCTGATTATGTCGGATGATGTTCTGATGATGTCGGATGATGTTCTGATGATGTCTGATGATGTTCTGATGATGTTCTGATGATGTCGGATGATGTTCTGATGATGTTCTGATTATGTCGGATGATGTTCTGATTATGTCGGATGATGTTCTGATGATGTTCTGATGATGTCGGATGATGTTCTGATGATGTCTGATGATGTCGGATGATGTTCTCATGATGTTCTGATGATGTCGGATGATGTTCTGATGATGTCTGATGATGTCTGATGATGTTCTGATGATGTCGGATGATGTTCTCATGATGTTCTGATGATGTACTGATGATGTCGGATGATGTTCTGATGATGTTCTGATGATGTCTGATGATGTCTGATGATGTTCTGATGATGTTCTGATGATGTCTGATGATGTTCTGATGATGTTCTGATGATGTCGGATGATGTTCTGATGATGTCTGATGATGTTCTGATGATGTTCTGATGATGTCGGATGATGTTCTGATGATGTTCTGATTATGTCGGATGATGTTCTGATTATGTCGGATGATGTTCTGATGATGTTCTGATGATGTCGGATGATGTTCTGATGATGTCTGATGATGTCGGATGATGTTCTCATGATGTTCTGATGATGTCGGATGATGTTCTGATGATGTCTGATGATGTCTGATGATGTTCTGATGATGTCGGATGATGTTCTCATGATGTTCTGATGATGTTCTGATGATGTCGGATGATGTTCTGATGATGTTCTGATGATGTCTGATGATGTCTGATGATGTTCTGATGATGTTCTGATGATGTCTGATGATGTTCTGATGATGTTCTGATGATGTCGGATGATGTTCTCATGATGTTCTGATGATGTTCTGATGATGTCTGATGATGTCGGATGATGTTCTGATGATGTTCTGATGATGTTCTGATGATGTCTGATGATGTCGGATGATGTTCTGATGATGTCGAATGATGTTCTGATGATGTTCTGATGATGTTCTGATGATGTCGGATGATGTTCTGATGATGTTCTGATGATGTTCTGATGATGTTCTGATGATTCTGAACTCCAGTCCCTCATTGAACATCAGCACATACGCAGAAACCGGGGCTACAGTGAGACTCTTACCATGTAGTCTGTCAACAATAAAAAACTGGACGACAGTATTTGAGTATTTGACAGCAGATGACCGATTATTAACAGACCTGAACGTTATGAAAATCACAGGCTTCCAGTGAATCAGTTCTGTTTCCCAACCAGTGAGACCGATCGTCTCTGCACAACAAAAGGGGACTAAAGCAGGACATTATATAAACCACGCTCACTCAGATCTGTGTGTGCATTTTCTGCACCAGGATTCCCTGAGATAATACTTTTCATTTTTTGACTTTGACTAGATTTCACAGAGAAAAGCGTCTCTCTGTTCTAGACCAACTCACAGATGGCCTTAACTAACGTGTTCAACTCGAGGAATCGAAGCAGTTTGTGAACATCTTCACAGGAGACTCAGCATGAGAACACTAACACAGACTACTAACAGTTCTCGGCGAAGCATTAAACTCTCCCGAAGCCCGGAGTCGATCTGAGCCCGTAGAGAAGGGTCATGACCTCTCTCGGCTCATGATACACTCGCTCGTACAGCTTCATCTGGCCCATTATCTGCAGCGAACAGGCCGTGCTGATTCTCAGACACACTGAATGAACATCTCTGAGATCGACTGCATGAAACGCACATGTAGTTTCTGTTCGTCATTAGGGTAAACTGCTGAAGCGGATCCTTCACTGCGTCACACTGGGTCTGGTCACAGCACTTACACTGTTGCCCTGTTGATAGTTTCACTGCTTCTATTGCTCTCCTCATTTGTAAGTCGCTTTGGATAAAAGCGTCCGCTAAATGATTACATGTAAAAAATGTAAATGTCCTGACCAGGTGAAAACACACAAGAGTCGTACGGCTGGGAAATTTATCAGATAAAATGGAGTTATTCTTTTCCCTTTAAAGAATCTAATGAAGCAGATCTGCGTCTATTTTCAGCTGTTTGACCCGAAGACACTCTTGTGTTCAGACTCACATTTGCACTTCAAATGCAGCAGAAACTGAAGTAATGCAAAATGAAGAAATGAAACAGCCGTGAGATTCATCGGGTGTTTCTGCCCTTCAGGAAACAGAATTCCCAGCAGTCTCTCCGATCCCTTCGAAAATCACTCTCTCTATTTGTCTGATGAAAGGAAATTAATGTAAGTCGTCCCGAGGCCTTTAGAAGAAGAAGAAAAACATGATTATTGGTAAAGATATGAGAGAGGAATCACTTATTAAACGATGCACAATAATTCATGACACCCGAAGGCTTGATGTCAGTCACAGAGAAGCTTGTCTGAAAACAGAACAAATATGCATGTGACCATGATTTCAATACCATATCACATGGATTATGCAATTTCTCTAGTATTCTGTGAAGTATGCTGGCTCCATGCAAATATTTGGATGGCAATCATTGGGTATTAAGTTATGTTGTGTTACATCACCTGATGGAGAAAGCCGTTTGTCTGCAGATATTGTGCAGAAATGGGTCCTGAAGCGAGGAGCGGGTCCAGTGTCTGACAGCTCTGTGACGAGCCAAGGCTTAAGACCCTGGAGCTCCTGCTGACAGACAGGGCCTGAGTGCGGAGCTGCACCGTGAGGCCCGCGAGCGCCTGTCATGGAGCTGTGACAACACGTCTCTATTACCCACAATGCCTTTTACACTCATGTTACACTCACTACCTCACAAGAACCCTTCCTCTGTGTCACATTTTTACGTGTCTTTTCCCCCAGCAGATTTAATCAAACTCCTCTTTAACATGATCAAGGACCAAAACCCCACAAAATGCACAAACAGCTGCTGTGGAGGCTTTGAACTCAGAGCCAGAGAAACTCAAGCATGTTTTCACTTTTCCGGAAACGCTGCTGACAGACGTGTGGAAATAAAGCAGATGTTAGAAACCAGAAACAACCAGAAACACACTGCAGGTTAATACAGTGTCACTCCTCTTCTGTGAATGCAGTCACTCCTCTTCTGTGAATGCGGTCACTCCTCTTCTGTGAATGGTGTCACTCCTCTTCTGTGAATGGTGTCACTCCTCTTCTGTGAATGGTGTCACTCCTCTTCTGTGAATGGTGTCACTCCTCTTCTGTGAATGGTGTCACTCCTCTTCTGTGAATGGTGTCACTCCTCTTCTGTGAATGCAGTCACTCCTCTTCTGTGAATGGTGTCACTCCTCTTCTGTGAATGGTGTCACTCCTCTTCTGTGAATGGTGTCACTCCTCTTCTGTGAATGCAGTCACTCCTCTTCTGTGAATGCAGTCACTCCTCTTCTGTGAATGCGGTGTCACTCCTCTTCCGTGAATGGTGTCACTCCTCTTCTATGAATGCAGTCACTCCTCTTCTGTGAATGGTGTCACTGCTCTTCTGTGAATGGTGTCACTCCTCTTCTGTGAATGCAGTCACTCCTCTTCTGTGAATGCAGTCACTCCTCTTCTGTGAATGCGGTGTCACTCCTCTTCCGTGAATGGTGTCACTCCTCTTCTATGAATGCAGTCACTCCTCTTCTGTGAATGGTGTCACTCCTCTTCTGTGAATGGTGTCACTCCTCTTCCGTGAATGGTGTCACTCCTCTTCTATGAATGCAGTCACTCCTCTTCCGTGAATGGTGTCACTCCTCTTCTATGAATGCGGTGTCACTCCTCTTCTGTGAATGCAGTCACTCCTCTTCTGTGAATGCAGTCACTCCTCTTCTGTGAATGCGGTGTCACTCCTCTTCCGTGAATGGTGTCACTCCTCTTCTATGAATGCAGTCACTCCTCTTCTGTGAATGCAGTCACTCCTCTTCTGTGAATGCGGTGTCACTCCTCTTCCGTGAATGGTGTCACTCCTCTTCTATGAATGCAGTCACTCCTCTTCTGTGAATGGTGTCACTCCTCTTCTGTGAATGGTGTCACTCCTCTTCCGTGAATGGTGTCACTCCTCTTCCGTGAATGGTGTCACTCCTCTTCTATGAATGCGGTGTCACTCCTCTTCTGTGAATGCAGTCACTCCTCTTCTGTGAATGGTGTCACTGCTCTTCTATGAATGCGGTGTCACTCCTCTTCTGTGAATGGTGTCACTCCTCTTCTGTGAATGGTGTCACTCCTCTTCTGTGAATGGTGTCACTCCTCTTCTGTGAATGCGGTGTCACTCCTCTTCTGTGAATGGTGTCACTCTTCTTCTGTGAATGCAGTCACTCCTCTTCTGTGAATGCGGTGTCACTCCTCTTCTGTGAATGGTGTCACTCCTCTTCTGTGAATGGTGTCACTCCTCTTCTGTGAATGGTGTCACTCCTCTTCTGTGAATGGTGTCACTCCTCTTCTGTGAATGCAGTCACTCCTCTTCTGTGAATGCGGTGTCACTCCTCTTCCGTGAATGGTGTCACTCCTCTTCTATGAATGCGGTGTCACTCCTCTTCTGTGAATGCAGTCACTCAAGTCAAGTCAAATATATTTATATAGCGCTTTTCACAATACAGATTGTATCAAAGCAGCTTCACAGTATCAATCAAAACAACATAACAATGTTTGTTTATTACTCCTATTACTCCTCTTGTGTGAATGCGGTGTCACTCCTCTTCTGTGAATGCGGTGTCACTCCTCCTCTGTGAATATGGTGTCCCTCCTCTTCTTATACAGCCCATGTGTATTTTATAAATCAAGAATTATTGTGATTTCGATACACTAATTAATTAAAAGAATTCATAATGGGAATATAATTTTGTTTAATGAAAAAGCACATGCAGAACAAAACATTAAAGAATATTTGTGTTAAACCACTCATTTCATTGTGTTTTAATTAAATGTAATTATTTTGCAGATCCTAATTTTGGGAACATGATTAATGCAAATGTGGCATGAAGGCTGCATTGATACAACATGTCTGTAACAGATTTTCTAATGCAGCACAGATGTAAAACTAGATGCTTTTACACAGGAGTCACAGGACAGTTTATCACACTCATCTCTCCGCATACGAAACACACTCTTCTCTTCTATTGTAATGCTCTACTGGGTGGTTGCCCTGCACGCTTAATAAACAACACAGCTTGAACTACAGCTAGTTCAAAACGCAACAGCTCGAGTTCTTACCAGAACCAGGAAGTATGACCATATTAGCCCGGTTATGTCAACACTGCACTGGCTGCCTATTAAACATTGTATACATTTTAAAATATTGTTTTACAAATACACGAAACACACTCTTCTCTCCGCACACGAAACACACTCTTCTCTCCGCACACGAAACACACTCTTCTCTCCGCACACGAAACACACTCTTCTCTCCGCACACGAAACACTCTTCTCTCCCACACTCTTCTCTCCGCACACAGAACACGCTCTTCTCTTCGCACACGAAACACACTCTTCTCTCCATATACGAAACACACTCTTCTCTCCGCACACGAAACACACTCTTCTCTCCATATACGAAACACACTCTTCTCTCCGCACACAAAACACACTCTTCTCTCTGCACACGAAACACACTCTTCTCTCCGCACACAGAACACGCTCTTCTCTCCGCACACGAAACACACTCTTCTCTCCGCACACGAAACACACTCTTCTCTCCATATACGAAACACACCCTTCTCTCCGCACACGAAACACACTCTTCTCTCCATATACGAAACACACTCTTCTCTCCGCACACGGAACACACTCTTCTCTCCATATACGAAACACACTCTTCTCTCCGCACACGGAACACACTCTTCTCTCCATATACGAAACACACTCTTCTCTCCATATACGAAACACACTCTTCTCTCCGCACACGGAACACACTCTTCTCTCCATATACGAAACACACTCTTCTCTCCATATACGAAACACACTCTTCTCTCCGCACACGGAACACACTCTTCTCTCCATATACGAAACACACTCTTCTCTCCATATACGAAACACACTCTTCTCTCCGCACACGGAACACACTCTTCTCTCCACACACGAAACACACTCTTCTCTCCGCACACGGAACACACTCTTCTCTCCATATACGAAACACACTCTTCTCACCATATACGAAACACACTCTTCTCTCCGCACACGGAACACACTCTTCTCTCCATATACGAAACACACTCTTCTCTCCACACACGGAACACACTCTTCTCTCCATATACGAAACACACTCTTCTCTCCGCAACACGAAACACACTCTTCTCTCCGCACACGGAACACACTCTTCTCTCCATATACGAAACACACTCTTCTCTCCGCACACGGAACACACTCTTCTCTCCGCACACGGAACACACTCTTCTCTCCACACACGAAACACACTCTTCTCTCCACACACGAAACACACTCGCTGAGCCATTATTCCCGGAGCTGGAGAAACTGCAGGATCCTACAGCAAGGGTCAAGGCTTCACTGCGTTAAGATTTTGACAAATCTTGAGTTTCATCAGACTATTTTAGTCTGATTTTCTATTTTAAAATACTCTTCTTAGTAAGAGTAAGAACGATTGAATTGGTAATGATTTAATCCATCTGTGAGACTGGTTGAGCTTCAGGCGTGTTTGACATTCATACTGACTGTGTGAGCTTCAAAGGTCAAACTCATTCAGGGACACACACCGAGCGCAGATGCGCGTTTGAAATCTGTGCGCTACAAAGCCTGGGTTCTGCCAGCGAGCGGCTCAGTCGATCAAACCCAGCGGGTCCGGCGGCTTTCATCTCTGGACCCGTACACGCAGAAGCACAACACACAGCTGACAAACTATTAAAACAAATTTATTGAGGTTCATTCAGTGATGTCAGAGGTACAGAAAACAATTCAGGAGTCATGTCAAAGTTGCTGGGGTTAGAGGTCAGGGGTCAGTCAGGGGTCAGAGCTTCTGGGGTCAGAGTTCAGAGCTGCTGGGGTCAGTCAGGGGTCAGAGATCAGAGCTGCTGGGGTCAGGGGTCAGATCTGTTGGGGTCAGTTCAGTGGTCAGAGTTCAGAGATGATGGGGTCAGAGGTCAGGGGTCAGTCAGGGGTCAGATCTTCTGGGGTCAGAGTTCAGAGCTGCTGGGGTCAGAGTTCAGAGCTGCTGGGGTCAGTCAGGGGTCAGAGCTGTTGGGGTCAGTTCAGGGGTCAGAGTTCAGAGATGCTGGGGTCAGAGGTCAAGGGTCATTTAGGGGTCAGAGCTTCTGGGGTCAGTCAGGGGTCAGAGTTCAGAGCTGTTGGGGTCAGTTCAGGGGTCAGAGTTGAGAGCTGTTGGGGTCAGTTCAGGGGTCAGAGTTCAGAGATGCTGGGGGTCAGAACTGTTGGGGTCAGAGGTGTTTAGAGAGGAAGCTGTAAAGTGTTTCCTGAGGTTTTGCTCTTGATGTTTCCTTAATCACACGCTCATAGTATTGCTGCAACATGTTGAACACGGATCCTGCATGACAGAGGAGGAAACCGACTGATGAAAACCTGCACAAATATGATGTCCTGCATCTGATGCTTCTGTGAACTCAGGTGTGTCTCACCTACGCTGCAGTGACGGTGTGTGAAGAGTGTGTGGATGCGGTGGACGTCTTGGAGCAAATCCGCGTCTCCAAACGTGAAGTACATCAAATCACGCCCCGCTTCTGCTGCCGCCATCATCTGCAGAACAGCTACACACACACACACACACGTTGAGAACAGCCGATAGCAATAACAAATATCACCACAAACACTCTTCATCTGAATCGTGTGAAGATCTGCTGAACTGAGCGAGGCCACATGGATCTGATGATGTCAGACGCGAGTGTGAATAACAGTGCGAGTTTCAGTCTTTAAAGGAGCCGTATGTAAGATTGTGGCCAAAACTGGTACTGCAATCACTTTCAAATTAATGTAGAGCGGTGTACCCCTCCCCCCTGACTCGAGGTTGCCAGATTGGCTGCAGGATCCAACATTTTTTTTATCCGACATGTGTGTATCTGCAGCTGTGGGAACTATAGCAGAGCTATAACTAGAGCAGAGCTGGCAACCCGGACGCAGCAACACTACTGACTCCGTGATTGGTCGATCGGTGGAGGGTGGAGCATCACTACTGACTCCATGATTGGTCGATCGGTGGAGGGTGGAGCAACAGACCAAAACACAACATGACAACATCAACATCAGTTGAGGGCTGCAACTTCACTTTTTAAATGACAGTATCCTGGCCGGACTACTGTTGTCAGTGATGTAAGTATTTGAAATAAACATGATTTCTTAATGTCTAGTGACATATCAGGGCCATTTCATGATTAATTGAAATAAATTTCTTACATACAGCTCCTTTAACTCTCTCGCTAATGAGAAACTGTGTGAGGATCAATAGAGAAGAGACAGATGGTTTTCAGTAAACAATAGTTTGTTTGTTCCCAATAACACGTGGCGTTTAGGATGGAAACATATAACTGTTGATTTCAGGCTTTCAGTCGAACCTTTGAGACGAGTGTCTCCTCCAAACGCTCCACATCCCCAGTTTCCCGTCGCAACGGCCGACAGATTCTCCGACTCCACTCCAGGACGAGCGAAACCACAGAAGGCCTGATGAGGAGAGAGAGAGAGAGAGAGAGCGAGAGAGAGAGAGAGAGGGAGAGAGAGAGAGAGAGAGCGGGAGGGAGAGAGAGGGAGAGGGAGAGAGAGGGGGAGAGAGAAAGAGAGAGAGAGCGGGAGGGAGAGAGAGAGAGACCATCGCTGAACCGTGAGCAGATCTTCACACTTATGTCTGTAAGGATATGCTTTATTATCTGTCCCTCGTGGATCAGTAATATTAAATGTCTCTGCAACAGATTCATTCACCATTTAAATTTAATGGACAATGCTAACAGCTCTACAATCTGCAATCAATCAATCATTAATGCTTATTTACTCTGTTTGTCCACAACAATACAAATATGAATTCATCATTAATTAGGTTTGAAAGGAAACAGCAATTAAAGTTTCCAGTGAAGTGCAGATGATCAAAGCGACACATCAAACACAGAAACAGACGCCCTGCTGTTCATCCGCTCGCATTAATAATGCCGGAATAAACCAGACCAGTTTACAGCTGCCAACCGAGTCTCGTCACATGATCAGGGGCTTTATCTCTTATTGCACAGATGATGTGGTATATTTAGTGATTATGATGAGTGATATCTAGTTATTGACCTTGTTGAGTTCTCTGGTCATGTTGTCGGGGAGAAACTGCTGCAGGAAGTTCCTGTAATGCAGGGCGTCGATGGCGACGACCTCCGTGACCCTGCGCTGCCACTCGTCCCTGCAGACACACACACACACACACACACGCATCAGCGTCTCTGAGAACACACACTCACAGTCAGACGAGTTGCACGTCGGCATCACCTTGGCGTCTGGTCGTCATGGTTACCGTCCCATCGGTAGGTGTGTGAGTATCCCGAGTATCTGCTGAACTGCTCTGTTCCTGTTAATACAACAGAGTAATATTCATACTTGAGCTGAATAATGATATTTATATTATAATATAACGTATTAAGAGCAGCATTATACTTTCAGAATTGATGAACTTTACAACATTGACAGTTATTCTCCTGTTTATTACTGTGAAGAACAGTCTGAAAACAGTCATCATGAAACTATATGATGATATCTAGGTCAAAGAGGCTCTATGTTTATTTTTATTTTTATTTTTTAATTTATTTATTTATTAGGGATCATGTACAATTTCAAATATAAATGTTCCCATTTGATGCACTGTACCAGAATTAGCCATAGTCTAATTTACATCTGCAGTCCCCTGGCAGGGTACAATAAAAACAAACTCAAAACAAATGTGATGGGATTTATCTGACCTTGGTGACATGAGGCCGCTAGCAGACGGTCGGTTTAGCCAGTCTGTCTGCTTCCTGACTTGAGCCCCAGATTGTCATGTTTGAGCTCTAAGACTATGAGCCAAATTACTAGAGAGAAGAGCAGCACCAGCCCAAGAGGGATGAATACCATCTCTTTTCAACAGGTCAGGTCTGTCCCAAAAACTTTTCCAATTGTTGATGAATTCTATATTATTTTGCGGACACCACTTAGACACCCAGCCATTGAGTGAGGCCAATCTACTAACTATCTCATCAATCCGGCGAACAGGAAGGGGGCCAGAGCAAACCACAGTGCCTGACATCGTACTTATCTGACCGTTATCAGTTTGTAGCAGTAAATGAAGAGATGTCTTATCGATCACCGAAGTTCAGTATGGCGTACCACAAGGCTCAGTACTGGGACCGTTGCTGTTCACTCTGTACATGATACCATTAGGAGATATCATTAGGAAACGTGGAATTAGCTTTCATTGTTATGCCGATGATACTCAGCTCTATATTTCTTCAAAATCTGACGAAACTTACCAATTCACAAAATTAATGGAATGCATAGCTGATATAAAAAATTTGATGACTAGTAATTTCCTACTACTAAATTCTGAAGAAACAGAGATTCTAATTATTGGACACAAAACTTCCACACGTAATAACCTAGAATACTGTCTAACACTTGATGGCTGCTCTGACAATTTGACGAGGTCAATTTGTAAAGAAAGACTACAAGCCTGTGCAAAAATATATTATGACGCGCATATCTATAGACTGAACAAATAGTATTCATGTGTATAACAACACACACACACACACACACACACACACACACACACACACACACAGTAGCGGTGGTGCGATCAGTTGATCACCTGACGTCGAGGAACTGAGTCTAATCGGATCAGAGACTCCTGGCAGCAGCAGTGGCGGGTCCGTCCGGCATCGACCCGGACCGCAGATAAGCTCATTGTCTTTATTGGAGAGGAAATGAGATAAACGCATTCCTGCTGGGAAGAATTCCTGCCCATGTGACCTTCAGAAGGAGTCTGGGCTTTGTGTGTTTCTGAAGCGTCTTTAGTGACTGATGCTGGAGACTCTGACAGATTAAAGGTCACTAATGCATCTCATCTGAGCATTGGTTAAACTGAGCATCGGTCCCTCGAGAACATCATCATCATCATATTCTTCATCATCACCGTCTCAGGCTTAATGTCAGGCCTTTGTCTCAAACACCAGCTTTATTCAGAGACGGCCTGCGATTAAAATGATTCATATCATATTCTGGAGATTCAGAGAGACTTTACAAACAATGATCTGCTGCCGGACCCGCGTGTGTGTGCTTAGGAGAAACAGCAGCGCTCATGATTCCTGCACAGGGGCGGACTGGCCATTGGGTGGACCGGGCACTCTCCCGGTGGGCCGACGTGCTTTTCGGGCCCATAAAACTCGTACATCGGCGGCCCATTCGTTTAGTTTTGTTTTGCTTAATTGGTGCCGCTGGGATCTTTGTGCGGGTGTAATGCATTGGACAAAAAAAAGTCCGCGTAGGTTTTTCTTTTTTCTCACAGACCGGTCCATGAAACGCGTAGATTAGCGGCCCATTGGTTCTTTTCACAGGGCTGGCCTGATTAAATCTTTAAACATATTTGTTTTACAATATACGGCTATTACTGTCATGGGATTAATATTATAACTATTATTATGTTACTGTAATGTAGACAGACACTATCACAACTAAAAGAGTTTTGAGCTTGTATTTGTTCAATTTGCGCACTGAATATGGGTTGGAGCTCTTAATTTTGAACTCTCAAAGTGCACCAGATTGTTACATTTAACATTAAAGAGCACAACATGTTCTTTCGGGGGAGCGTGCTGAACCCCTAGAGGGACAGGGGTCCACTCAACACAGATTTACCCAAGATCCCGTGGGAAACACTGGATCTTATAGCTTGTTTTAGGATTCCTCACTGTGGAGTGTAGTCCAATTGTATTTTACAATTAGTAGTTATTTAATCTGATAACTCTTACTCATTCAAGGGTGTGCAAAGATCAGTTGTGTTTGTGATCATATGTAGTGGGCCGGTCTGGGCCAAAATGCCAGGGCTGATTTTTTGTCCCAGTCCAGCCCTGTTCCTGCAGCGACTGGGACGATCCTGTTGTGTGTGTGTGTGTGTGTGTGTGTGTGTGTGAGAGTGTTTCCTGCAGCAACTGGGACGATCCTGTCGTGTGTGTGTGTGTGTGTGTGTGTGTGTGTGAGAGTGTTTCCTGCAGCAACTGGGACGATCCTGTCGTGTGTGTGTGTGTGTGTGTGTGTGTGTGTGAAAGTGTTTCCTGCAGAGACTGGGACGATCCTGTTGTGTGTGTGTGTGTGTGTGTGTGTGTGTGTGTGAAAGTGTTTCCTGCAGAGACTGGGACGATCCTGTCGTGTGTGTGTGTGTGTGTGTGTGTGAAAGTGTTTCCTGCAGAGACTGGGACGATCCTGTTGTGTGTGTGTGTGTGTGTGAGAGTGTTTCCTGCAGCAACTGGGACGATCCTGTCGTGTGTGTGTGTGTGTGTGAAAGTGTTTCCTGCAGCGACTGGGACGATCCTGTTGTGTGTGTGTGTGAGAGTGTTTCCTGCAGCAACTGGGACGATCCTGTCGTGTGTGTGTGTGTGTGTGTGTGTGATTGTGTGTGTGAGAGTGTTTCCTGCAGCAACTGGGACGATCCTGTCGTGTGTGTGTGTGTGTGTGTGTGTGTGTGTGTGTGTGTGAGAGAGAGAGTGTGTGTGTGTGTGTGAGTGTGTGAGAGAGAGAGTGTGTGTGTGTGTGTGTGTGTGTGTGTGTGTGTGTGAGAGAGTGTGGGTTGGTTTATGTGATTTATGAGGACACAAATTTGTATAATGACATGTGTATTACACTGGTATTACAACTTCTGGGTGGTTTATGAGGACACTTCAAAAGTCCTCATAAATCAAATGGCTTAAAAAACATACAAAACAAGGTTTTATTAAAAAATGTAAAATGCAGCATGTCTCCTGTGATGGGTAGGTTTAGGGATAGGGGCAGTGTGTGTGTGTGTGTGTGTGTGTGTGTGTAAGGGGATAGAATATATAGTTTGTACGGTATAAAAACCATTACGCCTATGGAGAGTCCTCATAATGCTGTCGCACCAACATGTGTGTGAGAGTGTGTGTGTGTGTGTGTGTGTGTGTGTGTGTGAGAGTGTGTGTGTGTGTGTGTGTGAGTGTTTCCTGCAGCAACTGGGGCGATCCAGTCGTGTGTGTGTGTGTGTGTGTGTGTGTGTGTGTGAGAGAGTGTGTGTGTGTATTTCCTGCAGCGACTGGGGCGATCCTGTCGTGTGTGTGTGTGTGTGTGTGTGTCCTTGCTGCAGATCCGCATCGGTGAGTCACTGATCTCCATCTCTCACTAAAGCATGACAGGGCAGACGCTCCGCAATCAGCCACAATTCAATTAACCGAAGCCACTTTGGCAAATTTCTGTACAGCTACAAGAAGATCCATTTTACCCATCGATGTCTGAGAGCCGAGCGGGTGATTTAGAGATAGTGGGAGAGAGAGAGAGCGAGCGAGAGAGCGAGAGAGACGCAGTAATAGAGGCGATGTCGTGGCCCAGTGCATTAGCATTAGCCCAGCGACTCCAGTCGGCTCTTAGAGCCGTAATTAATTCTGCAGGACTGTAATAAAGTTAAGAGCTGTAAGTGAAGGCAGGGGGAGGGGCCTGAAGGTGACTCCATAGTGATGAGATGACCGGGGGGCGGAGCCTGAAGGTGACTCCATGGCCGGGGGCGGAGCCTGAAGGTGACTCCATGGACACGACATGGCCGGGGGGGCGGAGCCTGAAGGTGACTCCATGGACACGACATGGCCGGGGGGGCGGAGCCTGAAGGTGACTCCATGGAGACGAGATGACCAAGGGGGCGGAGCCTAAAGGTGACTCCATGGTGACGAGATGACCGGGGGGCGGAACCTGAAGGTGACTCCATGGTGACGAGATGACCGGGGGGCGGAGCCTGAAGGTGACTCCATGGAAACGAGATGAGCGGGGGCGGAGCCTGAAGGTGACTCCATGGAGACGAGATGACCGGGGGGCGGAGCCTGAAGGTGACTCCATGGAGACGACATGGCCGGGGGGGGGGCGGAGCCTGAAGGTGACTCCATGGAGACGACATGGCCGGGGGGGCGGAGCCTGAAGGTGACTCCATGGAGACGAGATGACGGACGGCCGAGTCGAGAATACTGATCAGCGGAAGAGGACAACGTGTCCTACTGCTACTCAGTTGACGCTGAGGTGGAAACAGGCCCGTCGTGTGTGTGTGTGTGTGTGTGTGTGTGTGTGTGTGTGTGTGTTAGTGCTACATTAGTGCAAATGCTCGCCTTCTTGTTTCCTCCTTCAGAACACGACTGTGATGAACAGCAGCAGACGAAGCGTTATGAGTTACACTGCTGATGTGTGTAGGTGACTGAACCATCTGAGGACACTGAGACACACACATACACACACACGTCAGAAGACACCGCACCTTTACGAGCACTTAAGAAATTAAGGATTTTTGCAGACAGCAGCATTCTGGAACATCAACGCAAATTTCTTTCTTACACCATTTCAGACAAAAGAAAGTGCTTTAACAGCTGAGGAGAACGCGGCTCATGAAAACACACACCACAGCCGCTCTCACGGGTCACTCACGCTGAGAACGCAGCGCATGCAAGTAAAAACTAAAAAATATAATTTTCCTGGAATCATTCATCACAGATCCATTTTAGTTGGAGCAGGAGGAACCCTTTCAATGTAAATGGGAAAAAGTACAAAATAAACCCTGATCATTGCTAACACAAATGTCAGAAGACACTGACGGCCTTTATGAGCACTTCAGAAATTACGAGTTTTTGCAGAACGTCACCATGACCTGCAGGCGGCGTCAGTGACAGACAGCAATCACACACACAGACTGATTGAGTCTCAGCGGGTCTGAAGGTTCGAGTGCTGATTACAGTCTGAACACACACTCCACAGGGATCTCAGCGTGTTCTTCTGTGTGTGTTCTACCTGTGATGATCAGACACTCATTGTCCTCCAGAGCTTCAGTGAAGAGGCGAGCCGCGATCAGCTCCGGGTTTATCAGGAAACGGATTTCCTCCTGAACCAGACCAGAACCAGTCACTCCCCCCCCGACAAACCTGTTGGCAAAGTCCACCTGCAGAAAACACACACATATACTATATATAACTTACGTGTCATATGTGTGTCTCTTACACACATAAGACACATCGTGTGGTGATGCGTGTGTGTGATGCGTGTGGTGATGCCTGTGGTGATGCGTGTGTGTGTGATGCGTGTGTGTGATGCCTGTGGTGATGCGTGTATGTGATGCGTGTGGTGATGCCTGTGGTGATGCGTGTGGTGATGCGTGTATGTGATGCGTGTGGTGATGCGTGTGGTGATGCGTGTATGTGATGCGTGTGTGTGATGCGTGTGTTTGATGGGTGTGGTGATGGGTGTGGTGATGCCTGTGGAGATGCGTGATGCGTGTGTGTGATGGGTGTGTGTGATGGGTGTGGTGATGGGTGTGGTGATGCCTGTGGTGATGCCTGTGGTGATGCCTGTGGTGATGCGTGTGTGTGATGCCTGTGGTGATGCCTGTGGTGATGCCTGTGGTGATGCGTGTGTGTGATGCCTGTGGTGATGCGTGTGTGTGATGCCTGTGGTGATGCCTGTGGTGATGCGTGTGTGTGATGCCTGTGGTGATGCCTGTGGTGATGCCTGTGGTGATGCGTGTGTGTGATGCGTGTGTGTGATGCGTGTGGTGATGCCTGTGGTGATGCCTGTGGTGATGCCTGTGGTGATGCGTGTGTGTGATGCCTGTGGTGATGTCTGTGGTGATGCCTGTGGTGATGTCTGTGGTGATGCCTGTGGTGATGCGTGTGTGTGATGCCTGTGGTGATGCCTGTGGTGATGCCTGTGGTGATGCCTGTGGTGATGCGTGTGTGTGATGCCTGTGGTGATGCCTGTGGTGATGCCTGTGGTGATGCCTGTGGAGATGCGTGTGGTGATGCCTGTGGAGATGCGTGATGCGTGTGTGTGATGGGTGTGTGTGATGCCTGTGGTGATGCCTGTGGTGATGCCTGTGGTGATGCGTGTGGTGATGCCTGTGGTGATGCGTGTGTGTGATGCCTGTGGTGATGCCTGTGGTGATGCGTGTGTGTGATGCGTGTGTGTGATGCGTGTGGTGATGCGTGTGGTGATGTGTGTGTGTGATGCGTGTGGAGATGCGTGTGGTGATGCCTGTGGTGATGCGTGTGTGTGTGATGCGTGTGTGTGATGCGTGTGTGTGATGCGTGTGGTGATGCCTGTGGTGATGCCTGTGGTGATGCGTGTGTGTGATGCGTGTGGTGATGCCTGTGGTGATGCCTGTGGTGATGCCTGTGGTGATGCGTGTGTGTGATGCGTGTGGTGATGCCTGTGGTGATGCGTGTGTGTGATGCCTGTGGAGATGCGTGTGGTGATGCCTGTGGAGATGCGTGATGCGTGTGTGTGATGGGTGTGTGTGATGCCTGTGGTGATGCCTGTGGTGATGCCTGTGGTGATGCCTGTGGTGATGCGTGTGTGTGATGCGTGTGGTGATGCGTGTGGTGATGCCTGTGGTGATGCCTGTGGTGATGCGTGTGTGTGATGCGTGTGTGTGATGCGTGTGTGTGATGCGTGTGGTGATGCCTGTGGTGATGCCTGTGGTGATGCGTGTGTGTGATGCGTGTGGTGATGCGTGTGGTGATGCCTGTGGTGATGCCTGTGGTGATGCGTGTGTGTGATGCGTGTGGTGATGCCTGTGGTGATGCGTGTGTGTGATGCCTGTGGAGATGCGTGTGGTGATGCCTGTGGAGATGCGTGATGCGTGTGTGTGATGGGTGTGTGTGATGCCTGTGGTGATGCCTGTGGTGATGCCTGTGGTGATGCCTGTGGTGATGCCTGTGGTGATGCGTGTGGTGATGCCTGTGGTGATGCCTGTGGTGATGCGTGTGTGTGATGCGTGTGTGTGATGCGTGTGTGTGATGCGTGTGTGTGATGCGTGTGGTGATGCGTGTGGTGATGCATGTGTGTGATGCCTGTGGTGATGCGTGTGTGTGATGCCTGTGGTGATGCGTGTGGTGATGTGTGTGGTGATGCCTGTGGTGATGCGTGTGTGTGTGATGCCTGTGGTGATGCGTGTGTGTGATGGGTGTGTGTGATGGGTGTGGTGATACGTGTGGTGATGCGTGTGTGTGATGCCTGTGGTGATGCGTGTGGTGATGCCTGTGGTGATGCCTGTGGTGATGCCTGTGGTGATGCCTGTGGTGATGCGTGTGGTGATGCGTGTGGTGATGCGTGTGTGTGATGCGTGTGGTGATGCGTGTGTGTGATGGGTGTGTGTGATGGGTGTGGTGATACGTGTGGTGATGCGTGTGTGTGATGCCTGTGGTGATGCCTGTGGTGATGCCTGTGGTGATGCGTGTGGTGATGCGTGTGGTGATGCGTGTGTGTGATGCGTGTGGTGATGCGTGTGGTGATGCCTGTGGTGATGCATGTGTGTGATGCCTGTGGTGATGCGTGTGTGTGATGGGTGTGTGTGATGGGTGTGGTGATACGTGTGGTGATGCGTGTGGTGATGCCTGTGGTGATGCGTGTGTGTGATGCCTGTGGTGATGCGTGTGTGTGATGGGTGTGGTGATACGTGTGGTGATGCGTGTGTGTGATGCCTGTGGTGATGCCTGTGGTGATGCCTGTGGTGATGCCTGTGGTGATGCGTGTGTGTGATGTGTGTGTGTGATGCGTGTGGTGATGCGTGTATGATGCGTGTATGATGCGTGTATGTGTGTCACCTGCAGCATGCCATAGCCCTGCTCCTCTATGGTTCCGTCACAGCGGATGTGAAGTTTGGTGAACTGCTTCTTTGAGCTAAAAAAACACATCAAGACCGTTTATTGGCTTGTGGGAAATTTAACGGCTCTGAGTGTGAGAAGATGAATCTCACCTGGACCACAAGGGCGGACGCTGCAGACACTGTCTGGTGTAAGTTATGAGACCAGTGGGCCCTCGAGAACAAAACACACGACAAACGGAGTTAGTCCCCGATCCGTGAGCGAGTGACACGTGACACACGCAAAGTTAAACTCACTGCGCTGCGTGATCCGCTCAAAGTAGCACAAAAGGGTTTTGAGTTTCTGCTGTTTGCTCGGGGACGAGCCTTCAAACAACCTACAAAACACACAGACCATATCATATGGAAGACTGCGTCTAATATTTCATATTCATATCCACAATGACAGTCACAGTTGATGTGCGGTGCGGTGCGTCTAACAACTTAAACGTACAGAAAACTTGTCAAATGTCTCTTACATCACTTCACACTTTAACATGTCAATGTATGTAATTAAGTTGGCTTGAGAAAGCCAACTTACTGAAATCCTATTTAAACTTATTATTAAGTTGGCTTGAGAAAGCCAACTTACTGAAATCCTATTTAAACTTATTATTAGGTGTTCAAGCACGAAGTGCTGAAAACCTATTGTATTTGTACTGATTTTTATTATTATTATTATTATTATTATTATTCTTCTGCCGTAAAACGCATCGTGCAGCCCAAACCGTAAGTGCTAGAGACTTGAAACTTTGTCAGATTGTAGTACAAAAATCGAGGAGAGGTTATCAAATTATGAGCCCGATTGGCCCATAGGTGGCGCTATAGCGATCAATTGCGCGTAACTGCTCATAACTCCTAGACCGTAAGGCGTAGACTCAAGTGTCTTATATCATTGGAAAGCTGGGGGCCTGACGTAAAAAACGTATATCTCCGATTTCATTTCCGCCATGATGGATTTTCCGCCATTTTGAATTTTGTCGAAAAACTACTTTTGCGAACTAGTCCCTGGTTTTTCGCCCGATCGGAACCAAACCAGTGCAGAAATGTTCTCTGGAGTCTGAATATCAATAATTATCGAAAAAAAGTTGAAAGTTCGATTTCCGGTCGCTAGGGGGTGCAAAATGAACGTTGTGGGAGGAGCCTATTTTTCTAAAATGGCTATAACTCCAAAAGTAAATGAGGTAGGTTCACCAAACTTGGTACACATGTGCAAGAGTTCAGTCTGAGGTCACAGTAAAAAAATCGCGACGATCGGACACTAGGTGGCGCTATAACATTAAAAAAACATAAAAGGGGGTGTGGCCACCTGACCGTTAGTCCGATTGACTTGAAATTTGGTATGCAGTGTCTTGGTCCAAGGTACCATGTATGTGTAAAAGGATATTGGCGTATCTCAAAAAACATGGCCGCCATCGGCCAATGAATTTGAGCACCTATGAAACAAGGTTAACGGAGGCCGATCGGAACGAAACTCGATGGACATGTTCGACTCGTGGCCCAAGAGGTCTGTAAGAGTTTTGAAAGAAATCGGCCACTAGTTGGCGCTAACGAGTTTTACGGCTCTGTAATCACGTGGTGTTGCACACATCCACACAAAATGCATATCACTAGATACATCTCCTCATGCTGAACAACTTTGCCTCTAGAACCATTGCTGTCAATTAAATCGTTCATTAAATATGCACGAATATGTTAAAAACCTACTTTTGCGAACTAGTCCCTGGTTTTTTGCCCGATCAAAATCAGACCAGTCTAGGACAATTCTCTGGACTCTCTAGATCAATAATTATCGAAAAAAAGTTGAATTTTTGCATTTGGCTGGCTGTAACAGGGTCATTTAGACAAGGGGGGTGTCAAAATACACTCAAAAGCCTATACATCCTAAAGGAAAACTCAGAACTTCACAAATATTGATGAGCACATGTGTCATAACATGGGGAAGAAGCATGCAAAGTTTCATGGAGATCGGACCATAGCTGGCGCTATAACTGTTAAAAAGCTTTAAAACCATGCATTTCCAATGGTAAATTGCCTGTATTGGCTGTGTGTGCTCTTTTTTTTTTTTTCATCTATGAGCATATGTTAAAATCAATGTTCAAACCAGTGCAGTACAATTCTCTGGACTCTCTAGATCAATAATTATCAGAAAAGGTATAACTTATTAATTTGCATGGCTATAATAGTGACATTTCAATACGTAGCCTTGAACAGGTGTCCCTGAAAGCTGCATATTAAGCCAATAAGTGGTATTATACTGACCCCTGCTGTTTAAAATAGACATTTTGTCATGCTACTTACTAATATTATACTATAATGCTTATTTAGACTTTATAAAATCACTATTTTAACATTTACACTCACATTTTGTCAAAATTCATCTATTGGAGATCTACTATTGAGAACTTGCTTATTTGAGAATAGTATTACATTCAAATCCACATCGACTTTTTAAAACGAAAGTAAAACCGTTAGGCCACGCCCCTTCAGTACAAATTCACTCATAACTCGAAAACGGAAAGTCACTGCATGCTCAAATTTTGATGGTAAGGTCCTCTCGGGGGTCTTGATTGAAATCTAGCGTCGCGGGACTCGGGAGCACCCCCCCGCGGATCGCTAATTTGTGAGAACCACGATTTGGAACGGCTGTATCTCCCGATCTAGACCACGTAGATCCTTGTGCGATAGCTTGTTGGAAAGGGCCCGTCCTCATCTAGCTTCGATTCGAGTATGGTGCGATTTGGCCCATGCATTCCCGAGATATAAGCCCACAAAGATATACATTTCAACGGACACAAGTCCCTGCTCCAAAAACCCAGCAACACCGGGATGGTCTTGTTCAACAGGGCTCCTCTAACACTATCTAAGGTCTGAGTTTCAGATTTTTTCGCTTTCTCGTTCCCGAGATATAAGTAAAACAAATAAAAAAATCCTGTCATTCATTTCAACTGTATTGTAATACCGCTGTTGTCCACGAGAGGGAGCAACAGCATTAGACATTTTTAATCTTTTTAAGCAGTTTTCAGCATTGGCTAACAAACAAATGCTTAAAGCTATGTATTATGATGGAAATAATATTTATAATAAATCATATAATATGAAATAATGATTTATTATAAAGTTTAATATAATTACATCACAAAGAAATACGTGAAATGCTTATAGACCACTAAAAGAGATTTTCACAATAGCATGACCTGAAAGTGTGTGTGTGTGTGTGTGTGCAAAGGCACCTGTGAAAACACTTTATTAATAAGTATAATGTCCAGCAGAGGGCAGTAGAAGACCACTTATTGGCTCACTTTCATTTTGACAGACTTGTTTTTCACCAGTTTTCTGCACTAAAGCAAACCAGTTTTTCTATGTTAACTATTATAAGACAATCATATTTTGACAGAGTTTATCACTTCATTTGTTCTGATGCTAGCAACATGGTAAATCATGGTAAATCACGGTAGAAACATTTAAAAATAATCAAAAGAAATAAGAATAATTAAAACAGTTTAGAATAAAGAAATTAAAATAATCAACAGAAATACGAATAATTAAAACAGTATAGAATAAAAAATTCAATAAAATACAGAACAAACAGTCGGACGAACAGTGAAACAGTGATCATTCAGTAAATGCACAGCTAAACAGAAGTGTTTTGAGTCTGGATGTGAATGTGACTACTGTAGGAGCACATCTGATCTCTACTGGAGGAGCACATCTGATCTCTTCTGGAGGAGCACATCTGATCTCTACTGTAGGAGCACATCTGATCTCTTCTGGAGTAGCACATCTGATCTCTTTTGGAAGCTGTTTCCAGCATGGCTGGCAAAGTAGTCTAAAGCAGACTCTCCTTGTTTAGAGTGAACCCTTGGTATTTCTAGCTGACGTGATCCTAATCATCTGAGTGATCTGTTGGGTTTATATTCAGTGAGCATATCTGCAATATTTTGAGGTCCTAGGTCATTGAATGATTTATATACCAGTAATAATACTTTAAAATCAATCCTAAATGTAACTGGGAGCCAGTGTAAAGACCTGATGACTGGTGTGATGTGTTCATATGTTCTGGTTCTGCTCAGCGTTCTGTATGAGCTGCAACTGTCTGATGGTCTTTTTGGGAAGGCCAGTGAAGAGTCCATTACAATAATCCACTGCTGGAGATGAAAGCATGCACAAGTTTATCTAAGTCTTGACTGGAAACAAAGCATCTATTTTTTGCAATATTTTCAGATGATAATATGCTGATTTGGTTATTGCTTTGACATGACTACTGAAGCTAAGGTCTGATTCTAGAGACACACCAAGATTCCTGACTTGATTTTTAGCTGTTAGACCCCTACGGTGAAGGTATGCATTCACCTTGAGAACTTCATCTTTGTTTCAAACGCAATGACTTCAATTTTGTCTTTATTTAACTGAAGAAAGTTTTGGCACATCCAATTGTTTACTTCATCAATGCATTGGCACAGGGAGTCAATGGGGCTGTAGTCGTTAGGCGATAGGGCTAAGTAGAGCTGTGTGTCATCTGCAGAGCTGTGGTTCTTTTTCATTATTTGGCTCATTGGGGGCATGTACAGGTTGAATAGATAAATCATGGTAACTATGATAAATCATGCTAGAATAATATTAAATCATACTAGAATGTGTTCAATTGTGGTAAACCATGCAAGAACAGGGTCAATCATGGTGAATCGTACTAGAACTTGGTATAAAACATTGTATATTCCATCTATGATGTCAATGGTTAAATGCTTGCTACATAAAACTTAATATATTTTGATGCATTTGAGCTTAACTGCCTTAACTGTCTTAACTGTCTTAAATGCTTGAACACCGCTAAATGCTGCTAGCAGCTTTAATTAAGTTGGCTTGAGAAAGCCAACTTACTGAAATCCTATTTAAACTTATTATTATTATTATTATTCTTCTGACTCTAAAATTTAAACTCTAACTCGTCCTAGAGCTTTAACTCTACAAACTCCAAACTCGGGTCAGACCTTCAAACTGTTCTGACTTAGTGTGCTATATCTTTTCAGACTGATTTGACTTTCAGATTTCTTAAAAATTAATATTAAAAATCATAAAAATCCCATTGACTTTCATTGTAACAGTTCAAAATGAGCCAAGACTACGGTGGCCCAGTAGTCTACACCAAATAAACTCAAATCTAAATTCCCTAAAGCCTTGGACTCAATTAAACTCCCATTCTATATGTACTTATGAACTCTATCTATCTATCTATCTATCTATCTATCTATCTATCTATCTATCTATCTATCTATCTATCTATCTCTTTCTAACTTATCTATCTATCTATCTATCTATCTATCTATCTATCTATCTATCTATCTGATCTTTCTTCCTTTCTAACTAATCTATCTTTCTTCCTTTCTAACTAATCTATCTTTCTTTCTTTCTAACTAATCTCTTTATTTCTAAACTAATCTATCTTTCTTTCTTTCTAACTAATCTTTCTTTCTAACTAATATTTCCTTCTAACTAATCTATCTTTCTTTCTTTCTAACTAATCTATCTATGTTTCTTTCTAACTAATCTATCTATCTTTCTTTCTAACTAATCTATCTATCTTTCTTTCTAACTAATCTCTTTCTTTCTAACTAATCTCTTTCTTTCTTTCTAACTAATCTCTTTCTTTCTAACTAATCTATCTTTTTTTCTTTCTAACTAATCTATCTTTCTTTCTTTCTAACTAATCTATCTTTCTTTCTTTCTAACTAATCTATCTTTCTTTCTTTCTAACTAATCTATCTTTCTTTCTAACTAATCTATCTTTCTTTCTTATCTATCTATCTATCTATCTATCTATCTATCTATCTATCTATCTATCTATCTATCTATCTATCTATCTATCTATCTATCTTTCTTTCTTTCTAACTAATCTATCTATATATCTTTATTTCTAACTAATCTATCTTTCTTTCTTATCTATCTATCTATCTATCTATCTATCTATCTATCTATCTATCTATCTATCTATCTATCTATCTTTCTTTCTTTCTTTCTTTCTTTCTAACTAATCTATCTTTCTTTATTTCTTTCAAACTAATCTATCTTTCTTTCTTTCTAACTAATCTATCTTTCTTTCTTTCTAACTAATATTTCCTTCTAACTAATCTATCTTTCTTTCTTTCTAACTAATCTATCTATGTTTCTTTCTAACTAATCTCTTTCTTTCTAACTAATCTATCTATCTTTCTTTCTAACTAATCTATCTTTCTTTATTTCTTTCAAACTAATCTATCTTTTTTCTTTCTAACTAATCTATCTTTCTTTCTTTCTAACTAATCTATCTTTCTTTCTTTCTAACTAATCTATCTTTATTTCTTTATTTCTTTCTAACTAATCTATCTTTTTTTCTTTCTAACTAATCTATCTTTCTTTATTTCTTTCAAACTAATCTATCTTTATTTCTTTATTTCTTTCTAACTAATCTATCTATGTTTCTTTCTAACTAATCTATCTTTCTTTCTAACTAATCTATCTATGTTTCTTTCTAAATAATCTATCTATCTTTCTTTCTAACTAATCTCTTTCTTTCTAACTAATCTATCTATCTTTCTTTCTAACTAATCTCTTTCTTTCTAACTAATCTCTTTCTTTCTTTCTAACTAATCTCTTTCTTTCTAACTAATCTATCTTTCTTTCTTTCTAACTACTCTATCTTTCTTTCATTCTAACTAATCTATCTTTCTTTCTAACTAATCTATCTATCTTTCTTTCTAACTAATCTATCTTTCTTTCTTTCTTTCTTGCTAATCTTTTTTCTTTCTTTCTTTCTTACTAATCTATCTTTCTTTCTTTCTTACTAATCTTTTTCTTTCTTTCTTTCTTACTAATCTATCTTTCTTTCTTTCTTACTAATCTATCTTTCTTTCATTCTTACTAATCTTTTTTTCTTTCTTTCTTTCTTACTAATCTATCTTTCTTTCTTTCTTACTAATCTATCTTTCTTTCATTCTTACTAATCTTTTTTTCTTTCTTTCTGTCTTACTAATCTATCTTTCTTTCTTTCTTACTAATCTTTTTTTCTATCTTTCTTTCTTACTAATCTATCTTTCTTTCTTACTAATCTTTTTTTCTTTCTTTCTTTCTAACTAATCTATCTTTCTTTCTTTCTTACTAATCTTGTTTTCTTTCTTTCTTTCTTACTAATCTTTTTTTCTTTCTTTCTTACTAATCTTTTTTCTTTCTTTCTTTCTAACTAATCTATCTTTCTTTCTTACTAATCTATCTTTCTTTCTTTCTTACTAATCTTTTTTTTCTTTCTTTCTAACTAATCTATCTTTCTTTCTTTCTTGCTAATCTTTTTTTCTTTCTTTCTTTCTTACTAATCTATCTTTCTTTCTTTCTAATCTTTTTTCTTTCTTTCTTACTAATCTATCTTTCTTTCTTACTAATCTTTTTTTCTTTCTTTCTTACTAATCTTTTTTCTTTCTTTCTAACTAATCTATCTTTCTTTCTTACTAATCTTTTTTTCTTTCTTTCTTTCTTTCTTACTAATCTTTTTTTCTTTCTTTCTTTCTTTCTAACTAATCTTTTTTTTCTTTCTTTCTAACTAATCTATCTTTCTTTCTTTCTTTCTTGCTAATCTTTTTTCTTTCTTTCTTTCTTACTAATCTATCCTTCTTTCTTTCTTACTAATCTTTTTTTCTTTCTTTCTTACTAATCTATCTTTCTTTCTTTCTTACTAATCTTTTTTTCTTTCTTTCTTACTAATCTTTTTTCTTTCTTTCTAACTAATCTATCTTTCTTTCTTACTAATCTTTTTTTCTTTCTTTCTTTCTTTCTTACTAATCTTTTTTTTCTTTCTTTCTAACTAATCTATCTTTCTTTCTTTCTTTCTTGCTAATCTTTTTTCTTTCTTTCTTACTAATCTTTTTTCTTTCTTTCTTTTTAACTAATCTATCTTTCTTTCTTACTAATCTTTTTTTCTTTCTTTCTTTCTTACTAATCTTTTTTTTCTTTCTTTCTAACTAATCTATCTTTCTTTCTTTCTTGCTAATCTTTTTTTCTTTCTTTCTTTCTTACTAATCTATCTTTCTTTCTTACTAATCTTTTTTTCTTTCTTTCTTACTAATCTTTTTTTCTTTCTTTCTTTCTTTCTTACTAATCTTTTTTTTCTTTCTTTCTAACTAATCTATCTTTCTTTCTTTCTTTCTTGCTAATCTTTTTTTCTTTCTTTCTTTCTAACTAATCTATCTTTCTTTCTTTCTTACTAATCTTTTTTTCTTTCTTTCTTACTAATCTTTTTTCTTTCTTTCTAACTAATCTATCTTTCTTTCTTACTAATCTTTTTTTCTTTCTTTCTTTCTTACTAATCTTTTTTTTCTTTCTTTCTAACTAATCTATCTTTCTTTCTTACTAATCTTTTTTTCTTTCTTTCTTTCTTTCTTACTAATCTTTTTTTTCTTTCTTTCTAACTAATCTATCTTTCTTTCTTTCTTTCTTGCTAATCTTTTTTTCTTTCTTTCTTTCTTACTAATCTATCTTTCTTTCTTTCTTACTAATCTTTTTTTCTTTCTTTCTTACTAATCTTTTTTCTTTCTTTCTTTCTAACTAATCTATCTTTCTTTCTTACTAATCTTTCTTTCTTTCTTACTAATCTTTTTTCTTTCTTTCTAACTAATCTATCTTTCTTTCTTTCTTACTAATCTTTTTCTTTCTTTCTTTCTTACTAATCTATCTTTCTTTCTTACTAATCTATCTTTCTTTCTTTCTAACTAATCTATCTTTCTTTCTTTCTTACTAATCTATCTTTCTTTCTTACTAATCTTTTTTCTCTCTGTCTAACTAATCTATCTATCTTTCTTACTAATCAATCTTTCTCTTACTAATCTATCTTTTTTTCTTTCTTACTAATCTATCTTTCTTTCCTTCTTTCTTTCTAACTAATCTATCTTTCTTTCTTACTAATCTTTTTTTATTTTTTTATTTCTAACTAATCTATCTTTCTTTCTCTTTCTTACTAATCTATCTTTCTTTCTTTCTTACTATTTTTTTCTTTCTTTCTTTCTTACTAATCTATCTTTCTTTCTTTCTTACTAATCTATCTTTCTTTCTTTCTAACTAATCTATCTTTCTTTCTTACTAATCTTTTTTTATTTTTTTATTTCTAACTAATCTATCTTTCTTTCTTTCTTTCTTTCTAACTAATCTATCTTTCTTTCTTTCTTACTAATCTTTTTTTTATCTTTCTTTCTAACTAATCTATCTTTCTTTCTTTCTTACTGAACTATAAACTAATTAAACTTTAAACTAATTTAAACTTTAAACTTCTTCAAACTTATTGGTCCAAACTTTCACAAGCCAACTTAAAGTTTGTCTCGACGAACTTTTTCTAGTTATTATTATTATTCTTCTGACTCTAAAATTTAAACTCTAACTCGTCCTAGAGCTTTAACTCTACAAACTCCAAACTCGGGTCAGACCTTCAAACTGTTCTGACTTAGTGTGCTATATCTTTTCAGACTGATTTGACTTTCAGATTTCTTAAAAATTAATATTAAAAATCATAAAAATCCCATTGACTTTCATTGTAACAGTTCAAAATGAGCCAAGACTACGGTGGCCCAGTAGTCTACACCAAATAAACTCAAATCTAAATTCCCTAAAGCCTTGGACTCAATTAAACTCCCATTCTATATGTACTTATGAACTCTATCTATCTATCTATCTATCTATCTATCTATCTATCTATCTATCTATCTATCTATCTATCTATCTATCTATCTATCTATCTCTTTCTAACTTATCTATCTATCTATCTATCTATCTATCTATCTATCTATCTATCTATCTGATCTTTCTTCCTTTCTAACTAATCTATCTTTCTTCCTTTCTAACTAATCTATCTTTCTTTCTTTCTAACTAATCTCTTTATTTCTAAACTAATCTATCTTTCTTTCTTTCTAACTAATCTTTCTTTCTAACTAATATTTCCTTCTAACTAATCTATCTTTCTTTCTTTCTAACTAATCTATCTATGTTTCTTTCTAACTAATCTATCTATCTTTCTTTCTAACTAATCTATCTATCTTTCTTTCTAACTAATCTCTTTCTTTCTAACTAATCTCTTTCTTTCTTTCTAACTAATCTCTTTCTTTCTAACTAATCTATCTTTTTTTCTTTCTAACTAATCTATCTTTCTTTCTTTCTAACTAATCTATCTTTCTTTCTTTCTAACTAATCTATCTTTCTTTCTTTCTAACTAATCTATCTTTCTTTCTAACTAATCTATCTTTCTTTCTTATCTATCTATCTATCTATCTATCTATCTATCTATCTATCTATCTATCTATCTATCTATCTATCTATCTATCTTTCTTTCTTTCTAACTAATCTATCTATATATCTTTATTTCTAACTAATCTATCTTTCTTTCTTATCTATCTATCTATCTATCTATCTATCTATCTATCTATCTATCTATCTATCTATCTATCTATCTTTCTTTCTTTCTTTCTTTCTTTCTAACTAATCTATCTTTCTTTATTTCTTTCAAACTAATCTATCTTTCTTTCTTTCTAACTAATCTATCTTTCTTTCTTTCTAACTAATATTTCCTTCTAACTAATCTATCTTTCTTTCTTTCTAACTAATCTATCTATGTTTCTTTCTAACTAATCTCTTTCTTTCTAACTAATCTATCTATCTTTCTTTCTAACTAATCTATCTTTCTTTATTTCTTTCAAACTAATCTATCTTTTTTCTTTCTAACTAATCTATCTTTCTTTCTTTCTAACTAATCTATCTTTCTTTCTTTCTAACTAATCTATCTTTATTTCTTTATTTCTTTCTAACTAATCTATCTTTTTTTCTTTCTAACTAATCTATCTTTCTTTATTTCTTTCAAACTAATCTATCTTTATTTCTTTATTTCTTTCTAACTAATCTATCTATGTTTCTTTCTAACTAATCTATCTTTCTTTCTAACTAATCTATCTATGTTTCTTTCTAAATAATCTATCTATCTTTCTTTCTAACTAATCTCTTTCTTTCTAACTAATCTATCTATCTTTCTTTCTAACTAATCTCTTTCTTTCTAACTAATCTCTTTCTTTCTTTCTAACTAATCTCTTTCTTTCTAACTAATCTATCTTTCTTTCTTTCTAACTACTCTATCTTTCTTTCATTCTAACTAATCTATCTTTCTTTCTAACTAATCTATCTATCTTTCTTTCTAACTAATCTATCTTTCTTTCTTTCTTTCTTGCTAATCTTTTTTCTTTCTTTCTTTCTTACTAATCTATCTTTCTTTCTTTCTTACTAATCTTTTTCTTTCTTTCTTTCTTACTAATCTATCTTTCTTTCTTTCTTACTAATCTATCTTTCTTTCATTCTTACTAATCTTTTTTTCTTTCTTTCTTTCTTACTAATCTATCTTTCTTTCTTTCTTACTAATCTATCTTTCTTTCATTCTTACTAATCTTTTTTTCTTTCTTTCTGTCTTACTAATCTATCTTTCTTTCTTTCTTACTAATCTTTTTTTCTATCTTTCTTTCTTACTAATCTATCTTTCTTTCTTACTAATCTTTTTTTCTTTCTTTCTTTCTAACTAATCTATCTTTCTTTCTTTCTTACTAATCTTGTTTTCTTTCTTTCTTTCTTACTAATCTTTTTTTCTTTCTTTCTTACTAATCTTTTTTCTTTCTTTCTTTCTAACTAATCTATCTTTCTTTCTTACTAATCTATCTTTCTTTCTTTCTTACTAATCTTTTTTTTCTTTCTTTCTAACTAATCTATCTTTCTTTCTTTCTTGCTAATCTTTTTTTCTTTCTTTCTTTCTTACTAATCTATCTTTCTTTCTTTCTAATCTTTTTTCTTTCTTTCTTACTAATCTATCTTTCTTTCTTACTAATCTTTTTTTCTTTCTTTCTTACTAATCTTTTTTCTTTCTTTCTAACTAATCTATCTTTCTTTCTTACTAATCTTTTTTTCTTTCTTTCTTTCTTTCTTACTAATCTTTTTTTCTTTCTTTCTTTCTTTCTAACTAATCTTTTTTTTCTTTCTTTCTAACTAATCTATCTTTCTTTCTTTCTTTCTTGCTAATCTTTTTTCTTTCTTTCTTTCTTACTAATCTATCCTTCTTTCTTTCTTACTAATCTTTTTTTCTTTCTTTCTTACTAATCTATCTTTCTTTCTTTCTTACTAATCTTTTTTTCTTTCTTTCTTACTAATCTTTTTTCTTTCTTTCTAACTAATCTATCTTTCTTTCTTACTAATCTTTTTTTCTTTCTTTCTTTCTTTCTTACTAATCTTTTTTTTCTTTCTTTCTAACTAATCTATCTTTCTTTCTTTCTTTCTTGCTAATCTTTTTTCTTTCTTTCTTACTAATCTTTTTTCTTTCTTTCTTTTTAACTAATCTATCTTTCTTTCTTACTAATCTTTTTTTCTTTCTTTCTTTCTTACTAATCTTTTTTTTCTTTCTTTCTAACTAATCTATCTTTCTTTCTTTCTTGCTAATCTTTTTTTCTTTCTTTCTTTCTTACTAATCTATCTTTCTTTCTTACTAATCTTTTTTTCTTTCTTTCTTACTAATCTTTTTTTCTTTCTTTCTTTCTTTCTTACTAATCTTTTTTTTCTTTCTTTCTAACTAATCTATCTTTCTTTCTTTCTTTCTTGCTAATCTTTTTTTCTTTCTTTCTTTCTAACTAATCTATCTTTCTTTCTTTCTTACTAATCTTTTTTTCTTTCTTTCTTACTAATCTTTTTTCTTTCTTTCTAACTAATCTATCTTTCTTTCTTACTAATCTTTTTTTCTTTCTTTCTTTCTTACTAATCTTTTTTTTCTTTCTTTCTAACTAATCTATCTTTCTTTCTTACTAATCTTTTTTTCTTTCTTTCTTTCTTTCTTACTAATCTTTTTTTTCTTTCTTTCTAACTAATCTATCTTTCTTTCTTTCTTTCTTGCTAATCTTTTTTTCTTTCTTTCTTTCTTACTAATCTATCTTTCTTTCTTTCTTACTAATCTTTTTTTCTTTCTTTCTTACTAATCTTTTTTCTTTCTTTCTTTCTAACTAATCTATCTTTCTTTCTTACTAATCTTTCTTTCTTTCTTACTAATCTTTTTTCTTTCTTTCTAACTAATCTATCTTTCTTTCTTTCTTACTAATCTTTTTCTTTCTTTCTTTCTTACTAATCTATCTTTCTTTCTTACTAATCTATCTTTCTTTCTTTCTAACTAATCTATCTTTCTTTCTTTCTTACTAATCTATCTTTCTTTCTTACTAATCTTTTTTCTCTCTGTCTAACTAATCTATCTATCTTTCTTACTAATCAATCTTTCTCTTACTAATCTATCTTTTTTTCTTTCTTACTAATCTATCTTTCTTTCCTTCTTTCTTTCTAACTAATCTATCTTTCTTTCTTACTAATCTTTTTTTATTTTTTTATTTCTAACTAATCTATCTTTCTTTCTCTTTCTTACTAATCTATCTTTCTTTCTTTCTTACTATTTTTTTCTTTCTTTCTTTCTTACTAATCTATCTTTCTTTCTTTCTTACTAATCTATCTTTCTTTCTTTCTAACTAATCTATCTTTCTTTCTTACTAATCTTTTTTTATTTTTTTATTTCTAACTAATCTATCTTTCTTTCTTTCTTTCTTTCTAACTAATCTATCTTTCTTTCTTTCTTACTAATCTTTTTTTTATCTTTCTTTCTAACTAATCTATCTTTCTTTCTTTCTTACTGAACTATAAACTAATTAAACTTTAAACTAATTTAAACTTTAAACTTCTTCAAACTTATTGGTCCAAACTTTCACAAGCCAACTTAAAGTTTGTCTCGACGAACTTTTTCTAGTTATTATTATTATTCTTCTGACTCTAAAATTTAAACTCTAACTCGTCCTAGAGCTTTAACTCTACAAACTCCAAACTCGGGTCAGACCTTCAAACTGTTCTGACTTAGTGTGCTATATCTTTTCAGACTGATTTGACTTTCAGATTTCTTAAAAATTAATATTAAAAATCATAAAAATCCCATTGACTTTCATTGTAACAGTTCAAAATGAGCCAAGACTACGGTGGCCCAGTAGTCTACACCAAATAAACTCAAATCTAAATTCCCTAAAGCCTTGGACTCAATTAAACTCCCATTCTATATGTACTTATGAACTCTATCTATCTATCTATCTATCTATCTATCTATCTATCTATCTATCTATCTATCTATCTATCTATCTCTTTCTAACTTATCTATCTATCTATCTATCTATCTATCTATCTATCTATCTATCTATCTATCTGATCTTTCTTCCTTTCTAACTAATCTATCTTTCTTCCTTTCTAACTAATCTATCTTTCTTTCTTTCTAACTAATCTCTTTATTTCTAAACTAATCTATCTTTCTTTCTTTCTAACTAATCTTTCTTTCTAACTAATATTTCCTTCTAACTAATCTATCTTTCTTTCTTTCTAACTAATCTATCTATGTTTCTTTCTAACTAATCTATCTATCTTTCTTTCTAACTAATCTATCTATCTTTCTTTCTAACTAATCTCTTTCTTTCTAACTAATCTCTTTCTTTCTTTCTAACTAATCTCTTTCTTTCTAACTAATCTATCTTTTTTTCTTTCTAACTAATCTATCTTTCTTTCTTTCTAACTAATCTATCTTTCTTTCTTTCTAACTAATCTATCTTTCTTTCTTTCTAACTAATCTATCTTTCTTTCTAACTAATCTATCTTTCTTTCTTATCTATCTATCTATCTATCTATCTATCTATCTATCTATCTATCTATCTATCTATCTATCTATCTATCTATCTATCTATCTATCTATCTATCTATCTATCTTTCTTTCTTTCTAACTAATCTATCTATATATCTTTATTTCTAACTAATCTATCTTTCTTTCTTATCTATCTATCTATCTATCTATCTATCTATCTATCTATCTATCTATCTATCTATCTATCTATCTATCTTTCTTTCTTTCTTTCTTTCTTTCTAACTAATCTATCTTTCTTTATTTCTTTCAAACTAATCTATCTTTCTTTCTTTCTAACTAATCTATCTTTCTTTCTTTCTAACTAATATTTCCTTCTAACTAATCTATCTTTCTTTCTTTCTAACTAATCTATCTATGTTTCTTTCTAACTAATCTCTTTCTTTCTAACTAATCTATCTATCTTTCTTTCTAACTAATCTATCTTTCTTTATTTCTTTCAAACTAATCTATCTTTTTTCTTTCTAACTAATCTATCTTTCTTTCTTTCTAACTAATCTATCTTTCTTTCTTTCTAACTAATCTATCTTTATTTCTTTATTTCTTTCTAACTAATCTATCTTTTTTTCTTTCTAACTAATCTATCTTTCTTTATTTCTTTCAAACTAATCTATCTTTATTTCTTTATTTCTTTCTAACTAATCTATCTATGTTTCTTTCTAACTAATCTATCTTTCTTTCTAACTAATCTATCTATGTTTCTTTCTAAATAATCTATCTATCTTTCTTTCTAACTAATCTCTTTCTTTCTAACTAATCTATCTATCTTTCTTTCTAACTAATCTCTTTCTTTCTAACTAATCTCTTTCTTTCTTTCTAACTAATCTCTTTCTTTCTAACTAATCTATCTTTCTTTCTTTCTAACTACTCTATCTTTCTTTCATTCTAACTAATCTATCTTTCTTTCTAACTAATCTATCTATCTTTCTTTCTAACTAATCTATCTTTCTTTCTTTCTTTCTTGCTAATCTTTTTTCTTTCTTTCTTTCTTACTAATCTATCTTTCTTTCTTTCTTACTAATCTTTTTCTTTCTTTCTTTCTTACTAATCTATCTTTCTTTCTTTCTTACTAATCTATCTTTCTTTCATTCTTACTAATCTTTTTTTCTTTCTTTCTTTCTTACTAATCTATCTTTCTTTCTTTCTTACTAATCTATCTTTCTTTCATTCTTACTAATCTTTTTTTCTTTCTTTCTGTCTTACTAATCTATCTTTCTTTCTTTCTTACTAATCTTTTTTTCTATCTTTCTTTCTTACTAATCTATCTTTCTTTCTTACTAATCTTTTTTTCTTTCTTTCTTTCTAACTAATCTATCTTTCTTTCTTTCTTACTAATCTTGTTTTCTTTCTTTCTTTCTTACTAATCTTTTTTTCTTTCTTTCTTACTAATCTTTTTTCTTTCTTTCTTTCTAACTAATCTATCTTTCTTTCTTACTAATCTATCTTTCTTTCTTTCTTACTAATCTTTTTTTTCTTTCTTTCTAACTAATCTATCTTTCTTTCTTTCTTGCTAATCTTTTTTTCTTTCTTTCTTTCTTACTAATCTATCTTTCTTTCTTTCTAATCTTTTTTCTTTCTTTCTTACTAATCTATCTTTCTTTCTTACTAATCTTTTTTTCTTTCTTTCTTACTAATCTTTTTTCTTTCTTTCTAACTAATCTATCTTTCTTTCTTACTAATCTTTTTTTCTTTCTTTCTTTCTTTCTTACTAATCTTTTTTTCTTTCTTTCTTTCTTTCTAACTAATCTTTTTTTTCTTTCTTTCTAACTAATCTATCTTTCTTTCTTTCTTTCTTGCTAATCTTTTTTCTTTCTTTCTTTCTTACTAATCTATCCTTCTTTCTTTCTTACTAATCTTTTTTTCTTTCTTTCTTACTAATCTATCTTTCTTTCTTTCTTACTAATCTTTTTTTCTTTCTTTCTTACTAATCTTTTTTCTTTCTTTCTAACTAATCTATCTTTCTTTCTTACTAATCTTTTTTTCTTTCTTTCTTTCTTTCTTACTAATCTTTTTTTTCTTTCTTTCTAACTAATCTATCTTTCTTTCTTTCTTTCTTGCTAATCTTTTTTCTTTCTTTCTTACTAATCTTTTTTCTTTCTTTCTTTTTAACTAATCTATCTTTCTTTCTTACTAATCTTTTTTTCTTTCTTTCTTTCTTACTAATCTTTTTTTTCTTTCTTTCTAACTAATCTATCTTTCTTTCTTTCTTGCTAATCTTTTTTTCTTTCTTTCTTTCTTACTAATCTATCTTTCTTTCTTACTAATCTTTTTTTCTTTCTTTCTTACTAATCTTTTTTTCTTTCTTTCTTTCTTTCTTACTAATCTTTTTTTTCTTTCTTTCTAACTAATCTATCTTTCTTTCTTTCTTTCTTGCTAATCTTTTTTTCTTTCTTTCTTTCTAACTAATCTATCTTTCTTTCTTTCTTACTAATCTTTTTTTCTTTCTTTCTTACTAATCTTTTTTCTTTCTTTCTAACTAATCTATCTTTCTTTCTTACTAATCTTTTTTTCTTTCTTTCTTTCTTACTAATCTTTTTTTTCTTTCTTTCTAACTAATCTATCTTTCTTTCTTACTAATCTTTTTTTCTTTCTTTCTTTCTTTCTTACTAATCTTTTTTTTCTTTCTTTCTAACTAATCTATCTTTCTTTCTTTCTTTCTTGCTAATCTTTTTTTCTTTCTTTCTTTCTTACTAATCTATCTTTCTTTCTTTCTTACTAATCTTTTTTTCTTTCTTTCTTACTAATCTTTTTTCTTTCTTTCTTTCTAACTAATCTATCTTTCTTTCTTACTAATCTTTCTTTCTTTCTTACTAATCTTTTTTCTTTCTTTCTAACTAATCTATCTTTCTTTCTTTCTTACTAATCTTTTTCTTTCTTTCTTTCTTACTAATCTATCTTTCTTTCTTACTAATCTATCTTTCTTTCTTTCTAACTAATCTATCTTTCTTTCTTTCTTACTAATCTATCTTTCTTTCTTACTAATCTTTTTTCTCTCTGTCTAACTAATCTATCTATCTTTCTTACTAATCAATCTTTCTCTTACTAATCTATCTTTTTTTCTTTCTTACTAATCTATCTTTCTTTCCTTCTTTCTTTCTAACTAATCTATCTTTCTTTCTTACTAATCTTTTTTTATTTTTTTATTTCTAACTAATCTATCTTTCTTTCTCTTTCTTACTAATCTATCTTTCTTTCTTTCTTACTATTTTTTTCTTTCTTTCTTTCTTACTAATCTATCTTTCTTTCTTTCTTACTAATCTATCTTTCTTTCTTTCTAACTAATCTATCTTTCTTTCTTACTAATCTTTTTTTATTTTTTTATTTCTAACTAATCTATCTTTCTTTCTTTCTTTCTTTCTAACTAATCTATCTTTCTTTCTTTCTTACTAATCTTTTTTTTATCTTTCTTTCTAACTAATCTATCTTTCTTTCTTTCTTACTGAACTATAAACTAATTAAACTTTAAACTAATTTAAACTTTAAACTTCTTCAAACTTATTGGTCCAAACTTTCACAAGCCAACTTAAAGTTTGTCTCGACGAACTTTTTCTAGTTATTATTTGGTTATTTATGAAGCAGTCAGTTTTCAGTGAAAATCTCAGTCATTTCCATCAAGTCACTCTTTTCAAACACCCATCATCCTCTCACACGAGCCTCTGCACTGATGCTGTTCAGATCTGAGGTTTCGCACCTGTTGAAGTTGATGTCAGGATAGTTGCTGAACTCCGTCCTGCGAGAGTTGCGTCGAGGGAAAGTGCAGAAGAAGGCGTTCGCCAGCAGACTCGAGACCTGCTCCTGAGAGAGCGTGATGGATCCGCAGCGCTGCGTGCTCAGCAATGGGATCGGCTGCACACGCGCACACACACACACGCACGCACACATGCACACACACACACACACACGTGCGCACACACGCACACATATACGCAAGCACGGACGCACACACATACACACGCACGCACGCACACACACACACATACACACGCACAACAACAGAGATATTATTAACATCCATCTCAAACACACAGTGTTTTGTGAGTAATTGAGTGATGGAGGTTCTGGTGTGTTTTGTGTGTGATTGAGTGATGGAGGTTCTGGTGTGTTTTGTGTGTGATTGAATGATGGAGGTTCTAGTGTGTTTTGTGTGTGATTGAGTGATGGAGGTTCTGTTGTGTTTTGTGAGTAGTTGAGTGATGGAGGTTCTGGTGTGTTTTGTGTGTAATTGAGTGATGGAGGTTCTGGTGTGTTTTGTGTGTAATTGAGTGATGGAGGTTCTGGTGTGTTTTGTGTGTGATTGAGTGATGGAGGTTCTGGTGTATTTTGTGTGTGATTGAGTGATGGAGGTTCTGGTGTGTTTTGTGAGTAATTGAGTGATGGAGGTTCTGGTGTATTTTGTGTGTGATTGAGTGATGGAGGTTCTGGTGTGTTTTGTGAGTAATTACACACAAAAGCAATTCGAGTTCGAGCATCGAATGTAAACACGAAGTTGGATACTGCCGACAAGGGTAGCTAACCCTTACCAGCCCCACGTGTGTTTTGTGTGTTCGAGCATCCTGTAAACACGAAGCTGGATACTGCCGACAAGGGTAGCTAACCCTTACCAGCCCCATTGGGGTCTCTTTCCTCCTGTCAGCTGTCTCTCCAGGCTGTCACAAGGTCTTTCCCTTGTTGCCAGCAGCACTATTCACCGCAGTCACTGGACGTATCCAGATCTTCATGATTTCCATTACACGAGAGTAGATGTTAAAACTTCATGCTGATTTGTACTCGGCTTTCGCCAAGATAAGCAACACTAAGACGTAGCTTTACAGTAAACTATGCTTCTCCATCCATTTACGCTTCTTTCCATATGAGGGTGTGACTCCCCTTCTGTCCGGCGTTAACGGCTGCAGTGTACTTGGCGCGTCAGCACACACGACGGCTGCAACTACAGTGTGGTCTCCCTAGTGGACCAGCACGACAACCGTCTGGATTGAGCCGAGTAGGGGACATCTCTAGGGTCTTCAAGTGGGCACCTTCCGTCCTCAGTGTTTCGTCGACTAGCCCACGACACCTCAAGAGGGCTCGACAGTGACTCTGGCGTCCCAGAGTCACCCCCCTCCGTCCCCCACTCAACTCAGCCCAGCTTACTGACCTCTACATCCCTCCTGCTGCTGAGACCTAACCACAATCTCACAATCTCTCCGCAACCCAACCATACGCGCCAACCCGATTGATTAAGGCTGTCGAGCCCCACTGGTGCGTTAAAGCAGTTTCAGTGGCAACGGTTCCGTATGGCATACCACCTACCGCAAACACAATATCTGCCCAACCACCCGTCATTCTATACTATACAACCTATACAAATTGTATAGTATACTATACAACCTATACTATACAACCTATACAAATAAACCAACAGACTCTTCAAGTTTTTCAAGAATTCTACGAAACCGTAGCGTGGCGGCCTGTACCTTGCCAGCTAGAATCTTTCCGTCTCAACCACAGCCAGTTGCTGCTCCTTTCTGCTGCTTCAGATAAGTTCTTTACTGTGCGACGCAACGCTTGGCCGCTGAATCCGACGTCTCTGAGGAACCGGGTTGTAGAGTGTGCCACAAAACCTCGACAACCCACTTCCACTGGATAAACCTGGACTCTCCATCCTCGCTGTTCTGCATCAGTGGCCAAATGAGCATACCGCAGTTTCTTCCTCTCATATGCCTCATCTACAGCATCCTCCCATGGCACTGTCAACTCTATCAGTTGAACAATGCGTGCTGATCCAGACCACAAAACAATGTCTGGTCGTAGGTTAGTGGTGGCAATCTCAGGTGGAAAAATAAGCCGTTGATCAAGATCAGCCAGCATCTTCCAGTCCCTAGCAGCTTCCAGTTGTCCTGGCCGAGAATTGGTGTTAACACCTTTTCTTGGTGGTTGCTCGCCTGGGCGGAGGAATGTTGTCTTCTGCGTGTAATGTTTTGCTAGAACAGGTGGCAACTTATTGGTCATACTACGCTTGCCTTCCAATGCTAAAGCCAAACATCTCAATACTTGGTCATGGCGCCAAGTAAACCGACCTTGGCTAAGAGCCACCTTACATCCTGTCAAAATGTGCCTTAATGTGGCAGGTGATGAACACAAAGGACAAGAGGGATCCTCTCCTACCCAGAGGTTTAGGTTCTGCGGTGATGGGAGAACATCATATGTTGAACTAATAAGGAAACTGATCCTACTCTCTTCCATTGACCAAAGGTTTTGCTAGCCCATTTCGCGTTGTTCCACACTCTCCCATCTCATCCACTCTCCCTGCTTGGCCTGGGAAATGGCCTTTATGCTCCTCATCCTCTCCTCCTGCTTTCGCACCTCGTTGACTACCAGCTTCCTCCTTTGAGATGGGCCTGCCTTGTGCCATTTAGGAGGAGCTAAACTGAGCCCAAAACCCCCTCTTCCATGCTGTACCTGTCCCACGATATCCCCTATTTGAAGGTCAGCCTTTGCCTCTACTACAGATTTCTTTGCTGACCACTTTCTACCAGTTTTTAACACAGGGGCTGCCTCTCTTACACATGAGTAATTGAGTGATGGAGGTTCTGCTGTGTTTTGTGTGTGATTGAGTGATGGAGGTTCTGGTGTGTTTTGTGAGTGAGTGATGGAGGTTCTGGTGTGTTTTGTGTGTAATTGAGTGATGAAGGTTCTGGTGTGTTTTGTGAGTGAGTGATGGAGGTTCTGGTGTGTTTTGTGTGTAATTGAGTGATGAAGGTTCTGGTGTGTTTTGTGTGTGATTGAGTGATGGAGTTCTGGTGTGTTTTGTGTGTGATTGAGTGATGGAGGTTCTGGTGTGTTTTGTGAGTAGTTGAGTGATGGAGGTTCTGGTGTGTTTTGTGTGTGATTGAGTGGAGTTCTGGTGTGGTTTGTGTGTGCTTGAGAATGGAGGTTCTAGTGTGTTTTGTGAGTAATTGAGTGATGGAAGTTCTGGTGTGTTTTGTGTGTGATTGAATGATGGAGGTTCTGGTGTGTTTTGTGTGTGATTGAGTGATGGAGGTTCTGGTGTGTTTTGTGTGTGATTGAATGATGGAGGTTCTGGTGTGTTTTGTGTGTAATTGAGTGATGGAGGTTCTGGTGTGTTTTGTGAGTAATTGAGTGATGGAAGTTCTGGTGTGTTTTGTGTGTGATTGAATGATGGAGGTTCTGGTGTGTTTTGTGTGTGATTGAGTGATGGAGGTTCTGGTGTATTTTGTGTGTGATTGAGTGATGGAGGTTCTGGTGTGTTTTGTGTGTAATTGAGTGATGGAGGTTCTGGTGTGTTTTGTGTGTGATTTAGTGATGGAGGTTCTGCTGTGTTTTGTGTGTAATTGAGTGATGGAAGTTCTGGTGTGTTTTGTGAGTAATTGAGTGATGGAAGTTCTGGTGTGTTTTGTGTGTGATTGAGTGATGGAGGTTCTGGTGTGTTTTGTGTGTGATTGAGTGATGGAGGTTCTGGTGTGTTTTGTGTGTGATTGAGTGATGGAGGTTCTGGTGTGTTTTGTGTGTGATTGAGTGATGGAGGTTCTGGTGTGTTTTGTGAGTAATTGAGTGATGGAAGTTCTGGTGTGTTTTGTGTGTGATTGAGTGATGGAGGTTCTGGTGTGTTTTGTGTGTAATTGAGTGATGGATGTTCTGGTGTGTTTTGTGTGTGATTGAGTGATGGAGGTTCTGGTGTGTTTTGTGTGTAATTGAGTGATGGAGGTTCTGGTGTGTTTTGTGAGTAATTGAGTGATGGAAGTTCTGGTGTGTTTTGTGTGTGATTGAGTGATGGAGTGATGGAGGTTCTGGTGTGTTTTGTGTGTAATTGAGTGATGGAGGTTCTGGTGTGTTTTGTGTGTGATTGAGTGATGGAGGTTCTGGTGTGTTTTGTGTGTGCTTGAGAATGGAGGTTCTGGTGTGTTTTGTGTGTGATTGAGTGATGGAGGTTCTGCTGTGTTTTGTGTGTAATTGAGTGATGGAAGTTCTGGTGTGTTTTGTGTGTGATTGAGTGATGGAGGTTCTGGTGTGTTTTGTGAGTGGTGGAGGTTCTGCTGTGTTTTGTGTGTGATTGAGTGATGGAGGTTCTGGTGTGTTTTGTGTGTAATTGAGTGATGGAGGTTCTGGTGTGTTTTGTGTGTGATTGAGTGATGGAGGTTCTGGTGTGTTTTGTGTGTGATTGAGTGATGGAGGTTCTGGTGTGTTTTGTGTGTGCTTGAGAATGGAGGTTCTGGTGTGTTTTGTGAGTAATTGAGTGATGGAGGTTCTGGTGTGTTTTGTGTGTGATTGAGTGATGGAGGTTCTGGTGTGTTTTGTGCGTAATTGAGTGATGGAGGTTCTGGTGTGTTTTGTGTGTGATTGAGTGATGGAGGTTCTGCTGTGTTTTGTGTGTAATTGAGTGATGGAGGTTCTGGTGTGTTTTGTGAGTAATTGAGTGATGGAGGTTCTGCTGTGTTTTGTGTGTAATTGAGTGATGGAGGTTCTGGTGTGTTTTGTGAGTAATTGAGTGATGGAAGTTCTGGTGTGTATTGTGTGTGATTGTGTGATGGAGGTTCTGGTGTGCATTGTGTGTGATTGAGTGATGGAGGTTCTGGTGTGTTTTGTGTGTGCTTGAGAATGGAGGTTCTGGTGTGTTTTGTGAGTAACTGAGTGATGGAGGTTTTGGTGTGTTTTGTGTGTGATTGAGTGATGGAGGTTCTGGTGTGTTTTGTGTGTGCTTGAGAATGGAGGTTCTAGTGTGTTTTGTGAGTAATTGAGTGATGGAGGTTCTGGTGTGTTTTGTGTGTGATTGAGTGATGAAGGTTCTGGTGTGTTTTGTGTGTGATTGAGTGATGGAGGTTCTGGTGTGTTTTGTGAGTAATTGAGTGATGGAGGTTCTGGTGTGTTTGGTGTGTGATTGAGTGATGGAGGTTCTGGTGTGTTTTGTGTGTGATTGAGTGATGTAGGTTCTGGTGTGTTTTGTGTGCGATTGAGTGATGGAGGTTCTGGTGTGTTTTGTGTGTAATTGAGTGATGGAGGTTCTGGTGTGTTTTGTGTGTGATTGAGTGATGGAGGTTCTGGTGGGTTTTGTGTGTAATTGAGTGATGGAGGTTCTGGTGTGTTTTGTGTGTGATTGAGTGATGGAGGTTCTGGTGTGTTTTGTGAGTGAGTGATGGAGGTTCTGGTGTGTTTTGTGTGTAATTGAGTGATGAAGGTTCTGGTGTGTTTTGTGTGTAATTGAGTGATGGAGGTTCTGGTGTGTTTTGTGTGTGATTGAGTGATGGAGGTTCTAGTGTGTTTTGTGTGTAATTGAGTGATGGAGGTTCTGGTGTGTTTTGTGTGTAATTGAGTGATGGAGGTTCTGGTGTGTTTTGTGTGTGATTGAGTGATGGAGGTTCTAGTGTGTTTTGTGTGTAATTGAGTGATGGAGGTTCTGGTGTGTTTTGTGTGTGATTGAGTGATGGAGGTTCTGGTGTGTTTTGTGTGTAATTGAGTGATGGAGGTTCTGGTGTGTTTTGTGTGTGATTGAGTGATGGAGGTTCTGGTGTGTTTTGTGAGTGAGTGATGGAGGTTCTGGTGTGTTTTGTGTGTAATTGAGTGATGAAGGTTCTGGTGTGTTTTGTGTGTGATTGAGTGATGGAGGTTCTGGTGTGTTTTGTGTGTGATTGAGTGGAGTTCTGGTGTGGTTTGTGTGTGCTTGAGAATGGAGGTTCTGGTGTGTTTTGTGAGTAATTGAGTGATGGAAGTTCTGGTGTGTTTTGTGTGTGATTGAGTGATGGAGGTTCTGGTGTGTTTTGTGTGTAATTAAGTGATGGAGGTTCTGGTGAGTTTTGTGTGTGATTGAATGATGGAGTTCTGGTGTGTTTTGTGAGTGATTGAGTGATGGAGGTTCTGGTGTATTTTGTGTGTGATTGAGTGATGGAGGTTCTGGTGTGTTTTGTGTGTAATTGAGTGATGGAGGTTCTGGTGGGTTTTGTGTGTGATTGAGTGATGGAGGTTCTGCTGTGTTTTGTGTGTAATTGAGTGATGGAAGTTCTGGTGTGTTTTGTGTGTGATTGAGTGATGGAGGTTCTGGTGTGTTTTGTGAGTAATTGAGTGATGGAAGTTCTGGTGTGTTTTGTGTGTGATTGAGTGATGGAGGTTCTGGTGTGTTTTTTGTGTAATTGAGTGATGGAGGTTCTGGTGTGTTTTGTGTGTGATTGAGTGATGGAGGTTCTAGTGTGTTTTGTGTGTGATTGAGTGATGGAGGTTCTGGTGTGTTTTGTGTGTGATTGAGTGATGGAGGTTCTGGTGTGTTTTTTGTGTAATTGAGTGATGGAGGTTCTGGTGTGTTTTGTGTGTGATTGAGTGATGGAGGTTCTGCTGTGTTTTGTGTGTGATTGAGTGATGGAGGTTCTGGTGTGTTTTGTGTGTGATTGAGTGATGGAGGTTCTGGTGTGTTTTGTGTGTAATTGAGTGATGGAGGTTCTGGTGTGTTTTGTGAGTAATTGAGTGATGGAAGTTCTGGTGTGTTTTGTGTGTGATTGAGTGATGGAGGTTCTGGTGTGTTTTGTGTGTAATTGAGTGATGGAAGTTCTGGTGTGCTTGTGTGTGATTGAGTGATGGAGGTTCTGGTGTGTTCTGTGAGTAATTGAGTGATGGAGGTTCTGGTGTGTTTTGTGTGTGATTGAGTGATGGAGGTTCTGGTGTGTTTTGTGTGTGATTGAGTGATGGAGGTTCTGGTGTGTTTTGTGTGTGATTGAGTGATGGAGGTTCTGGTGTGTTTTGTGAGTAATTGAGTGATGGAGGTTCTGGTGTGTTTTGTGTGTGATTGAGTGATGGAGGTTCTAGTGTGTTTTGTGAGTAATTGAGTGATGGAGGTTCTGCTGTGTTTTGTGTGTGATTGAGTGATGGAGGTTCTGGTGTGGTTTGTGTGTGATTGAGTGGTGGTGGTGGTGATGGCGCGTGGTGGTGGTGATGGCGCGTGGTGGTGGTGATGGCGCAGTGGATAAGACACATCCCTTTGGTGTGAGAGACCCGGGTTCGAATCCACTGTGAGACACCAATGTGTCCCTGAGCAAGACACTTAACCCCTAGTTGCTCCAGAGGCGTGCGACCTCTGACATGTATAGCAATTGTAAGTCGCTTTGGATAAAAGCGTCAGCTAAATGAATAAATGTAATGTAAATGTAAATGTAGGTTCTGGTGTGTTTTGTGTGTGATTGAGTGATGGAGGTTCTAGTGTGTTTTGTGTGTAATTGAGTGATGGAGGTTCTGCTGTGTTTTGTGTGTAATTGAGTGATGGAGGTTCTGCTGTGTTTTGTGTGTAATTGAGTGATGGAGGTTCTGGTGTGTTTTGTGTGTGATTGAGTGATGGAGGTTCTAGTGTGTTTTGTGTGTGATTGAGTGATGGAGGTTCTGGTGTGTTTGGTGTGTGATTGAGTGATGTAGGTTCTAGTGTGTTTTGTGTGTGATTGAGTGATGTAGGTTCTAGTGTGTTTTGTGTGTAATTGAGTGATGGAGGTTCTGCTGTGTTTTGTGTGTAATTGAGTGATGGAGGTTCTGCTGTGTTTTGTGTGTAATTGAGTGATGGAGGTTCTGCTGTGTTTTGTGTGTAATTGAGTGATGGAGGTTCTGCTGTGTTTTGTGTGTGATTGAGTGATGTAGGTTCTAGTGTGTTTTGTGTGTGATTGAGTGATGTAGGTTCTAGTGTGTTTTGTGTGTAATTGAGTGATGGAGGTTCTGCTGTGTTTTGTGTGTAATTGAGTGATGGAGGTTCTGCTGTGTTTTGTGTGTAATTGAGTGATGGAGGTTCTGGTGTGTTTTGTGTGTGATTGAGTGATGGAGGTTCTAGTGTGTTTTGTGTGTGATTGAGTGATGGAGGTTCTGCTGTGTTTTGTGTGTAATTGAGTGATGGAGGTTCTGCTGTGTTTTGTGTGTGATTGAGTGATGTAGGTTCTAGTGTGTTTTGTGTGTGATTGAGTGATGTAGGTTCTAGTGTGTTTTGTGTGTAATTGAGTGATGGAGGTTCTGCTGTGTTTTGTGTGTAATTGAGTGATGGAGGTTCTGCTGTGTTTTGTGTGTAATTGAGTGATGGAGGTTCTGGTGTGTTTTGTGTGTGATTGAGTGATGGAGGTTCTGCTGTGTTTTGTGTGTAATTGAGTGATGGAGGTTCTGCTGTGTTTTGTGTGTAATTGAGTGATGGAGGTTCTGCTGTGTTTTGTGTGTGATTGAGTGATGTAGGTTCTAGTGTGTTTTGTGTGTGATTGAGTGATGTAGGTTCTAGTGTGTTTTGTGTGTAATTGAGTGATGGAGGTTCTGCTGTGTTTTGTGTGTAATTGAGTGATGGAGGTTCTGCTGTGTTTTGTGTGTAATTGAGTGATGGAGGTTCTGGTGTGTTTTGTGTGTGATTGAGTGATGGAGGTTCTAGTGTGTTTTGTGTGTGATTGAGTGATGGAGGTTCTGGTGTGTTTGGTGTGTGATTGAGTGATGTAGGTTCTAGTGTGTTTTGTGTGTGATTGAGTGATGGAGGTTCTGGTGTGTTTTGTGTGTGATTGAGTGATGGAGGTTCTAGTGTGTTTTGTGTGTAATTGAGTGATGGAGGTTCTGGTGTGTTTTGTGTGTGATTGAGTGATGTAGGTTCTAGTGTGTTTTGTGTGTGATTGAGTGATGTAGGTTCTGGTGTGTTTTGTGTGTGATTGAGTGATGGAGGTTCTAGTGTGTTTTGTGTGTGATTGAGTGATGGAGGTTCTGGTGTGTTTGGTGTGTGATTGAGTGATGGAGGTTCTTGTGTGTTTTGTGTGTAATTGAGTGATGGAGGTTCTGGTGTGTTTTGTGTGTGATTGAGTGATGAAGGTTCTGGTGTGTTTTGTGTGTGATTGAGTGATGGAGGTTCTGGTGTGTTTTGTGAGTAATTGAGTGATGGAGGTTCTGGTGTGTTTGGTGTGTGATTGAGTGATGGAGGTTCTGGTGTGTTTTGTGTGTGATTGAGTGATGTAGGTTCTGGTGTGTTTTGTGTGCGATTGAGTGATGGAGGTTCTGGTGTGTTTTGTGTGTAATTGAGTGATGGAGGTTCTGGTGTGTTTTGTGTGTGATTGAGTGATGGAGGTTCTGGTGTGTTTTGTGTGTATTGAGTGATGGAGGTTCTGGTGTGTTTTGTGTGTGATTGAGTGATGGAGGTTCTGGTGTGTTTTGTGAGTGAGTGATGGAGGTTCTGGTGTGTTTTGTGTGTAATTGAGTGATGAAGGTTCTGGTGTGTTTTGTGTGTAATTGAGTGATGGAGGTTCTGGTGTGTTTTGTGTGTGATTGAGTGATGGAGGTTCTAGTGTGTTTTGTGTGTAATTGAGTGATGGAGGTTCTGGTGTGTTTTGTGTGTAATTGAGTGATGGAGGTTCTGGTGTGTTTTGTGTGTGATTGAGTGATGGAGGTTCTAGTGTGTTTTGTGTGTAATTGAGTGATGGAGGTTCTGGTGTGTTTTGTGTGTGATTGAGTGATGGAGGTTCTGGTGTGTTTTGTGTGTAATTGAGTGATGGAGGTTCTGGTGTGTTTTGTGTGTGATTGAGTGATGGAGGTTCTGGTGTGTTTTGTGAGTGAGTGATGGAGGTTCTGGTGTGTTTTGTGTGTAATTGAGTGATGAAGGTTCTGGTGTGTTTTGTGTGTGATTGAGTGATGGAGGTTCTGGTGTGTTTTGTGTGTGATTGAGTGGAGTTCTGGTGTGGTTTGTGTGTGCTTGAGAATGGAGGTTCTGGTGTGTTTTGTGAGTAATTGAGTGATGGAAGTTCTGGTGTGTTTTGTGTGTGATTGAGTGATGGAGGTTCTGGTGTGTTTTGTGTGTAATTAAGTGATGGAGGTTCTGGTGAGTTTTGTGTGTGATTGAATGATGGAGTTCTGGTGTGTTTTGTGAGTGATTGAGTGATGGAGGTTCTGGTGTATTTTGTGTGTGATTGAGTGATGGAGGTTCTGGTGTGTTATGTGTGTAATTGAGTGATGGAGGTTCTGGTGGGTTTTGTGTGTGATTGAGTGATGGAGGTTCTGCTGTGTTTTGTGTGTAATTGAGTGATGGAAGTTCTGGTGTGTTTTGTGTGTGATTGAGTGATGGAGGTTCTGGTGGGTTTTGTGTGTGATTGAGTGATGGAGGTTCTGCTGTGTTTTGTGTGTAATTGAGTGATGGAAGTTCTGGTGTGTTTTGTGTGTGATTGAGTGATGGAGGTTCTGGTGTGTTTTGTGAGTAATTGAGTGATGGAAGTTCTGGTGTGTTTTGTGTGTGATTGAGTGATGGAGGTTCTGGTGTGTTTTTTGTGTAATTGAGTGATGGAGGTTCTGGTGTGTTTTGTGTGTGATTGAGTGATGGAGGTTCTAGTGTGTTTTGTGTGTGATTGAGTGATGGAGGTTCTGGTGTGTTTTGTGTGTGATTGAGTGATGGAGGTTCTGGTGTGTTTTTTGTGTAATTGAGTGATGGAGGTTCTGGTGTGTTTTGTGTGTGATTGAGTGATGGAGGTTCTGCTGTGTTTTGTGTGTGATTGAGTGATGGAGGTTCTGGTGTGTTTTGTGTGTGATTGAGTGATGGAGGTTCTGGTGTGTTTTGTGTGTAATTGAGTGATGGAGGTTCTGGTGTGTTTTGTGAGTAATTGAGTGATGGAAGTTCTGGTGTGTTTTGTGTGTAATTGAGTGATGGAAGTTCTGGTGTGCTTGTGTGTGATTGAGTGATGGAGGTTCTGGTGTGTTCTGTGAGTAATTGAGTGATGGAGGTTCTGGTGTGTTTTGTGTGTGATTGAGTGATGGAGGTTCTGGTGTGTTTTGTGTGTGATTGAGTGATGGAGGTTCTGGTGTGTTTTGTGTGTGATTGAGTGATGGAGGTTCTGGTGTGTTTTGTGAGTAATTGAGTGATGGAGGTTCTGGTGTGTTTTGTGTGTGATTGAGTGATGGAGGTTCTAGTGTGTTTTGTGAGTAATTGAGTGATGGAGGTTCTGCTGTGTTTTGTGTGTAATTGAGTGATGGAGGTTCTGGTGTGTTTTGTGTGTGATTGAGTGATGGAGGTTCTGGTGTGTTTGGTGTGTGATTGAGTGATGTAGGTTCTAGTGTGTTTTGTGTGTGATTGAGTGATGTAGATTCTAGTGTGTTTTGTGTGTAATTGAGTGATGGAGGTTCTGCTGTGTTTTGTGTGTAATTGAGTGATGGAGGTTCTGCTGTGTTTTGTGTGTAATTGAGTGATGGAGGTTCTGCTGTGTTTTGTGTGTAATTGAGTGATGGAGGTTCTGCTGTGTTTTGTGTGTGATTGAGTGATGTAGGTTCTAGTGTGTTTTGTGTGTGATTGAGTGATGTAGGTTCTAGTGTGTTTTGTGTGTAATTGAGTGATGGAGGTTCTGCTGTGTTTTGTGTGTAATTGAGTGATGGAGGTTCTGCTGTGTTTTGTGTGTAATTGAGTGATGGAGGTTCTGGTGTGTTTTGTGTGTGATTGAGTGATGGAGGTTCTTGTGTGTTTTGTGTGTGATTGAGTGATGGAGGTTCTGGTGTGTTTGGTGTGTGATTGAGTGATGGAGGTTCTGGTGTGTTTTGTGTGTGATTGAGTGATGGAGGTTCTAGTGTGTTTTGTGTGTGATTGAGTGATGTAGGTTCTGGTGTGTTTTGTGTGTGATTGAGTGATGGAGGTTCTAGTGTGTTTTGTGTGTGATTGAGTGATGGAGGTTCTATTGTGTTTTGTGTGTGATTGAGTGATGTAGGTTCTGGTGTGTTTTGTGTGTGATTGAGTGATGGAGGTTCTAGTGTGTTTTGTGTGTGATTGAGTGATGGAGGTTCTGGTGTGTTTGGTGTGTGATTGAGTGATGGAGGTTCTTGTGTGTTTTGTGTGTAATTGAGTGATGGAGGTTCTGGTGTGTTTTGTGTGTGATTGAGTGATGAAGGTTCTGGTGTGTTTTGTGTGTGATTGAGTGATGGAGGTTCTGGTGTGTTTTGTGAGTAATTGAGTGATGGAGGTTCTGGTGTGTTTGGTGTGTGATTGAGTGATGGAGGTTCTGGTGTGTTTTGTGTGTGATTGAGTGATGTAGGTTCTGGTGTGTTTTGTGTGCGATTGAGTGATGGAGGTTCTGGTGTGTTTTGTGTGTAATTGAGTGATGGAGGTTCTGGTGTGTTTTGTGTGTGATTGAGTGATGGAGGTTCTGGTGTGTTTTGTGTGTATTGAGTGATGGAGGTTCTGGTGTGTTTTGTGTGTGATTGAGTGATGGAGGTTCTGGTGTGTTTTGTGAGTGAGTGATGGAGGTTCTGGTGTGTTTTGTGTGTAATTGAGTGATGAAGGTTCTGGTGTGTTTTGTGTGTAATTGAGTGATGGAGGTTCTGGTGTGTTTTGTGTGTGATTGAGTGATGGAGGTTCTAGTGTGTTTTGTGTGTAATTGAGTGATGGAGGTTCTGGTGTGTTTTGTGTGTAATTGAGTGATGGAGGTTCTGGTGTGTTTTGTGTGTGATTGAGTGATGGAGGTTCTAGTGTGTTTTGTGTGTAATTGAGTGATGGAGGTTCTGGTGTGTTTTGTGTGTGATTGAGTGATGGAGGTTCTGGTGTGTTTTGTGTGTAATTGAGTGATGGAGGTTCTGGTGTGTTTTGTGTGTGATTGAGTGATGGAGGTTCTGGTGTGTTTTGTGAGTGAGTGATGGAGGTTCTGGTGTGTTTTGTGTGTAATTGAGTGATGAAGGTTCTGGTGTGTTTTGTGTGTGATTGAGTGATGGAGGTTCTGGTGTGTTTTGTGTGTGATTGAGTGGAGTTCTGGTGTGGTTTGTGTGTGCTTGAGAATGGAGGTTCTGGTGTGTTTTGTGAGTAATTGAGTGATGGAAGTTCTGGTGTGTTTTGTGTGTGATTGAGTGATGGAGGTTCTGGTGTGTTTTGTGTGTAATTAAGTGATGGAGGTTCTGGTGAGTTTTGTGTGTGATTGAATGATGGAGTTCTGGTGTGTTTTGTGAGTGATTGAGTGATGGAGGTTCTGGTGTATTTTGTGTGTGATTGAGTGATGGAGGTTCTGGTGTGTTATGTGTGTAATTGAGTGATGGAGGTTCTGGTGGGTTTTGTGTGTGATTGAGTGATGGAGGTTCTGCTGTGTTTTGTGTGTAATTGAGTGATGGAAGTTCTGGTGTGTTTTGTGTGTGATTGAGTGATGGAGGTTCTGGTGTGTTTTGTGAGTAATTGAGTGATGGAAGTTCTGGTGTGTTTTGTGTGTGATTGAGTGATGGAGGTTCTGGTGTGTTTTTTGTGTAATTGAGTGATGGAGGTTCTGGTGTGTTTTGTGTGTGATTGAGTGATGGAGGTTCTAGTGTGTTTTGTGTGTGATTGAGTGATGGAGGTTCTGGTGTGTTTTGTGTGTGATTGAGTGATGGAGGTTCTGGTGTGTTTTTTGTGTAATTGAGTGATGGAGGTTCTGGTGTGTTTTGTGTGTGATTGAGTGATGGAGGTTCTGCTGTGTTTTGTGTGTGATTGAGTGATGGAGGTTCTGGTGTGTTTTGTGTGTGATTGAGTGATGGAGGTTCTGGTGTGTTTTGTGTGTAATTGAGTGATGGAGGTTCTGGTGTGTTTTGTGAGTAATTGAGTGATGGAAGTTCTGGTGTGTTTTGTGTGTGATTGAGTGATGGAGGTTCTGGTGTGTTTTGTGTGTAATTGAGTGATGGAAGTTCTGGTGTGCTTGTGTGTGATTGAGTGATGGAGGTTCTGGTGTGTTCTGTGAGTAATTGAGTGATGGAGGTTCTGGTGTGTTTTGTGTGTGATTGAGTGATGGAGGTTCTGGTGTGTTTTGTGTGTGATTGAGTGATGGAGGTTCTGGTGTGTTTTGTGTGTGATTGAGTGATGGAGGTTCTGGTGTGTTTTGTGAGTAATTGAGTGATGGAGGTTCTGGTGTGTTTTGTGTGTGATTGAGTGATGGAGGTTCTAGTGTGTTTTGTGAGTAATTGAGTGATGGAGGTTCTGCTGTGTTTTGTGTGTAATTGAGTGATGGAGGTTCTGGTGTGTTTTGTGTGTGATTGAGTGATGGAGGTTCTAGTGTGTTTTGTGTGTGATTGAGTGATGGAGGTTCTGGTGTGTTTGGTGTGTGATTGAGTGATGTAGGTTCTAGTGTGTTTTGTGTGTGATTGAGTGATGTAGGTTCTAGTGTGTTTTGTGTGTAATTGAGTGATGGAGGTTCTGCTGTGTTTTGTGTGTAATTGAGTGATGGAGGTTCTGCTGTGTTTTGTGTGTAATTGAGTGATGGAGGTTCTGCTGTGTTTTGTGTGTAATTGAGTGATGGAGGTTCTGCTGTGTTTTGTGTGTGATTGAGTGATGTAGGTTCTAGTGTGTTTTGTGTGTGATTGAGTGATGTAGGTTCTAGTGTGTTTTGTGTGTAATTGAGTGATGGAGGTTCTGCTGTGTTTTGTGTGTAATTGAGTGATGGAGGTTCTGCTGTGTTTTGTGTGTAATTGAGTGATGGAGGTTCTGGTGTGTTTTGTGTGTGATTGAGTGATGGAGGTTCTTGTGTGTTTTGTGTGTGATTGAGTGATGGAGGTTCTGGTGTGTTTGGTGTGTGATTGAGTGATGGAGGTTCTGGTGTGTTTTGTGTGTGATTGAGTGATGGAGGTTCTAGTGTGTTTTGTGTGTGATTGAGTGATGTAGGTTCTGGTGTGTTTTGTGTGTGATTGAGTGATGGAGGTTCTAGTGTGTTTTGTGTGTGATTGAGTGATGGAGGTTCTATTGTGTTTTGTGTGTGATTGAGTGATGGAGGTTCTGGTGTGTTTTGTGTGTGATTGAGAATGGAGGTTCTGGTGTGTTTTGTGTGTGATTGAGAATGGAGGTTCTGGTGTGTTTTGTGTGTGATTGAGAATGGAGGTTCTGGTGTGTTTTGTGTGTGATTGAGAATGGAGGTTCTGGTACCTGTGTGAAGAGGCTCTGTGCTCTCAGTGCCAGCTGTGCCATGGCTGGAAGCAGCTTCCCAAACATCTGCTCCACTTCAGACCCCTGCAGACCCTGGACACACACACACACACATCAGTCACACACCTGGTGACCACTAGAGACATAAGCACAGAAACTGAAACTGCTGGTCAATCAAGAGCCAGAAAATTATTTAATTTCCGATCAGAGGCAGATTTTTCCTGCTCTGTAAACACAAACACACACAGCTACTGCATTTTTATTCTAATTTACAGACAATCCATGACAAGCTGAAATTCATTTCATCAAGACGGACCTTCAGAGCTTTTACAGTTTGACACTAACGAGCAGAAGAAATGCAGGCGCTCTTCAAAGCTGTCCGACGAAACCATCACACAACGGGAAAACAAGCGGCCGTAAAATCACACCGGCTCCATCTCAGCACACACACACACACGCGCACACACGCACACACAAGGTCCAATCAGCAGTTTATGGCATGTGCATTGACACACACACGGCGTCAGTCTATCACAGATGATAGTTATTCCGCTCTTGTTTACGATGGCATGTCAGAGCCATCAATCTACAGGGCATTTCATCAGCTTTCTCATCTGATTAAAACACGTCTGGGAACAAATGCAGATGAAGAACTCAAACAAGCCCGTTCAACTCAGGACAAATGTGTAGCAACAACCCCGAAAAGGTCGTAAATAACAGTGGCGGTTCGATCATAAACCCGGAGCCGGTCGAGAGCCAGCTGAGACTCTGAGACAGTGAACAAACCAACACAACACACACACACACAAACCAACACAACACACACACACAAACCAACACAACACACACACACAAACCAACACAACACACACACAAACCAACACAACACACACACGATCACACATCTGACCGCACATCTTTCATTTATTCTGCTAATCTCACGACGAAACGCTGCTGAATCGGCCTAGAGGAATGGACATGCTGTAAGTGTGTCTGATTCACAGAGGATCAGCAAGAAAACAAACAATCAGATGCTGTCAATCAAATACAGCAGCCTCAAACTGCACCTGTCAATCAAAACACGTCACATTCCTCTTCACACTCGCTGCTATTAAACATCTCTGCAATCAACTGCACAAACGAACCTCGTTAACAAACTGAGGGTGACGGCGTTAACCGGTGAAAAGAGGAATACAGCGTTTACTGTCCATCAGCTTCTGCACAACACACACACACACACACGGCTTTCCTTTCACATCCAAGATTTCCTTCTCTTGAAGGGTCACACGTCATGAAAAAGATTTTGATTTGAGATAAAGTTCATTGTACTCTGAAAACTGTCTCCCCAGTCTAATTGACTGTAACGACATCACAACACTGACATCACAGGCTCATTAGCATATGACCACAGGCTCATTAGTAAATGACCGCCCTCATTAGCATGTGAAAGCGCTGTGCAGCGATCAGGGGAACACACACTCGTGTTCCTCAGCGTTTCCTTTATTACCAAAGGTCACAGAGAGGGTGGAAAATGATCATCAAAAAACGGATTAATTAAAACATTACAAGCAGACCTTTGGGAAATAAATCATTAAAATATACTGTATGTTATGAGATAATCAGCTTTAAAAGAAATATTATCAGTAATATCTGCACTTTAGAATCTCCAGACAATAAACCGGTTATATATAAAAATCCAGGGAATGATTTTGTAAAATCTCAACGCTTTATAAAGATCCATAACGAGCGTGATGTCACTCTTCATGAGGAGTATGATGATGAACTATAACTGACGGGGAGCATAACTCCAGACTGAGCTGAAATTTCCAATAAACTTAGTAAAATCACACATTTTCTTTTCTGAGTGAGGCCGTCAGGCGCTGATGGAGAAGATTAGAGCGTGTCTGTTCCGGAGCTGAAGGGCACGAGTGATGGAGCCTGACCCCCTCCAGCTCCTCTTCCTGGGCCGCGCTCTTATTGATCCTCTGCAATATTTCTGCATCGCTCTCTGGATAATTAATTAAAAGTATGGATTGATGGGTTGTAACAATTCAAAGGAAAACAAAGTGTTTTATGACAACTTGTACCATAAATAACAATGAATCAATAACAAGATGCTCATATTTAGTGATACAAGCGGTTCAGAGGCAAGTCACATGACTGAAGACAGCGTGTGTGTGTGTGTGTGTCAGTCGTGTCTCTCACCTTACAGTATGAATGCAGTGCTGTGAAGTGTGTGTGTGTGTGTGTGTGTGCATGAGTGTGTGTGTGTCTGTGTGTGTTACAGTCGTGTCCCTCACCTTACAGTATGAATGCAGTGGTGTGACGTGTGTGTGTGTGTGTCTGTGTGTGTGTGTGTGTGTGTGTCTGTGCATGTGTGTGTGCGTGTCTGTGCATGTGTGTGTGCATGTGTGTGTGCATGTGTGTGCATATGTGTGTGCATGTATGTGCATGTGTGTGTGTGTGTGTGTGTGTGTGTGTTACAGTCGTGTCCCTCACCTTACAGTATGAATGCAGTGCTGTGAAGTGTGTGTGTGCGTGTGTGTGTGTGTGGTGTGTGTGTGTGTGTGTGTGTGTGTGTGTGTGTGTCTGTTACAGTCGTGTCCCTCACCTTACAGTATGAATGCAGTGCTGTGAAGTGTGTGTGTGTGTCTGTGTGTGTGTGTGTGTGTGTGTCTGTATGCATGTGTGTGTGCATGTGTGTGTGCACGTGTGTGTGTGTGTGTCTGTCTCACCTTACAGTATGAATGCAGTGCTGTGAAGCTCCACGCCTTCGCTTGGCCTGCATTATATCTCAGTATTGCATCCTAGAGTTACATAATTTAAAAAGGTTAAAATCTTGAAGTAAATGTCCACAGCTTCACTGTCACTCGCAGTGAGTGTGTTCATCACCGCTGAGTTCTGCTGCCATCACCTGGACAAAACCAGGACACTACAACACATTTATTCATTTAGCACTTATCTTAATAAGGTCAAGTCATAGACTAATATTGATTAACTATAATGAATACTGATTGACCCAAACCTTTTGCATCTTTAAAATTTCAATAAGACAGTATGAACCATTCATCCAAATTAGGGATGTTGAGTCACATTTAGTTCATTTCTAAAGGTTCATTTATAGCTGATGATGTTCACACACACACACACACACACACACTCACTCACTCACTGACACAGAATGTATAGAGTAAAACCGAGGAGTCTGTGTAATTTCCGAGCAGAGGAAGTGACATCACCTTTACATCGAGAGAAGACGTGAACGGGACGCTCAGGGATCGAGTGATCAAATCCCATCGGCTCTGGACAGTCTGCAAACATTCAAACAAACAACAACACACAAATGTCTGTAGAGAAGCGCTTCCTGGACTCAAGTAAAATAAAATTGAGGTGCTCTTTGGATAGAGAAAAAAACATGTATAGAGACCAGCAAGAACATCCAAGGCACTCTCTTTTTATAGTGTTAAAAAGCCTTGGGCAATTCCAGAGAGTCAGGAGAATTTGTGACCGAGACAATTCTTTTGAGCACAAAGCAAAAGAGATGATGTCACGTTTTAAGGAACGGGGTTATAAAAACACAACTCTCCAAAAAGCATACAACAGGGCCAAATCTGCTAATAGGGAATCACTTTTAGAAAGAAACCCTCCTGAGCCTGTAAAAGATAGACCCATTTTTGTTACTACATATAGTACAGAGGCGGAAAAAATCAAGAGAATAATAAGAAATAACTGGGGTATTATCGAAAGTGATGATGTACTTGGCCAGCTGTTTCCTGAGCCACCTTTGGTTACTTTCAGAAGGTGTCCTACAATTCGTGATAAACTGGTTCGGAGTTATTTGTTTCGGAGTTAACCAGAAGGCCAACAAACATGGCTGGGATCTAAACCCAAAGGGTCTTATAAATGTCACCATTGTAATCACTGCACAAATGTTATACAGACTAAAACCTTTGATGATATTTTATCCCGAAAACAGTTTAATATTAATCATTTCATAAGCTGCAAAACTGTGTTTGTTATAATATAGATTGGAATGCCCTGAATGCAAAGTGTTTTATATAGGAAGGACAAAGAGACGTCTGCAGGACAGATTGGCTGAACACAAGTATGCAATCCGCATAGGTAATATGAACTATCCTATGGCGAGACATTACATGGAATTCCATAAGAGTGATCCTTCTACTGTACAGATTTGTGGAATTGACCATATCCCACTATCATTAAGAAAAGGGGACAGGCAAAAACTACTAAACCAGAGAGAAAGTTTCTGGATTGATAAACTGCAGGCTATAAAATATCCAGGCCTGAACGAAGAACTCGATCTGAGTGTTTTTCTCTAAACGTAGGTGTATGTCTCTATTTGATTTTTTCTTGTTCTTTTGTAGTGATATATGCATTTCTTGTAACTTTGATGTGTTTTTCTCCAATATTCTACTAAGCTGCAAGGAGGCCATCTAGTGGCCTTTGTTATTATCTTACAAATTCTGAGCCTACTGTTATCTTTTGCCAAATGGAGGTTTCTGATTGGTGGTTTGAGACCTTATAAGGCTCTTCCTGTTTTTGAAATGTAGTGACTCCCGGACGAAGGCTTGTATTCGGTCCACAGGGAACAGGTTGTGTGTGTGTGTGTGTGTGTGTGTGCTCGTGTTTATATTACATTGTGGGGACCAAATGTCCCCACAAGTATAGTAAAACCTGAAATCACCTACATTGTGTGGACCAGCCAGCGGTCCCCATGAGGAGAACAGCGTATAAATCACACTAAGTAATGTTTTTTGAAAATGTAAAAATGCAGAATGTCTCCTGTGATGGGTAGGTTTAGGGACAGGGGCAGTGTAAGGGGACAGAATATATAGTTTGTACAGTATAAAAACCATTACGCCTATGGAGAGTCCCCACAAAGATAGCGAACCAGACATGTGTGTGTGTGTGTGTGTGTGTGTGTGTGTGTGTGTGTGTGTCTGACCGTTCGGTCAACAGGGAACAGGTTGTGTTGGGAGCAGGGCAGTTTGACGTGGGAATCGTCCCAGCAGTCGCTCCGAGTCTCTGGAAACGGCACCGGAACCTCCTCAGGATCCAAACGCTCCGTCTGGAAAATAAACAGAACTTTAAACCTGAAATGACACACAGAAACTCTAATGAATAAAGAATAAATGAATAAAGAAATCATAATAATAATACCTTATAACTCACCCATAACTCATCCGGATCATGACCATAACTCACCCGCATCATGACCGTAACTCACCCGCATCATGACCGTAACTCACCCGGATCATGACCGTAACTCACCCGGATCATGACCGTAACTCACCCGGATCATGACCGTAACTCACCCAGATCATGACCGTAACTCACCCGGATCATGACTCACCCGGATCATGACCGTAACTCACCCGGATCATGACTGTAACTCACCCGGATCATGATCATGACCGTAACTCACCCGGATCATGACTGTAACTCACCCGGATCATGACCGTAACTCACCCGGATCATGACCGTAACTCACCCGGATCATGACTGTAACTCACCCGGATCATGACCGTGTGCCCGTTGGCGGGTCTGAGGGCCGGTAAGGAGACGCTGCACGCCGGCGCCCTCCTCAAGTCAGCGAGAGCAACACCCTGACTGATGACATCACTGCTGAGTGCCTTCCCATCAGCCCCTGCTGCAGCCCTGCGATGAGCGAATCAGGAATGAAGAGTCAATCACATGATCAGAGACTCAAGCTTCTGTTAATGTGCTTTACAAGCTACACAAGATTTACATAAATACAATACAATAAAAAATACAGCCAATTAAATTTACACAAGTTGTTGTACATTTTTCATATGATAATAATTCTAAAACCTTTTCTGGAATATTTGATTAAACAGGTCAAGCTTACTAAATACAAACTTTGTCTACTTGCATTAAAAGACGTTTAGTAAAAATTGAGGATCTTGCAGAACATAAAGTTGGTTCTTCAGTGATTCAGTCCAACAGAGAATGTCATTAATGACACCTGTGAACAACACTGATCACATCTAGATTTGACAGAGAATTAACCAGATAAGACCAGATAAGACCAGATAAGACCAGAGAAGACCAGATAAGACCAGCTAAGACCAGAGAAGACCAGCTAAGACCATATCAGACCAGATAAGACCAGCTAAGACCAGATAAGACCAGCTAAGACCAGAGAAGACCAGAGAAGACCAGAGAAGACCAGCTAAGACCAGAGAAGACCAGAGAAGAACAGATAAGACCAGATAAGACCAGCTAAGACTAGAGAAGACCAGCTAAGACCAGCTAAGACCAGAGAAGACCAGATAAGACCAGCTAAGACCAGAGAAGACCAGAGAAGACCAGCTAAGACCAGATAAGACTAGCTAAGACCAGCTAAGACCAGAGAAGACCAGATAAGACCAGAGAAGACCAGCTAAGACCAGAGAAGACCAGCTAAGACCAGCTAAGACCAGATAAGACTAGCTAAGACCAGCTAAGACCAGAGAAGACCAGCTAAGACCAGCTAAGACCAGATAAGACTAGCTAAGACCAGCTAAGACCAGAGAAGACCAGATAAGACCAGAGAAGACCAGCTAAGACCAGAGAAGACCAGCTAAGACCAGCTAAGACCAGATAAGACTAGCTAAGACCAGCTAAGACCAGAGAAGACCAGATAAGACCAGAGAAGACCAAATAAGACCAGAGAAGACCAGAGAAGACCAGCTAAGACCAGCTAAGACCAACTAAGACCAGAGAAGACCAGCTAAGACCAGAGAAGACCAGCTAAGATCAGAGAAGACCAGATAAGACCAGATAAGACCAGCTAAGACCAGATAAGACTAGAGGTCGACCGAATGATCGGTCGGACGATTAATCGGCCGATTTTTGGCATTTTTTAACATAATCGGCATCGGCCAATATCCAAGTATATCAAGCCGATTATTAGGCCGGCGCATCTGTGGGCAGCCTAGTGTTGTCGGGGAACATGTGTTTGACGCGCGCTGCCGCTTGAGTCATTTTCCAGCCGAGTGAGCAGACCTCATACAGTGCCTAAGGAAGGAGCTAACTAAAGGAGCAAATCAAAGTGAAAGTAAGTCGCAGACGCTTAACACTCAATCATCTTCATTAAAAGTAACGTTAAAGAAACTAAATGATCTTACCAGTTCTATTAACGCTCTCTTATTGCTGTCTTTGATTTTGAAATTAGCTGATGATCAATAAAATCGCGGATTTCTGTGCTTAAGTTCTGTGCTAGGCTACTGTTATGCCATGCTTCTCCTGGATGCTCAGAAAACGGACGTTAGAATAACAAACATCGCTTTGCTGCACGTGACGCTAGTCAGCAGCGAATTTTATCATACCGTTAGTTAGAAGCTGGATTAAACATGGTTAAAATGCTGGCCAAACAGTGTTAAGTGTGACTGTATTTCACTGTAGACTAAAACAGCGGGATGCCGTTGTCTGAAGAACAACAGACGGACGGTGCGTTGTGGTGCATTTAAAGTTTTTCTAAAATAACATTTTCCCATCTGGTGGTTGTTTTTGTCGTTCAACAGCAATTTACTTTACTACAATTTCACTACGTTATTGTTATAAGTTAAATAACATAAAATGTAATACATCTTATATATAAAAAAATATTAACAAAACAAACAAACCAAAAATACCCAGTTTTTGGGAATAGGATAGAAAGTTTTTTGCCTTGTATTACTTACAATGCACTGACATTATACATTTTTAATTTTAAGTGTACCAGTGCAGATTGTTCATTGTTCAAGTGTTCAATAAATGTTTTTGTTGAGAAATTTTTTCTATGTTAAGTAATTATTATTTCTGTTACATTTTATCTTTCAAATAGAGGTTAAAAACAAGCACATATCAGCCAAATATCGGCCAAAATAAATCGGCAGCATTAATCGGCCATCGGCCGACCCGGATTTCAAAAGATCGGTATCGGCCTGAAAAAAACCATATCGGTCGACCTCTAGATAAGACCAGCTAAGACCAGCTAAGACCAGAGAAGACCAGCTAAGACCAGAGAAGACCAGCTAAGACCAGCTAAGACTAGATAAGACTAGATAAGACCAGAGAAGACACTGTTGTTGTTTAAATAAACTGGCAGAACGCATTAAAAGTTTTCTATCTGTTTTCTATTAGAAAAGTTAATAACTAATGATCTTTGCAAAGGAAAGCTAAAACTTTATCTGGACAATAACTATATTCTAGATCTGCTGTTAAGGCAAAACAATCTCTGTTACTGTAATCTACTGTTATCACTGTAAAGCTGCTGTGAAACGGTCTATATAGTTAAAGCGCTGTATAAATTAAGAAGACTTGACTAAGAGCTCAAATGAGTGTTTGTGATTGGCTCTTTCAGACAGGAGTACTTCCTGTCAGGGATTAGCGAACACAGCATCTTTAATAATCACACACACTCACGCTAATCTGCGGAAGATCGAGCAGATCCTGTGGCTGATCCTCATCATCCGACACACTTCTGTCAGGTTCTACAACAACATCAGACCAGCTTTAGCACTAAACCTGCAGCCATCACCACACTGAGACTATCAGGAGAGAGATGACAGATACCGACCGCGGAGAGCCTCAGGAGCCCGAACACACACGACACGAGGAACACCGCGACACACACGTCCTGAAACCCGGGGTCCATCACTGTCCGCATCACTTTCACTTTCCGTTTCACAGCAGATCAGCTGTCATAAAACTCCATGATCTTTACGGTTTGTATCTAATTAATTAGCAAGGATCTGAATCATGTAATAGTTGCCAGGGATACAGAAATAGCAAAGATTAAAAAATAAAATCTCCATAAACTTTTTCTACAATCCCTCCTCGTGAATATTAATTAGGTTTCGTGACATTCGCCGCTCTGATTGGCGCTCGCCGACACAGGCGCATCTGTGCTGTCCAATGAGAACACAGAGCGTCATTCACCTGCTAGTGAAGAAGTGTGTGATTCTGCGCGCCTCCGGATCAGAACCGGGCTGGATCCTCGCGGGGTCGCGCTCTGGTGAGGTCGAGAGATCAGTGTGAGCTGAGCTCTTCCGGGTCACACTGGGCTTTTTCTGCAGCCAGAGATCCAGAGAATTCTGACTGCTTTTTCCGGGGATCTGGCTCTTCCTCTGGAGTTTAGATGAACCTTCAGGACGAACGGCTTCTTTTCTTTGGTTTTCTGCATATTCAGGCCTGTTTAATAGAAATCATATTATAAATGATAGTTTAGAGAGACTTCAGCTGTTAAAGTTTGGATCTAAACTTCTTTTGTTGTACCTTCCTTTACACTCCAGCGGCCTCTGGCGCTTCTTCGGCGGCTCGCAGTCTGACATTGAGGAATAAAGATAAAGAAAACTCTAATATAATTCACTGATGAGTATCACGACATGTATTAACATACAACAACGGTCCCGTCGTGTTCAAGGTTACTATTTCCTGCAGTGCTCGGATCACACTCGCAGTTTTAAAGTTTATAAGGATGGATTCCATGCAGATACTGAAGTGAACGAATCTGACTTCCTGTTTTCTTGACGTTTAGCGCCAGTAACCAATGAGCGGTCGATGTTCTGCGAGTGGGCGGGGTCTGCGCGCACATGTGCGCATGTGGTCTGACGCGCTGGCAGAAGCCTGTGATCAGCTCAACTCAGCGATGTCTCCCGCACGCGCGTGCCTGTGCGTTCTGTGCGGTTTACCGGCGGCGGGGAAATCCCGTCTAGCGCAGGAGCTGCGGAGTCACGCGCACGGGCTCGGATGGATGACGCTGCTCGTGACGTATGACGAACTGATCCCAGCGCGCGACTGGCAAGAGGTTTCTCTTTCATGTTATTATAAACATGTTATTATGTCTCCTCTCTGTACAGTGTCGTGCTGTGATGGCTTAGAGAGAGAGAGAGAGAGTGAGTAAGTGTGTGTGTGTAAGAGCGAATCATAACTACATCATGCCTTGTGGTGTCTAGGTGCAGGTAATAATTTCACACACCAACTTAAATGTCCGCGCCAGCCGTGAAACTGACGCATATAGCCTATCTAACTAAGGAAAACTTCATATGAGTCCTAATCATAAACAGCGCATGTTTACAATAACAGTTTAAATAAATAAAAGAAGAAGAAGTTTTATTTATATAGCGCCTTTCCAAAGCTCAAGGTCGCTTTACATTGTACATTACAATACATTTAGACACCGGCACATACATTACAGACATATAGGATACATATAGGGATCTTCGCCGTGACGTCACGACACGGTTACATGCGCTCTGGTTGGCAAAAAGAAAAGTAATGGCTTGCTGCGCACCGCAAACACAGAAGACAAATGGTTGTATCGTGCTGTGTGATCGGCTGTGTTAACAGGTTTGATAAGAGTAACCTTCTACCGCGTACCTAAACAGCTTGATTCAAGAAGATAGCTGTGGATTTCTGCAATTAGGCGTCTAGAATAGGGTACAAATTTATACCCAGATATCACCATGATAAGTCCTGAGTTGATTACATACATCAAGACAAACAAAAAATGTATTACAAGTTTTTTGAAATTGTTTGTTTCTAACATTTGTTAATATCCGTTGTTAACATTATTAACATTTGTTGTCAGCAGTTATTAACATTATTAACATTTGTTGTTAACGTAGACAAACGGTGCATAGTCTAATTACGTATATGTGCTAATTTGTATAAATACCCAAACAGATCTAAACATTGGGAATAGCCAGGTGAAAATGTCTTGTTGACACCTTACAGTGAAATACCTAATGTTAAGGTCTGAACGGAACCCATTCAGGCTATATGAACATTAATACATGGAGGCTGGAAGAAGTACTTTAGAAACCAAACCAGCCTTTATTAATTTGTATTGCAGAGATGGGGTTTGGGGCTGAAACAAGACAAAAGGGTAAAATAAAAAGTGGCTGGATCAAAAAATCAAATTACGTACACAATGCACGACTAGAGAATTTCATCTTCATTCTCTTCACAGGCCTTCTGCATTGAGTTTGGTTCTTTCTGCCAACCAGTTCGCGGCCACGCCCATATCGTGACGTCACATTTGACTCCGGCGAACATCCGCTGACTCCATCATGTGTTGTGGTCGTGTCAAGGAGCAGGTCCTCCATCTGATCTGGATACGGCCCGGATCCGGCTGACTACATCATGTGTTGTGGTCGTGTCTAGGTGCAGGTCCTCCATCTGATCTGGATACGGCCCGGATCCGGCTGACTACATCATGTGTTGTGGTCGTGTCAAGGCACAGGTCCTCCATCTGATCTGGATACGGCCCGGATCCGGCTGACTACATCATGTGTTGTGGTCGTGTCTAGGTGCAGGTCCTCCATCTGATCTGGATACGGCCCGGATCCGGCTGACTACATCATGTGTTGTGGTCGTGTCAAGGCACAGGTCCTCCATCTGATCTGGATACGGCCCGGATCCGGCTGACTACATCATGTGTTGTGGTCGTGTCAAGGCGCAGGTCCTCCATCTGATCTGGATACGGCCCGGATCCGGCTGACTACATCATGTGTTGTGGTCGTGTCTAGGTGCAGGTCCTCCATCTGATCTGGATACGGCCCGGATCCGGCTGACTACATCATGTGTTGTGGTCGTGTCAAGGCACAGGTCCTCCATCTGATCTGGATACGGCCCGGATCCGGCTGACTACATCATGTGTTGTGGTCGTGTCTAGGCACAGGTCCTCCATCTGATCTGGATACGGCCCGGATCCGGCTGACTACATCATGTGTTGTGGTCGTGTCTAGGCGCAGGTCCTCCATCTGATCTGGATACGGCCCGGATCCGACTGGCTACATCATGTGTTGTGGTCGTGTCTAGGCGCAGGTCCTCCATCTGATCTGGATACGGCCCGGATCCGGCTGACTACATCATGTGTTGTGGTCGTGTCTAGGCACAGGTCCTCCATCTGATCTGGATACGGCCCGGATCCGGCTGACTACATCATGTGTTGTGGTCGTGTCAAGGCACAGGTCCTCCATCTGATCTGGATACGGCCCGGATCCGGCTGACTGCATCATGTGTTGTGGTCGTGTCTAGGCGCAGGTCCTCCATCTGATCTGGATACGGCCCGGATCCGACTGGCTACATCATGTGTTGTGGTCGTGTCAAGGCACAGGTCCTCCATCTGATCTGGATACGGCCCGGATCCGACTGGCTACATCATGTGTTGTGGTCGTGTCAAGGCACAGGTCCTCCATCTGATCTGGATACGGCCCGGATCCGGCTGACTACATCATGTGTTGTGGTCGTGTCTAGGCGCAGGTCCTCCATCTGATCTGGATACGGCCCGGATCCGACTGGCTACATCATGTGTTGTGGTCGTGTCAAGGCACAGGTCCTCCATCTGATCTGGATACGGCCCGGATCCGACTGGCTACATCATGTGTTGTGGTCGTGTCAAGGCACAGGTCCTCCATCTGATCTGGATACGGCCCGGATCCGGCTGACTACATCATGTGTTGTGGTCGTGTCAAGGCACAGGTCCTCCATCTGATCTGGATACGGCCCGGATCCGGCTGAATACACCATTCTTCTTATGATGTAACGAGTACATCAGGTGTTATAGGAAGTGTTCCCGGTTCTGTCTAACCTAGTTTATGCAGCAATCATCAGTGTGAATGAGTGAGTGACTGTGTGTGAGAGTTTAAACAGTAAGTTTTCTGTTCTCTTTGTCTGGCTCATGTGTCTGTTGTATTGTTTTGTTTTCTAGACTGAATGGAAGCAGCACAGGAAGACGGTTCTGATGTGTTTGGAGAAATTCCTGCAGCAGATTTACACACTCTCCGATCAGACTCAGACTCACACACTCTCCGATCAGACTCAGACTCACACACTCTCCGATCAGACTCAGA
>JAULUF010000054.1:215000-270000 GCA_031834385.1 Semotilus atromaculatus
TCTCACACACAGACTCAGTCTCTCACACACAGACTCAGTCTCTCACACACAGACTCAGTCTCTCAGTCTCTCACACACAGACTCAGTCTCTCACACACAGACTCAGTCTCTCACACACAGACTCAGTCTCTCACACACACACTCAGTCTCTCACACACAGACTCAGTCTCTCACACACAGACTCAGTCTCTCACACACAGACTCAGTCTCTCACACACAGACTCAGTCTCTCACACACAGACTCAGTCTCTCACACACAGACTCAGTCTCTCACACACAGACTCAGTCTCTCACACACAGACTCAGTCTCTCACACACAGACTCAGTCTCTCACACACAGACTCAGTCTCTCACACACAGACTCAGTCTCTCACACACAGACTCAGTCTCTCACACACAGACTCAGTCTCTCACACACAGACTCAGTCTCTCACACACAGACTCAGTCTCTCACACACAGACTCAGTCTCTCACACACAGACTCAGTCTCTCACACACAGACTCAGTCTCTCACACACAGACTCAGTCTCTCACACACAGACTCAGTCTCTCACACACAGACTCAGTCTCTCACACACAGACTCAGTCTCTCACACACAGACTCAGTCTCTCACACACAGACTCAGTCTCTCACACACAGACTCAGTCTCTCACACACAGACTCAGTCTCTCACACACAGACTCAGTCTCTCACACACAGACTCAGTCTCTCACACACAGACTCAGTCTCTCACACACAGACTCAGTCTCTCACACACAGACTCAGTCTCTCACACACAGACTCAGTCTCTCACACACAGACTCAGTCTCTCACACACAGACTCAGTCTCTCACACACAGACTCAGTCTCTCACACACAGACTCAGTCTCTCACACACAGACTCAGTCTCTCACACACAGACTCAGTCTCTCACACACAGACTCAGTCTCTCACACACAGACTCAGTCTCTCACACACAGACTCAGTCTCTCACACACAGACTCAGTCTCTCACACACAGACTCAGTCTCTCACACACAGACTCAGTCTCTCACACACAGACTCAGTCTCTCACACACAGACTCAGTCTCTCACACACAGACTCAGTCTCTCACACACAGACTCAGTCTCTCACACACAGACTCAGTCTCTCACACACAGACTCAGTCTCTCACACACACACTCACTCACTCTCACACACACTCACTCACTCACTCTCACACACACTCACTCACTCACTCACACACACACTCACTCACTCACTCACACACACACTCACTCACTCTCACACACACACTCACTCACTCTCACACACACACTCACTCACTCTCACACACACACTCACTCACTCTCACACACACACTCACTCACTCTCACACACACACTCACTCACTCTCACACACACAGACTCACTCACTCTCACACACACACACACAGTCTCTCTCACACACACACACACACACACTCAGTCTCTCTCACACACACACACACACACACTCAGTCTCTCACACACACACACACACACACTCAGTCTCTCACACACACACTCACTCTCACACACACACACTCTCACTCACTCTCTCACACACAGACTCACTCTCACACACACACACACACTGACTGACAATGTGTGTTCTTCTTCAGGTCGGCAGCTTCTGCCTGTCGGAGTCGGAGTCGGGCAGCGACGCTTTCTCTCTGAAGACTAAAGCAGAGAAACACAACGATTATTACATCATCAACGGCTCCAAGATGTGGATCAGTAACGCAGAACATGCTGGAGTGTTTCTGGTCATGGCCAACGCTGATCCCGCTGCGGTTTGTACACACACTCTCTCTAACACTCTCACACAAACACACACACACACACACACACGTAGCTGTAAGTGACGTCACACACATTGCTCGCACTCATCCTTATAATGGCAGTGAATAGTGACCAGCCTCAAGCTTTGAAAAAAGACACAACTATCACAGAACTATCTGTTGTGTCTCGTGTGTCCGAGTGTTCTGCAGGATTATTGTAGGGTTTGATGAAAAACAAACCACAATTGAATGTATTATTTAATGAAATGTGTGTGTGCAGGGCTACAGAGGGATCACCTGCTTCCTCGTGGACAGAGACACGGATGGGCTCCACATCGGGAGGAAGGAGAATAAACTGGGACTGAGAGCCTCGTCCACATGCCCTCTCACATTCGACAACATGAAGGTGAAACCTGTGTTTATCTCACCGTATCATCATCACCACATCATCATTACCATCATCACCACATCATTACCGTATCACCACCACTACATCATCATCATCACCACATCATCATCATCACCACATCATCATCATCACCATCATCACCACATCATTACCGTATCACCACCACCACATCATCATCATCACCACATCATCATCATCATCACCACATCATCATCATCATCATCATCACCACATCATCATCATCATCATCATCACCACATCATCATCATCATCATCATCACCACCACATCATCATCATCATCACCACATCATCATCATTATCTCACCACATCATCACCACCACATCACCACATCATCATCATTATCTCACCACATCATCATCACATCATCACCACATCATCATCATCATCACCATCACATCATCACCACATCATCATCATTATCTCACCACATCATCACCACCACATCACCACATCATCATCATTATCTCACCACATCATCACCACCACATCACCACATCATCATCATTATCTCACCACATCATCATCACATCACCACCACATCACCATCACCATCATGTCAAGTCAAGTCACCTTTATTTATATAGCGCTTTTTACAATACAAATTGTTTCAAAGCAGCTTTACAGAGATAACAGGAAAACAATGTTGTAATAGTATTGTTAAATTCAAAATTAAATGTTAAATGTTCACCACATCATCACCACATCATCATCATTATCTCACCACATCATCATCACATCATCACCACATCATCATCATCATCACCATCACATCATCATCACATCATCATCACCACATCATCATCATCACATCATCATCACCACATCACCACCACATCATCATCATTATCTCATCACATCATCACCACCACATCATCATTATCTCATCACATCACCACCACCACATCATCATCTCACCACATCATCACCACATCATCATCATTATCTCATCACATCATCACCACCACATCATCATTATCTCATCACATCACCACCACCACATCATCATCTCACCACATCATCATCATTATCTCATCACATCATCATCACCACCACATCATCATCACCATCACATCATCATCACCACATCACCACCACATCATCATCATCATCACACCACATCATCATCATTATCATCACATCATCATCATCATCATCACACCACATGATCACCATATCATCTTCACCACATAAATAAACGCTGTGGCTCTTGACTCTCAGCAGGAGCTTCTGCTCCTCAGTTTCTGATCACTGAAAGACCCTAATCTGTAACGAGTTACAAGATGTTTGCATATACTAACAATGTGCTTCATCTGCAGGTTCACCAGAAGAACATTTTGGGTAAAGTCGGTCATGGTTATAAATACGCCATTGGTATGTTGAATGAGGGCCGGATCGGGATCGCAGCACAGGTGTGTGTGTGTGTGTGTGTGTGTGTGTGTGTGTGTGTGTGTGTGTGTGTGTGTGAGAGAGTGGAGGCCAGTCTCACGTGTCTCGTGTGTTTCAGATGCTGGGTCTGGCTCAGGGCTGCTTCGATCACGCGGTTCCCTACACCAGGCAGAGGGTTCAGTTTGGCAAACGCGTCTTTGACTTCCAGGTACTTCACCAGTGAGTGAGTGAGTGAGTGAGTGAGTGTGTGTGTGTGTGTGTGTGTGTGTGTGCGTGGCGTTTTCGGCTCACCCGAGGATATATAGCACATATAGAATACACTTTAACAGACAACAAGTAACAAACAGACATTTGTTTTTAAAAATAAAAATAGAAAATGTGGTGTTGTGACGCAGGGTCTGCAGCATCAGATCACTCATGTGGCCACACAGCTGGTGTGTGTGTGTAATGTTGTGTCGCTGGGTCTGCAGCATCAGGTCGCTCATGTGGCCACGCAGCTTGTGTGTGTGTGTGTGATGTTGTGTTGTGTCCCAGGGTCTGCAGCATCAGATTGCTTGTGTGTGTGTGTGTGTGTGTGTGTAATGTTGTGTTGTGTCGCAGGGTCTGCAGCATCAGATCGCTCATGTGGCCACGCAGCTTGTGTGTGTGTGTGTGATGTTGTGTTGTGTCCCAGGGTCTGCAGCATCAGATTGCTTGTGTGTGTGTGTGTGTGTGTGTGTGTAATGTTGTGTCGCAGGGTCTGCAGCATCAGATCGCTCATGTGGCCACGCAGCTTGTGTGTGTGTGTGTGTGATGTTGTGTTGTGTCCCAGGGTCTGCAGCATCAGATTGCTTGTGTGTGTGTGTGTGTGTGTGTGTGTGTAATGTTGTGTTGTGTCGCTGGGTCTGCAGCATCAGGTCGCTCATGTGGCCACGCAGCTTGTGTGTGTGTTTGTGTGTGTGTAATGTTGTGTTGTGTCGCAGGGTCTGCAGCATCAGATCGCTCATGTGGCCACGCAGCTTGTGTGTGTGTGTGTAATGTTGTGTTGTGTCGCAGGGTCTGCAGCATCAGATTGCTTGTATGTGTGTGTGTAATGTTGTGTTGTGTCGCAGGGTCTGCAGCATCAGATCGCTCATGTGGCCACGCAGCTGGAAGCCGCTCGACTTCTGACCTACAACGCGGCGCGACTGAAGGAGGCCGGAAGACCCTTCATCAAAGAGGCCTGCATGGCCAAATACTTCAGTGCAGAGGTCTGTGTGTCTGTGTGTGTGTGTGTCTGTGTGTGTCTGAGTCTGTGCAGCTCTGACATTAGTGTGTGTTTGCAGGTTGCGGCTCTGACCACTTCGAAGTGCATCGAGTGGATGGGAGGAGTGGGATTCACCAAAGACTATCCCATTGAGAAATACTACAGGGACTGTAAGATAGGTGAGTGAACGATACAACGCCCTCACACGAACCCCTCACACGAACGCCCTCACACGGACGCCCTCACACGGACGCCCTCACACGGACGCCCTCACACGGACGCCCTCACACGGACGCCCTCACACGGACGCCCTCACACGAACCCCTCACACCGACGCCCTCACACCGACGCCCTCACACCGACACGGACGCCCTCACACGAACCCCTCACACCGACGCCCTCACACCGACGCCCTCACACGGACGCCCTCACACGGACGCCCTCACACGGACGTCCTCACACCGACGCCCTCACACGGACGCCCTCACACGGACGCCCTCACACGGACGCCCTCACACGGACGTCCTCACACCGACGCCCTCACACCGACGCCCTCACACCGACGCCCTCACACGGACGCCCTCACACGGACGCCCTCACACGGACGCCCTCACACGGACGCCCTCACACGGACGCCCTCACACCGACGCCCTCACACCGACGCCCTCACACCGACGCCCTCACACCGACGCCCTCACACCGACGCCCTCACACGGACGCCCTCACACCGACGCCCTCACACCGACGCCCTCACACCGACGCCCTCACACCGACGCCCTCACACGGACGCCCTCACACGGACGCCCTCACACGGACGCCCTCACACGGACGCCCTCACACGGACGCCCTCACACGGACGCCCTCACACGGACGCCCTCACACCGACGCCCTCACACCGACGCCCTCACACCGACGCCCTCACACCGACGCCCTCACACCGACGCCCTCACGCAGACGTCCTCACACGGACGCCCTCACACGGACGCCCTCACACGGACGTCCTCACACGGACGTCCTCACACCGACGCCCTCACACCGACGCCCTCACACCGACGCCCTCACACCGACGCCCTCACACCGACGCCCTCACACCGACGCCCTCACACCGACGCCCTCACACCGACGCCCTCACACCGACGCCCTCACACCGACGCAGACGTCCTCACACCGACGCCCTCACACCGACGCAGACGTCCTCACACCGACGCCCTCACACCGACGCAGACGTCCTCACACCGACGCCCTCACACGGACGCAGACGTCCTCACACGGACGCCCTCACACGGACGCCCTCACACGGACGCCCTCACACGGACGCCCTCACACGGACGCCCTCACACGGACGCCCTCACACGGACGCCCTCACACCGACGCCCTCACACCGACGCCCTCACACCGACGCCCTCACACCGACGCCCTCACACCGACGCCCTCACACCGACGCCCTCACACCGACGCCCTCACACCGACGCCCTCACACCGACGCCCTCACACCGACGCCCTCACACCGACGCCCTCACACCGACGCAGACGTCCTCACACCGACGCAGACGCCCTCACACCGACGCAGACGTCCTCACACCGACGCCCTCACACCGACACGGACGCCCTCACACGGACGCCCTCACACGGACGCCCTCACACGGACGCCCTCACACGGACGCCCTCACACGGACGCCCTCACACGGACGCCCTCACACGGACGCCCTCACACGGACGCCCTCACACCGACGTGAATGTGAGGCAAATGTAAAGCGCTTTGGTGGCCCAGTGGGTCTGTGAAAGCACTATATAAATGCAGTCCATTTACCATTTACACTGACACCCTTACACTGACGCCCGTCTCCCTGCAGGGAGCATCTATGAGGGAACCACCAACATCCAGCTGAGCACTGTGGCCAAGATCATCGACAAGGAGTTCGACGGGTGAAACCCAAGACCAGGATATTCATCATATAGAAGCTGTAGTTCAAATCTTTACTACTAAAACATTGTGATGTGTTTAGTGGATGAATCCACACTCTTCTGGTCAGATGTATAATCAGACTGTGTGTGTGTGTGTGTACTGACCTGTCCTCTCAACACATCATTTCTGGCTTCTGTAGTTATTTATTTTTCTTCATATGAGTTTCTGAGATTAATCACTTTAAGATCAAACGTCTCATACACCTGTTACAGTTATTGATTGAACTGGTGCCTTATTGATGATTGACAGCTGTTCATCGGTCGTGTCTGTGTGTTTGTCACTGATCCTGAGATTAATAAACATGAACACCTGTGTTTGGTGGTCTGATGTGTTGTGTTGGACAGCAGGGGGCAGTGCAGGACTGTCCGGTATCCTCAGTGTTCCTGCGCATGCGCAGTCTGGCCGCTGGGTGTCGTGCACGCGCTCAAACAGGCGCGCGTCCATGAAAACAGCCAATGCATCAATTTGTGCGGATTACATTTTTTAAATAACAGCAGTAAGTCTTATATTCATAGAATAGTGCTTCTGGGTAATGTTTCCTCATAATCAGGCAAGAAAGCTTGTTTCTGTTATCAAACCTCTGAAAGAAGAGTTTAGCCTGAGGTTTGACGTGTTCTCCGCATCATCAACTTCATCGATATTTTAATGCAAGTCAGTGCATGAGACGTATTTTTATTATTATACAATATATGTTGATCAAAACAAAGGATTTAATTTTTTGCACGTTACACTTTAAATTCTGCTCTTTTACGTCTAATGTTAGTTTTATTTTAATATTATTAAGCCTACTATATTTTAGTAGAAATTTACTTGACATCCATCCCCAGTACTAATAATACAAATATAAAAATGTTGTTAGGAAGAAATCCAGATGAGTAAAATCGCGCACGCGCGCACACACATTAAAGCGCGCGCACCTCTCTCTCTTTCTTCTGTCTCTCTCTCCCTCTCTCTCTCCCTCTCTCTCTCCCTCTCTCTCTCCCTCCCTCTCCCTCTCTCTCTCTCTCTCTTCCATCATTTATTTCCAGCCCGCTCCTGAACCGGGTCATTTCTCCGCATGTGTGTCAGTGCTGCGGACTGGAGAAACTTTCTTCTTCTTCATCTTCATCATCAGTGCCACTCCGTTTCACCGATGGAGGAAAAAGCTCCAGAAGTCAAAGACTCTCCGTTTTCTATCCAGAATCTGCTGAACAAACCGGACAAACCCAGAGCTCACAGTCTCTCCTTCTCCAGAGTTCAGGAGCTCAGCTTCAGGATCGGGCCCTGGTGCTGCCCGAACACAGGTGTGTGTGTGTGTGTGTGTGTGTGTGTGTGCTGCCTGAACACAGGTGTGTGTGTGTGTGTGTGTGTGTGTGTGTGCTGCCCGAACACAGGTGTGTGTGTGTGTGTGTGTGTGTGTGTGTGCTGCCTGAACACAGGTGTGTGTGTGTGTGTGTGTGCTGCCTGAACACAGGTGTGTGTGTGTGCTGCCCGAACACAGGTGTGTGTGTGTGTGTGTGTGTGTGTGTGTGTGTGCTGCCTGAACACAGGTGTGTGTGTGCTGCCTGAACACAGGTGTGTGTGTGTGTGTGTGTGCTGCCCGAACACAGGTGTGTGTGTGTGTGTGTGCTGCCTGAACACAGGTGTGTGTGTGTGTGTGTGTGTGTGCTGCCCGAACACAGGTGTGTGTGTGTGTGTGCTGCCTGAACACAGGTGTGTGTGTGTGTGTGTGTGCTGCCCGAACACAGGTGTGTGTGTGTGTGTGTGCTGCCTGAACACAGGTGTGTGTGTGTGTGCTGCCCGAACACAGGTGTGTGTGTGTGTGCTGCCCGAACACAGGTGTGTGTGTGTGTGCTGCCCGAACACAGGTGTGTGTGTGCTGCCTGAACACAGGTGTGTGTGTGCTGCCTGAACACAGGTGTGTGTGTGTGCTGCCCGAACACAGGTGTGTGTGTGTGTGTGTGCTGCCTGAACACAGGTGTGTGTGTGTGTGTGTGTGTGTGCTGCCTGAACACAGGTGTGTGTGTGTGTGTGTGTGTGTGTGTGTGTGTGTGTGTGCTGCCCGAACACAGGTGTGTGTGTGTGCTGCCCGAACACAGGTGTGTGTGTGTGTGTGCTGCCTGAACACAGGTGTGTGTGTGTATGTGTGTGTGTGTGCTGCCCGAACACAGGTGTGTGTGTGTGTGTGTGCTGCCCGAACACAGGTGTGTGTGTGTGTGCTGCCTGAACACAGGTGTGTGTGTGTGCTGCCCGAACACAGGTGTGTGTGTGTGTGTGCTGCCTGAACACAGGTGTGTGTGTGTGTGTGTGTGTGCTGCCTGAACACAGGTGTGTGTGTGTGTGCTGCCTGAACACAGGTGTGTGTGTGTGCTGCCCGAACACAGGTGTGTGTGTGTGTGTGTGTGTGCTGCCTGAACACAGGTGTGTGTGTGTATGTGTGTGTGTGTGCTGCCCGAACACAGGTGTGTGTGTGTGTGTGTGCTGCCCGAACACAGGTGTGTGTGTGTGTGCTGCCTGAACACAGGTGTGTGTGTGTGCTGCCCGAACACAGGTGTGTGTGTGTGTGTGTGTGTGCTGCCCGAACACAGGTGTGTGTGTGTGTGCTGCCTGAACACAGGTGTGTGTGTGTGCTGCCCGAACACAGGTGTGTGTGTGTGTGTGTGCTGCCTGAACACAGGTGTGTGTGTGTGTGTGTGTGTGTGCTGCCCGAACACAGGTGTGTGTGTGTGTGCTGCCTGAACACAGGTGTGTGTGTGTGCTGCCCGAACACAGGTGTGTGTGTGTGTGTGCTGCCTGAACACAGGTGTGTGTGTGTGTGTGTGTGTGTGCTGCCCGAACACAGGTGTGTGTGTGTGTGTGTGTGTGTGCTGCCCGAACACAGGTGTGTGTGTGTGTGTGTGTGTGCTGCCTGAACACAGGTGTGTGTGTGTGTGTGTGTGTGTGTGTGTGCGCTGCCCGAACACAGGTGTGTGTGTGTGAGAGAGAGATAGTGTGTTTGTTTGTGTGTGTGTGTGTGTGTGTGCGCATCAATGAATATGATGATATTGAATATTAAAATATATTATATAATATATAAAATAAAAATGAATATTAATTTGTTGCTTTGCCGTTTATAAAGTGATGTTCTGTCAGTGAATTACACAAGTAATCAAATCCTAATCAAATGTAATCAGTTACTTTACTTTAATAAAGTAATAGATAGTTACACTTCTAAAGTGTAACTTACATTTCCCATCAGTGGTTTATACAGTGTCTGGAGTGTGTGTGGACACTACCATGAGGAAAATGCATTCACTCCTTTTTTTTTAATCCTCAAAAAGTCTCTAAACTCTCAATAATCAGGATTTTCTGAGCACTATGACATCATAATGCTCATGCTCCGCCCACGACCGCTGACGGACTGTTCCGTATTAGCATATTCCCGTATTAGCATATTTTCATATTAGCATATTCCCGCCAAGGCATCACCTTACTGTGTCGACACGCCCCACGGGGGAGCAGCTCATTATCATTTAAAGGGACATACACCGCTGTGAACAGAGCTGTTTTTGAGGAGGTAAAGAGTGTGTTGTTTTACACAACCATTGAGGAATTTATAACCAAGTATTACTAACTTTACATAAAGACCCTAAAGATTCACACCCACGTGTGTAAAATGGGCATCCGACGACCCCCTTTAAGAGTGTATGAAACTAAAGAGTTTATTCTGGTCATTATGAAAACATTTAGACGCACGTTAAACTGCTCAAAGTCCCTGTAAAATAAAGCATTTTACTTTATATTTGTGTGTGTGTCAGATGTAAGGGTCGAGTCGACGCTGAACACACACGCGGGCCGCAGAGATGAGGAAGAGGACGAGGACGAGGATGAAGGTCTCCTGGAAGAAAGTGACCCGGATGAGCAGAAGACTGAGGGAAACTCTCAGAAGAGCCTGTGCCGGAAGAAGAAGACGCGCACAGTGTTTTCCCGCGCGCAGGTGTTCCAGCTGGAGTCCACCTTCGACCGCAAGCGCTACCTGAGCAGCGGGGAGCGCGCGGGCCTGGCCGCGGGACTGCGCCTGACGGAGACGCAGGTCAAGATCTGGTTCCAGAACCGCCGGAACAAGTGGAAGCGCCAGATCGCGGCAGAACTGGAAGCCGCCAGCCTCGGGCACGCGCAGAGGATCGTACGAGTGCCCATACTCTACCACGAGCACGCGGAGAGCACGCGGGCCGCGGGGCTAGCCTTCACACACGCGCTTTATTACCCGCATTCCCTGATCAGACCTGTGTGAGGACCAGAGAGACTCAACCTGGTACAAGTGACCCAACACTGTAACTAACTTACCTGTGGGAGAGTCACACACACCTGCACACGCCACACACACACACCTGCACACACACACACACACACACACATCTGAAAACACACACCTGCACACACATCTGAAAACACACACCTGCTTACACACACACACACATCTGAAAACACACACCTGCTTACACACACACATCTGAAAACACACACCTGCTTACACACACACACACACATCTGAACACACACACCTCCATACATACACACACACACTTGCATACACACACACATCTGAAAACACACACCTGTCCTGCACACACACAGTCCTGCACACACATCTGAAAACACACACCTGCTTACACACACACACACACACACACACACACACATCTGAACACACACACCTCCATATATACACACACCTGAACACACACCTGCATACACACACACCTGCACACACACACACCTGCATACACACCTGCACACTCACCTGAACGCACATCTGAACACGCACACCTGCACACACACACACACACCTGAACACACACACACACCTGAACACACACACCTGCATACACACACACCTGAACACACACACCTGCATACACACACATCTGAACACACACACCTGCATACACACACATCTGAACACACACACCTGCATACACACACACCTGCATACACACACATCTGAACACACACACCTGCATACACACACATCTGAACACACACCTGCATACACACACATCTGAACACACACCTGCATACACACACCTGTACACACATCTGAACACACACACCTGCATACACACACATCTGAACACACACACCTGCATACACACACATCTGAACACACACACCTGCATACACACACACCTGCATACACACACATCTGAACACACACCTGCATACACACACCTGTACACACATCTGAACATACACATCTGAACACACACACCTGCACACACAAGCACACACACAGCGGGATTCAGGAGTTAGCTGGATTAACTGCAGTAAAAACATGTTACTTTTTTTTGTGACTATATAGGTAAAAAAAACTTGCTTTGCTGAAGAAGAGTGTTGGTTCAGCAACTGTCAGGTGCAACCATGATTATAAGGCTATTATTATTATTATTATTATTATCATGAAGCGAATTCGGTGTATTTTCCCATTATTGTTCGTGGAGGAGTGGATAACGCGTGTGTTCTCATCATGGCACTGAAACATGGGCAATGCTTTTTCCCCTGTGTATTTTTATTAATGTAACACTTAAAAGAGGACATGCAGATTTCCATTTGAGGATTTCCAGATTACTGAAATTAAATTGTTATTGATTGTATTTGTCAGTGTAATTTTTGCTCTAGTAGTAAATATTTTATTGTCTGAAAACATCAGAAATTATGAATTCTGAATGACTGTGTTAAACGATTTCCTCCAGTTTTTATATGGTCATAAATAAATGTTTATCACTGAATGTGTTTTTGTGATTATGAAGTAATAATTGCGCTTCTGTTGTAATTATAAAATAATTTATTTTTGGCGTGAATCAGCGTCATTATTTAACAACTATCATCAGTGTTTTTATGACGCCGCGGGTTTACATTAACATTATCACCGCGGAAATGATTCATTTTAACCTTAAAAAATGCTAGAATATCATAAATAATTTCAGTCGTTACTATCACGTTTAATAAAAGTGTTGATGGCGCCAAAAATAATATTTAGAAACAGTGGCTAATTCAGTTCAGGACCAAATCTGCATCACTGCATTAAAACGAATTATTCTCTCTTCAAAATAAATATTCAACAGCAATGAAGATCATAACCTTTTCTTCCTAGTGTGAATGAATATTTTAATAACCTAAAGAACGTATTTCCTTTATGAAGACTCTTTTGTGGAATGGACAGATTATGGTTCTTCATGAAATCATCGATGCCGATCAAGAAGCTTTTTTTGATCTGATAAAAGAAGGTTTGACAACAATAGGTTATTATATTACAACAGCGCGTGCAATAACTGAACCAATCCTTCGATTGCAGTGTTATATTTAGCTTATATGTTAATATTTTCGTGCCAACTCGTGAATAGCCTATCAATATAATATATATAGCCTATAACGACACAACAAAAGTCTATTCCCTTCACAATATAGGCTACAATAATATCATAAATCTGCAGCCAAAGCCATATTGTGTCGGACTGCGGAGTATGGAAGTGTTTTCCTAAAAAATAATCATCACAATCATCATCATCATCAGACTGCGAATTTATGAATTTTTTCATTCAGTAAAAACGCGATTCATTATCATCAGCAAGACAGTGAAGTTTAAGTGTTTAAAATATTTTAAGTAGGCTATATTCCCACACAAATACATTTTGAGTTTATTGTTGTCTCTTTTTCATTTTCTAAATTTTGATGTTTCAATAAATTTCAGTTTTATGTTTAGAGATTCAGATGCCTATTTAAATGTCTTTATTTGTTTCACACTTTTGAATGTTTAAATTGAGCCACAGTCACAAATATGTGCTTTAATTCTTCAGAAAATCAATCTGGATGTTAAATATAAAGTGACTGATAATAATAATAACCAAGTACATTAAGCACATGAAAAATGAACTGTTTCTTTATGAAAGGAATAGAGCAACGCATTTATTTGATTTGTTTGATCACAATTCTCTATGATGTTGAAAAATCCTCTTATATAATTCAAACGTTCAAATAATACCATTCCTCATTTTGTAGCTACTTTAAATGTATTACATATCGATTTGGCCTTGATCAAATCTTGAAAGAAAAGAAATGAAGAGAAATGAAAATAAAATGATTGATATAACGCTCCGATTCAACAAGCGGAAATACGCAACATCTCGCGGGATTTCGTTATCTCGTGTTCCTGCCATGTTCCCGTTCATGCCCGGAGTTCATCCTTGTAACCAATCATCACTAGAGAACATTAGAGGGAGTTTTGAAACAGACCAATGAGTGCAGGGCGCTGTTGTGAACTCAGCCAATCACAGTAGAGCTTCGATGAGCGGCAGAATAGCAGCAGACCAGAACCTCGCGGTGAGTTTTAACGAACGTTCTGCTTATTTTAAAACACATTATCCGATAATAAACACAGCGACTGTTTCAGAGAGATTTACTCGAGTTTGAGCTCTGCATAAACTACAGTTACAGTCTTTATCAGCTGCGCAGTGCTTCAATACATTCAGTCGAAGTCTGACGGATTGTAGAGTTTAAATACATTCCAGTGTAGCGTTAATTTAAATTTAACGTTACTTGAGTTTAGTTATTAACGTTAGGCTATTACTTTAGGTTTTAGATTGAGTCTTATTCCTGTGTAAAGATAATCGGAGCACAAACAAGGATGCTCTCAATGCTGGGAGGTTTACTCTGTGTGGTTGTTATGGTGTAACTGGGTGGTTGCTAAGCTGTTGCTTGGTGGCTTCTGTCTGGGTTTTTTGGGGCAGTTTTCAGGTGGTGAATCTGATGACTAGTAATGTTACAACTTACACAGAGGATCTGAGGAATCATTCATGTCTAAGTTTAACTCCGTCTGATGAGTGTGAGTGCTTGTACTAGCGATGAGGGTCTTAAAGTCCCTTTAAACCTTATCCCTCATCTTTGATCACCAAAAATATATTTAAACGTTTTTTCCTTATGAATATGCAAATGAGTCCCGCCTCCACTCACTCCCTCACTCAGAGATCCACTGGTTGAGATCACACGTTGATCTGATTGGTTCCAAGGTCGTTTGTGACGTCAGGAACACCAGCGATTTCACACCGTGTTTTTGAGACTGTCTTTTGTTCACTGCAGTTTTAAGGAGGAAATACTCAGCAATGCTGTCGACTTATGGACTTACACATGTGTCTTAAAGCGTATTAAACACACCACATAGACACATAAACAACATTAAAAGCTGTATCTTCAGCACAGGGGTCTTTAATACAGTGCAGTAATTAATGCTCCACTGATGAATGTGTTCAGATGACCGGAGCCAACGAGTTCAAGCTGACCCAGGGCCCGGACGACAGCATCTCCGCTGTGAAGTTCAGCCCGGCCTCGCCTCAGTTCCTGCTGGTGTCGTCCTGGGACTGTTCGGTCCGGCTCTACGACGTCAGCGCCAACAGCATGAGGATGAAGTACCAGCATCTGGCGCCCGTGCTGGACTGCGCTTTCTACGTGAGTGAAACGCTGTAACTCTCTCTGTCTGCGCTCTAGCTCACTCTGTCTGCGCTCTAACTCTCTCTGTCTGCGCTCTAGCGCTCTCTGTCTGCCCTCTAACTCTCTCTGTCTGCCCTCTAGCTCTCTCTGTCTGCGCTCTAACTCTCTCTGTCTGCGCCCTAGCTCTCTCTGTCTGCCCTCTAACTCTCTCTGTCTGCGCTCTAACTCTCTCTGTCTGCGCTCTAACTCTCTCTGTCTGCGCTCTAACTCTCTCTGTCTGCGCTCTAACTCTCTCTGTCTGCGCTCTAACTCTCTCTGTCTGCGCCCTAACTCTCTCTGTCTGCCCTCTAGCGCTCTCTGTCTGCGCTCTAACTCTCTCTGTCTGCCCTCTAGCTCTCTCTGTCTGCGCTCTAACTCTCTCTGTCTGCCCTCTAGCGCTCTCTGTCTGCCCTCTAACTCTCTCTGTCTGCCCTCTAGCGCTCTCTGTCTGCGCCCTAACTCTCTCTGTCTGCGCCCTAACTCTCTCTGTCTGCGCCCTAACTCTCTCTGTCTGCCCTCTAGCGCTCTCTGTCTGCGCTCTAACTCTCTCTGTCTGCCCTCTAGCTCTCTCTGTCTGCGCTCTAACTCTCTCTGTCTGCCCTCTAGCGCTCTCTGTCTGCGCCCTAACTCTCTCTGTCTGCGCCCTAACTCTCTCTGTCTGCGCTCTAACTCTCTCTGTCTGCGCTCTAACTCTCTCTGTCTGCGCTCTAACTCTCTCTGTCTGCGCTCTAACTCTCTCTGTCTGCGCCCTAACTCTCTCTGTCTGCCCTCTAACTCTCTCTGTCTGCCCTCTAACTCTCTCTGTCTGCCCTCTAGCGCTCTCTGTCTGCGCTCTAACTCTCTCTGTCTGCCCTCTAGCTCTCTCTGTCTGCGCTCTAACTCTCTCTGTCTGCCCTCTAGCGCTCTCTGTCTGCCCTCTAGCTCTCTCTGTCTGCGCTCTAACTCTCTCTGTCTGCGCTCTAGCTCTCTCTGTCTGCGCTCTAACTCTCTCTGTCTGCGCTCTAACTCTCTCTGTCTGCGCTCTAGCGCTCTCTGTCTGCGCTCTAACTCTCTCTGTCTGCGCTCTAACTCTCTCTGTCTGCCCTCTAGCGCTCTCTGTCTGCGCTCTAACTCTCTCTGTCTGCGCTCTAACTCTCTCTGTCTGCGCTCTAACTCTCTCTGTCTGCGCTCTAACTCTCTCTGTCTGCGCTCTAACTCTCTCTGTCTGCGCTCTAGCGCTCTCTGTCTGCGCCCTAACTCTCTCTGTCTGCGCCCTAACTCTCTCTGTCTGCGCTCTAACTCTCTCTGTCTGCCCTCTAGCGCTCTCTGTCTGCGCCCTAACTCTCTCTGTCTGCGCTCTAACTCTCTCTGTCTGCGCTCTAACTCTCTCTGTCTGCGCTCTAGCTCTCTCTGTCTGCGCTCTAGCTCTCTCTGTCTGCGCTCTAGCTCTCTCTGTCTGCGCTCTAGCTCTCTCTGTCTGCGCTCTAACTCTCTCTGTCTGCGCTATAGCGCTCTCTGTCTGCGCTCTAACTCTCTCTGTCTGCGCTCTAACTCTCTCTGTCTGCGCTCTAACTCTCTCTGTCTGCGCTCTAACTCTCTCTGTCTGCGCTCTAGCGCTCTCTGTCTGCGCTCTAACTCTCTCTGTCTGCGCTCTAACTCTCTCTGTCTGCGCTCTAGCGCTCTCTGTCTGCGCTCTAACTCTCTCTGTCTGCGCTCTAACTCTCTCTGTCTGCGCTCTAGCGCTCTCTGTCTGCGCTCTAACTCTCTCTGTCTGCGCTCTAACTCTCTCTGTCTGCGCTCTAACTCTCTCTGTCTGCGCTCTAACTCTCTCTGTCTGCGCTCTAGCGCTCTCTGTCTGCGCCCTAACTCTCTCTGTCTGCCCTCTAGCGCTCTCTGTCTGCGCCCTAACTCTCTCTGTCTGCGCCCTAACTCTCTCTGTCTGCGCTCTAACTCTCTCTGTCTGCCCTCTAGCGCTCTCTGTCTGCGCTCTAACTCTCTCTGTCTGCGCTCTAACTCTCTCTGTCTGCGCTCTAACTCTCTCTGTCTGCGCTCTAACTCTCTCTCTAACTCTCTCTGTCTGCGCTCTAACTCTCTCTGTCTGCGCTCTAACTCTCTCTGTCTGCGCTCTAACTCTCTCTGTCTGCGCTCTAGCGCTCTCTGTCTGCGCTCTAACTCTCTCTGTCTGCGCTCTAACTCTCTCTGTCTGCGCTCTAACTCTCTCTGTCTGCGCTCTAACTCTCTCTGTCTGCGCTCTAACTCTCTCTGTCTGCGCTCTAGCGCTCTCTGTCTGCGCCCTAACTCTCTCTGTCTGCGCCCTAACTCTCTCTGTCTGCGCTCTAACTCTCTCTGTCTGCCCTCTAGCGCTCTCTGTCTGCGCTCTAACTCTCTCTGTCTGCGCTCTAACTCTCTCTGTCTGCGCTCTAGCGCTCTCTGTCTGCGCTCTAACTCTCTCTGTCTGCGCTCTAACTCTCTCTGTCTGCGCTCTAACTCTCTCTGTCTGCGCTCTAACTCTCTCTGTCTGCGCTCTAACTCTCTCTGTCTGCGCTCTAGCGCTCTCTGTCTGCGCCCTAACTCTCTCTGTCTGCCCTCTAGCGCTCTCTGTCTGCGCCCTAACTCTCTCTGTCTGCGCCCTAACTCTCTCTGTCTGCGCTCTAACTCTCTCTGTCTGCCCTCTAGCGCTCTCTGTCTGCGCTCTAACTCTCTCTGTCTGCGCTCTAACTCTCTCTGTCTGCGCTCTAACTCTCTCTGTCTGCGCTCTAACTCTCTCTGTCTGCGCTCTAACTCTCTCTCTAACTCTCTCTGTCTGCGCTCTAACTCTCTCTGTCTGCGCTCTAACTCTCTCTGTCTGCGCTCTAACTCTCTCTGTCTGCGCTCTAGCGCTCTCTGTCTGCGCTCTAACTCTCTCTGTCTGCGCTCTAACTCTCTCTGTCTGCGCTCTAACTCTCTCTGTCTGCGCTCTAACTCTCTCTGTCTGCGCTCTAACTCTCTCTGTCTGCGCTCTAGCGCTCTCTGTCTGCGCCCTAACTCTCTCTGTCTGCGCCCTAACTCTCTCTGTCTGCGCTCTAACTCTCTCTGTCTGCCCTCTAGCGCTCTCTGTCTGCGCCCTAACTCTCTCTGTCTGCGCTCTAACTCTCTCTGTCTGCGCTCTAACTCTCTCTGTCTGCGCTCTAGCGCTCTCTGTCTGCCCTCTAGCGCTCTCTGTCTGCGCCCTAACTCTCTCTGTCTGCGCTCTAACTCTCTCTGTCTGCGCTCTAACTCTCTCTGTCTGCGCTCTAGCTCTCTCTGTCTGCCCTCTAGCGCTCTCTGTCTGCGCCCTAACTCTCTCTGTCTGCGCCCTAGCTCTCTCTGTCTGCGCCCTAGCTCTCTCTGTCTGCGCCCTAACTCTCTCTGTCTGCCCTCTAGCTCTCTCTGTCTGCGCTCTAACTCTCTCTGTCTGCGCCCTAGCTCTCTCTGTCTGCGCCCTAGCTCTCTCTGTCTGCGCCCTAACTCTCTCTGTCTGCGCTCTAACTCTCTCTGTCTGCGCTCTAACTCTCTCTGTCTGCGCTCTAACTCTCTCTGTCTGCGCCCTAGCTCTCTCTGTCTGCGCCCTAGCTCTCTCTGTCTGCGCCCTAGCTCTCTCTGTCTGCGCTCTAAAGGCCTGTTCACACCGGGACGAATTTCGGCTCGCGTTATTCGTCAGCGTTTTTCAACGCGTTTTTTGTGTTCACACCCAAGCGATTTTCGCTGACGATGAGCCGAGTGAACATGCAAATTCATTCCCTGACATTAGATGGCGCTTAATGTACAGAAATACCCCGGTCCACAAAGTGCACTCGCTTGTCATTCAGAAGAAGAGAGCAAGTTTGTCGCGTGTGTCATATAGTTATTTATTCTCGTTGGTGTCTCTTTATAAAGACACCAACAAGACCAGCATCTCTACATTCATCTTGCCTTGCATCTTCCTCGTCTATTTCTTCCCGGCAGTGTAGACGCTATTTGGCGTATATCTTCTTCGCCGCCGGTCGGCAAGACCGTTTTGTGTTTGAGCGCCCCCAAGTTGTGTTTTAATGTAACTTCAGAAGCTCCAGACACGTGAGCAAAAGCGGCAATCTCATTGGTCGGATAGTTTTTGACGCGGCGCGTCAAACAAAAAAAACGAACCCGAGGCGTTTTTTTAAAAATGACGCTTTTACGCGTGGCGTTTTACGCGTCGGTGTGAACACTCACATTGGCGCCCTTTGTTTAGTCACGAGGCGTTAAACGTCGACGAATAACGCGCGCGAAATTCGTCCCGGTGTGAACAGGCCTTAACTCTCTCTGTCTGCGCTCTAACTCTCTCTGTCTGCGCTCTAACTCTCTCTGTCTGCGCTCTAACTCTCTCTGTCTGCGCTCTAACTCTCTCTGTCTGCGCTCTAACTCTCTCTGTCTGCGCTCTAGCGCTCTCTGTCTGCGCTCTAGCGCTCTCTGTCTGCGCTCTAACTCTCTCTGTCTGCGCTGTAGCTCTCTCTGTCTGCGCTCTAGCTCTCTCTGTCTGCGCTCTAGCGCTCTCTGTCTGCGCTCTAACTCTCTCTGTCTGCGCTCTAACTCTCTCTGTCTGCGCTCTAGCGCTCTCTGTCTGCGCTCTAACTCTCTCTGTCTGCGCTGTAGCTCTCTCTGTCTGCGCTCTAGCGCTCTCTGTCTGCGCTCTAACTCTCTCTGTCTGCGCCCTAACTCTCTCTGTCTGCGCTCTAACTCTCTCTGTCTGCGCCCTAACTCTCTCTGTCTGCGCTCTAACTCTCTCTGTCTGCGCCCTAACTCTCTGCTGCTGTTTCAGGATCCGACACACGCGTGGAGCGGTGGGCTGGATAACCAGCTGAAGACTCACGATCTCAACACGGATCAGGGTGAGTTCAACACTTGTGCTGAAAATCATGTGTAGGCGGTTCATTATTGACTGGGAACAGGGAGGGTGGGGGTTGTACATGTGACACACTCATGACACTTGTGAACGCATGAGAACACACTCATGAACATACTACACACGCTCGTGAACACGTGACACACACTCATGAACACATGAACACACTACACACACTCGTGAACACGTGACACACACTCATGAACATACTACACACGCTCATGAACACATGACACACTTATGAACACGTGACACGCTCGCAAACACGTGACACACTCATGAACACACTACACACGCTTGCAAACACGTGACACACACTCATGAACACACTACACACACTCGTGAACACGTGACACACACTCATGAACATACTACACACGCTCGTGAACACATGACACACTTATGAACATGTGACACGCTCGCAAACACGTGACACACTCATGAACACACTACACACGCTTGCAAACACGTGACACACACTCATGAACACACTACACATGGTCGTGAACACCTGACACTCATGACACTTGTGAACGCATGAACACACACTCATGAACACACTACACATGCTCGTGAACACCTGACACGCTCGCGAACACGTCACACACTCATGAACACACTACACATGGTCGTGAACACCTGACACTCATGACACTTGTGAACGCATGAACACACACTCATGAACACACTACACATGCTCGTGAACACCTGACACTCATGACACTTGTGAACGCATGAACACACACTCATAAACACACTACACATGCTCGTGAACACCTGACACTCATGACACTTGTGAACGCATGAACACACACTCATGAACACACTACACATGCTCGTGAACACCTGACACTCATGACACTTGTGAACGCATGAACACACACTCATAAACACACTACACATGCTCGTGAACACCTGACACTCATGACACTTGTGAACGCATGAACACACACTCATGAACACACTACACATGGTCGTGAACACCTGACACTCATGACACTTGTGAACGCATGAACACACACTCATGAACACACTACACATGCTCGTGAACACCTGACACTCATGACACTTGTGAACGCATGAACACACACTCATAAACACACTACACATGGTCGTGAACACCTGACACTCATGACACTTGTGAACGCATGAACACACACTCATGAACACACTACACATGCTCGTGAACACCTGACACGCTCGCGAACACGTCACACACTCATGAACACACTACACATGGTCGTGAACACCTGACACTCATGACACTTGTGAACGCATGAACACACACTCATGAACACACTGCACATGCTCGTGAACACCTGACACGCTCGCGAACACGTCACACACTCATGAACACACTACACACACTCATGAACACACTACACACGCTCATGAACACACTACACACGCTCATGAACACGTGACACACAGCGAACACGTGACACACACTCATGAACACACTACACACGCTCATGAACACGTGACACACACTCATGAACACACTACACACGCTCATGAACACGTGACACACGCTCATGAACACGTGACACACGCTCATGAACACGTGACACACGCTCATGAACACGTGACACACGCTCATGAACACGTGACACACGCTCATGAACACGTGACACACGCTCATGAACACGTGACACACACTCATGAACACGTGACACACACTCATGAACACACTGCACATGCTCGTGAACACCTGACACTCATGACACTTGTGAATGCATGAACACACACTCATGAACACACTACACATGCTCGTGAACACCTGACACTCATGACACTTGTGAACGCATGAACACACACTCATGAACACACTACACATGGTCGTGAACACCTGACACTCATGACACTTGTGAACGCATGAACACACACTCATGAACACACTACACATGCTCGTGAACACCTGACACTCATGACACTTGTGATCGCATGAACACACACTCATGAACACACTACACATGCTCGTGAACACCTGACACTCATGACACTTGTGATCGCATGAACACACACTCATGAACACACTACACACGCTCATGAACACTACACACGCTCATGAACACACTACACACGCTCATGAACACACTACACACGCTCATGAACACTACACACGCTCATGAACACACTACACACGCTCATGAACACACTACACACGCTCATGAACACACTACACACGCTCATGAACATGTGACACTCTCATGAACACACTACACACGCTCATGAACACACTACACACGCTCATGAACACACTACACACGCTCATGAACACGTGACACACAGCGAACACGTGACACACACTCATGAACACACTACACACGCTCATGAACACGTGACACACACTCATGAACACACTACACACGCTCATGAACACGTGACACACGCTCATGAACACGTGACACACGCTCATGAACACGTGACACACACTCATGAACACGTGACACACACTCATGAACACACTACACACGCTCATGAACACACTACACACGCTCATGAACACGTGACACACACTCATGAACACACTACACACGCTCATGAACACACTACACACGCTCATGAACACGTGACACACTCTCATGAACACACTACACACGCTCATGAACACACTACACACGCTCATGAACACGTGACACACAGCGAACACGTGACACACGCTCATGAACACGTGACACACGCTCATGAACACGTGACACACGCTCATGAACACGTGACACACGCTCATGAACACGTGACACACGCTCATGAACACGTGACACACGCTCATGAACACGTGACACACGCTCATGAACACGTGACACACGCTCATGAACACGTGACACACGCTCATGAACACGTGACACACGCTCATGAACACGTGACACACGCTCATGAACACGTGACACACGCTCATGAACACGTGACACACGCTCATGAACACGTGACACACGCTCATGAACACGTGACACACGCTCATGAACACGTGACACACGCTCATGAACACGTGACACACGCTCATGAACACGTGACACACGCTCATGAACACGTGACACACGCTCATGAACACGTGACACACGCTCATGAACACGTGACACACGCTCATGAACACGTGACACACGCTCATGAACACGTGACACACGCTCATGAACACGTGACACACGCTCATGAACACGTGACACACGCTCATGAACACGTGACACACGCTCATGAACACGTGACACACGCTCATGAACACGTGACACACGCTCATGAACACGTGACACACGCTCATGAACACGTGACCCTCAGGAACAGGAGTGCATACAGAAGATGGGATCCTGATGCCTTGTGTGTAACGCTCCTCAGACACGATCGTGGGGACTCACGACGCCCCGATCCGCTGTGTGGAATACTGTCCCGAGGTGAACGTCATGGTCACGGGCAGCTGGGATATGTCTGTGCGACTGTGGGACCCCCGAACACCCTGCAACGCCGGCACCTTCACGCAGCCGGAGAAGGTAGTGTGTGTGTGTGTGTATGTGCGTGCGCGCTAGCTTCTGACGCTTGTGTCTGCGCGCCTGTGTTTGAGTGCGTGCTAGCTAGCGTCTGATGTGTGTGTGTGTGCGTGCTAGCTAGCGTCTGACGTGTGTGTGTGTGTGTCATCAGGTCTACACGCTCTCGGTGGCGGGGGACCGGCTGATCGTGGGCACCGCGGGGAGGCGTGTGCTCGTGTGGGATCTGAGGAACATGGGATACGTGCAGCAGAGACGCGAGTCCAGCCTGAAGTACCAGACGCGCTGCATACGAGCCTTTCCCAACAAACAGGTGCTGAACCAGAACCACATGCTTCAGTCTAAATGTGACACTTCTGTTAGATCCAATTGTCATCAGATTGGGGTTGGAGAGCCGTAGAGGTTACTGCGGGACACCGCCTTCCCCTGCGTGTCTATCGGCTCGCTTCTACCGTCCGTGACCGCGGTCGCAGGGTGCCAGGTCGAGGTGACAAACGGGTTGAAATTGTATGTGGTGTGTGGATTGTGTGAATATAATGCATTTCTGGCAACTGGTCAACATTAGACAAACAGTTTGGCCCCTGCAAATTACAGGAGTTTCCCGGGAGAAATAACAAATCGGGAGGGGTCCGGGAGAGGGCTGAAAAACAGGAGTGTTGACCGTATGGTGTTAGGTTGCTGTTTCTTTGTAATTATTTGTCAAACCTGGTAGCAATTACTGATTTTGTTGTTGCTGTGTTTCAGGGGTACGTGTTGAGCTCCATCGAGGGCCGAGTGGCCGTGGAGTATCTGGATCCTAGTCTGGAGGTGCAGAAGAAGAAATACGCCTTCAAGTGCCACAGACTGAAGGAGAACGGCATCGAGCAGGTGTTCCCGGTCAACGCCATCTCCTTCCACAGCGTGCACAACACGTTTGCCACCGGTACTGACCACACACGCATGCACGCAACAATGCACTTTTAAACATGCAATTTTTGATGGAGAAAAAAAGTAAAAGGAAGTTGAATTCTGTGACTGTGTGTGTGTGTGTGTGTGTGTGTGTGTGTGTGTGTTTACAGGCGGTTCCGACGGCTTCGTGAACATCTGGGACCCGTTCAACAAGAAGCGATTGTGTCAGTTCCACCGCTACCCGACTAGCATCGCGTCTCTGGCGTTCAGCGTGGACGGCTCTCTGCTAGCCATCGCGTCCTCGTACATGCAGGAGCAGGGAGACGTGTCCCACCCCGCCGACGCCGTGTTCATACGCCAGGTCACCGACGCCGAGACCAAGCCCAAGTGAGTCTGACCCCTGACCTCTGACAAACATGCTCATCATGTGTTCATGAAGTGATCATGAAAGATGTTTAAGCCCGTGATCGGTGTGTGTCTGAGACTGGTGTGGTGTTTACGCCCGTGATCGGTGTGTGTGTCTGAGACTGGTGTGGTGTTTACGCCCGTGATCGGCGTGTGTCTGAGACTGGTGTGGTGTTTACGCCCGTGATCGGTGTGTGTGTCTGAGACTGATGTGGTGTTTACGCCCGTGATCGGCGTGTGTCTGAGACCGGTGTGATGTTTACGCCCGTGATCGGCGTGTGTCTGAGACTGGTGTGGTGTTTACGCCCGTGATCGGTGTGTGTCTGAGACTGATGTGGTGTTTACGCCCGTGATCGGTGTGTGTGTCTGAGACTGGTGTGGTGTTTACGCCCGTGATCGGCGTGTGTCTGAGACTGGTGTGGTGTTTACGCCCGTGATCGGTGTGTGTGTCTGAGACTGGTGTGGTGTTTACGCCCGTGATCGGTGTGTGTCTGAGACCGGTGTGATGTTTACGCCCGTGATCGGCGTGTGTCTGAGACCGGTGTGATGTTTACGCCCGTGATCGGCGTGTGTCTGAGACTGATGTGGTGTTTACGCCCGTGATCGGCGTGTGTCTGAGACCGGTGTGATGTTTACGCCCGTGATCGGCGTGTGTCTGAGACTGGTGTGGTGTTTACGCCCGTGATCGGTGTGTGTGTGTGTCTGAGACTGGTGTGGTGTTTACGCCCGTGATCGGTGTGTGTCTGAGACTGATGTGGTGTTTACGCCCGTGATCGGTGTGTGTGTCTGAGACTGATGTGGTGTTTACGCCCGTGATCGGTGTGTGTCTGAGACTGGTGTGGTGTTTACGCCCGTGATCGGTGTGTGTCTGAGACTGGTGTGGTGTTTACGCCCGTGATCGGTGTGTGTCTGAGACTGATGTGGTGTTTACGCCCGTGATCGGTGTGTGTGTCTGAGACTGGTGTGGTGTTTACGCCCGTGATCGGCGTGTGTCTGAGACTGGTGTGGTGTTTACGCCCGTGATCGGTGTGTGTGTCTGAGACTGGTGTGGTGTTAACGCCCGTGATCGGTGTGTGTCTGAGACTGGTGTGGTGTTTACGCCCGTGATCGGTGTGTGTCTGAGACTGATGTGGTGTTTACGCCCGTGATCGGTGTGTGTGTCTGAGACTGATGTGGTGTTTACGCCCGTGATCGGTGTGTGTCTGAGACTGGTGTGGTGTTTACGCCCGTGATCGGTGTGTGTCTGAGACTGGTGTGGTGTTTACGCCCGTGATCGGTGTGTGTCTGAGACTGATGTGGTGTTTACGCCCGTGATCGGTGTGTGTGTCTGAGACTGGTGTGGTGTTTACGCCCGTGATCGGCGTGTGTCTGAGACTGGTGTGGTGTTTACGCCCGTGATCGGTGTGTGTGTCTGAGACTGATGTGGTGTTTACGCCCGTGATCGGTGTGTGTCTGAGACCGGTGTGATGTTTACGCCCGTGATCGGCGTGTGTCTGAGACTGGTGTGGTGTTTACGCCCGTGATCGGTGTGTGTGTCTGAGACTGGTGTGGTGTTTACGCCCGTGATCGGTGTGTGTCTGAGACTGATGTGATGTTTACGCCCGTGATCGGCGTGTGTCTGAGACCGGTGTGATGTTTACGCCCGTGATCGGCGTGTGTCTGAGACTGATGTGGTGTTTACGCCCGTGATCGTCGTGTGTCTGAGACTGATGTGGTGTTTACGCCCGTGATCGGTGTGTGTCTGAGACTGGTGTGGTGTTTACGCCCGTGATCGGTGTGTGTCTGAGACCGGTGTGATGTTTACGCCCGTGATCGGTGTGTGTCTGAGACTGGTGTGGTGTTTACGCCCGTGATCGTCGTGTGTCTGAGACTGATGTGGTGTTTACGCCCGTGATCGGTGTGTGTCTGAGACTGGTGTGGTGTTTACGCCCGTGATCGGTGTGTGTGTCTGAGACTGATGTGGTGTTTACGCCCGTGATCGGTGTGTGTGTCTGAGACTGGTGTGGTGTTTACGCCCGTGATCGGTGTGTGTCTGAGACTGGTGTGGTGTTTACGCCCGTGATCGGTGTGTGTGTCTGAGACTGGTGTGATGTTTAAGCCCGTGATCGGTGTGTGTGTCTGAGACTGATGTGGTGTTTACGCCCGTGATCGGTGTGTGTCTGAGACTGGTGTGGTGTTTACGCCCGTGATCGGTGTGTGTGTCTGAGACTGATGTGGTGTTTACGCCCGTGATCGGTGTGTGTCTGAGACTGGTGTGGTGTTTACGCCCGTGATCGGTGTGTGTGTCTGAGACTGATGTGGTGTTTACGCCCGTGATCGGTGTGTGTCTGAGACTGGTGTGGTGTTTACGCCCGTGATCGGTGTGTGTGTCTGAGACTGATGTGGTGTTTACGCCCGTGATCGGTGTGTGTGTCTGAGACTGATGTGGTGTTTACGCCCGTGATCGGCGTGTGTCTGAGACTGGTGTGGTGTTTACGCCCGTGATCGGTGTGTGTCTGAGACTGGTGTGGTGTTTACGCCCGTGATCGGTGTGTGTCTGAGACCGGTGTGATGTTTACGCCCGTGATCGGTGTGTGTCTGAGACTGGTGTGGTGTTTACGCCCGTGATCGGTGTGTGTGTGTCTGAGACTGATGTGGTGTTTACGCCCGTGATCGGTGTGTGTCTGAGACTGGTGTGGTGTTTACGCCCGTGATCGGTGTGTGTGTCTGAGACTGGTGTGGTGTTTACGCCCGTGATCGGTGTGTGTCTGAGACTGGTGTGGTGTTTACGCCCGTGATCGGTGTGTGTCTGAGACCGGTGTGATGTTTACGCCCGTGATCGGTGTGTGTCTGAGACTGGTGTGGTGTTTACGCCCGTGATCGGTGTGTGTGTGTCTGAGACTGATGTGGTGTTTACGCCCGTGATCGGTGTGTGTCTGAGACTGGTGTGGTGTTTACGCCCGTGATCGGTGTGTGTGTCTGAGACTGATGTGGTGTTTACGCCCGTGATCGGTGTGTGTGTCTGAGACTGATGTGGTGTTTACGCCCGTGATCGGTGTGTGTCTGAGACTGATGTGGTGTTTACGCCCGTGATCGGTGTGTGTGTCTGAGACTGATGTGGTGTTTACGCCCGTGATCGGTGTGTGTGTCTGAGACTGATGTGGTGTTTACGCCCGTGATCGGTGTGTGTGTCTGAGACTGATGTGGTGTTTACGCCCGTGATCGGTGTGTGTCTGAGACTGGTGTGGTGTTAACGCCCGTGATCGGTGTGTGTCTGAGACTGGTGTGGTGTTTACGCCCGTGATCGGTGTGTGTGTCTGAGACTGATGTGGTGTTTACGCCCGTGATCGGTGTGTGTGTCTGAGACTGGTGTGATGTTTACGCCCGTGATCGGTGTGTGTCTGAGACTGATGTGATGTTTACGCCCGTGATCGGTGTGTGTCTGAGACTGATGTGGTGTTTACGCCCGTGATCGGTGTGTGTCTGAGACTGGTGTGATGTTTACGCCCGTGATCGGTGTGTGTCTGAGACTGGTGTGGTGTTTACGCCCGTGATCGGTGTGTGTCTGAGACTGATGTGGTGTTTACGCCCGTGATCGGTGTGTGTGTCTGAGACTGGTGTGGTGTTTACGCCCGTGATCGGTGTGTGTCTGAGACTGGTGTGGTGTTTACGCCCGTGATCGGTGTGTGTCTGAGACTGATGTGGTGTTTACGCTCTTGTGTTCACAGATCCACGTGAGTCCTGAGAGATTCGACATCAACTCTTCCTTCACGTCCGTCTGTCTCTTTTTTTTCTGTCTGTGTGTCGACTGATGTAATTCAATTAATGTTTATATTTTCATTTTGTGTTCTGTTCTTCAGTATGTGTATTTTTATGTTTTAAGAAACAGTAAAACATCCTTTTATTCATTGATTGTGAGTGTCATTTTTCCGGATGCACAAGTCATGTCCTTCAGAGAGAGCTGCACACGTGTGTGTGTGTGGCTGTGTGTGTCCCATGACTGACAGCGGGTCGATGGGCTGATCTCTCTGAACGTCAGGTACCCTGTGTCTGTAATTTGAGTAAAACAAATAAAGAGATTGTTTGATAAGTGGTGATTGTTGTCCATGAAATCCAAAAATGTGCCTGAAAAGTCTTGGAATTTGATTAGGAAATGATGACTAGGAAATTTCAAGTGGGAAACTCAGATTTATGATAATTCTGATCGCATGTGAAGGTAGCGTAACTGTCTATAAAACATACAATATGCTTCAAAAATTATTTTTCATATATGTAAATATGCACTAATTTAATGACATGGCGATGAGCAATTGTGTAAAAACTAATAAAGAACAGCATCACCGATCGCTCCTCTCCGCCGTGTTGGAGGGTTTCGGCTCCGACTCCGATGTGGGAATATGACGGAGTTTCCAACTAGGAAATTACTACTTGGAATTTCACAGATGCCATTATACTACACATGAGGTTGTTGTTTTTTTTGTAATTATTATTGCTTCAGGATTTTTTGTGGTTGTTTCAACTTTTAATTTTTTGCATGTAAATTACTATATCTAAAGATATAGAAATAAATTGTCAAATTGTTGCATTTCTTATTCATTCTTCGTGCTGTAACAGTCAGTAATATAAGATCTCATTCTTTCCTAATGATAAATACTGATTTATGTGAAAAACTTCAAAGAGAAAAGTGTGTGTAATGCTCCTGTTAGTATTTTGTGTGTGTGAGAGTGTGTTATGATTGACAAAAGTTGCCACGTGAGATTAACCTAAATTCATCTTAGTAATGATTTTTGAACATGTGGCTTCATTATTGAACAATGCTCTTTAGCAATTAAGAAAAACTCAAGTTTATGGCACGCAAAACTCGGGCATCAAAATGATCGCAGTTTCCCAGAAGTAAATCTGAGGGTGTTCATCGACAATCTCCGACTAGGAAACTTGTATTCATGATAATTCCAGGCACGGGACAGTTTAATGAATCAATGAAAAAATAGAGGCATGAATATCAATCAAATCCACAGATATAAACGCTTTTGTTTGTTGACAGGGAACTGGCACTGTTCTTGAATACAGTTGCTCGACACACACACACACATTCCAGAAATTGTGTATGACATGCAATTACTGCATTAAAAAGCTTTGCTTGTGTAATGGCTTCGGCTCCTTCAATATCCTAAACATTATTTGTGCGTTTGTTAAATGATGTCAGTAATTCCTCTAATTAACAGTAATGAGTCCGTGCTGGAGCTCACAGGGCGTTTAGAGGTAATGACCCTCATCTGCGCGGACGGCACTAAAGTACACCGTTTCCTGGCATCTTTGCGTTTGCTAAATTGGGAAATTGACTTCCTTGTCCGGCTTCTGGAGAGCCGAGGAGAATCTCCTGATGAGCAGAACCGGATCGGAACCGGATCACAGTGAAGCGGTTCGAGATCGAGTCCTGGGGCCTCATTTATAAAACTTTGCGTAGGATTTGCGTCAGAAGTGGCGTACGGATGAAACATAGGACGTGCGTACGCACAGAAATATTCGGATTTATAAAACCGTGCGCACGCACGTCCTACGCAGTTTTCCCTTAATAAATCACAATCAATTCTAAATGTAGCGCAGCTTTTGCGGCTTCGTGTCACGCCCATAGTTGCCCATAAATAGTCTGTGAAACCCCCGCAAGTTAATATTCATCGATTGCGAAATCATGGCAAATACAGAGAGGAAAACCAATAAACTTAACTTCACTCAATGTGAAGTAGAAATGATCGTTGGCAAGGTGGAAAAGAGGAGTAAAATGTTGTTTTACATTTTACAGGGCACAGTGTGGGCATTACTAATGCCAAAAAGGCACTTGAGTGGCAAAAGGTTGCAGACGCCGTTAATGCTGCAGCCTCACAACCTCGGACCGTGGCCGAAATAAAAAAGAAATGGTCGGACATCAAAGTCGATGCAAAAAAGCGTCTAGCGCTCCATTACGCATTGTGATGGCATCATGGCATTTTATTACCATCCATTTGATTGCATCTGACAAGCAACAGATGTGTTATGAGGATGAATTGCATAACATGGCAATATTATTGCAGAACATATTTCACTTTTCTTTTTGCAAATATGTGTTAATTTGCATTTCTGTTGAAATCTTCGTTTGATTTTTTTGTTTTACACTGCAGTGCAGATCGATCAAACGGGTGTTCGTGTAGGCTGTTAAATGTAAGACTTGCTTTGTGAAGTCTATTTATGAGAGGCAGTATTGCCATTTCTTTTACACAACGGTCTACTACAGTTTCACACACTTTCACGTGTTTCTTCCATCCGCCGACGGTGTCGCCATTTCTCATTTCACCCGTTTTTGTGCGTACGCCTGGGTCAGAGCTTGCGTGAAGGACCGCACATTTTCCCGTCAAGTTTGCTTTTTATAAATACCAATTATTGCGTAGAGTGCGGCGTACGCCTTCTTTTGTGCGTACGCAACGTTTATAAATGAGGCCCCAGGCCTTCACACAATATATAGCCTACATATAAATAATACAAAGATTGAACTAAGTATAGGCCTACATTTAAGTAATATGCAAAATGCATTTTAAATTATACATTTATTAAAATAAATAAAATTTGATTGAAATAAACTGGCATAAACAGAAGCTGCCAGATGAGCGGATGGAAATTATGTTTTTGGTGGAATAAACCTTGACATCAAATTTCTTTCCTTCATCATTTCTCAGGAAGAAAGCATAATACAGGTGTGTGTGTGTGTGTTTAAGAGTGTGTTTGAGGATCAGCTCTGGTTACTTAAGCAGGGCTTTCAAGTTTTGAAGACAGGCAAGAGTGACATCCAACCCCCCCTACCGAAAATTTGTAAGCCTATTTGGAGAGAGAAATGTTTATAATGTGACAATATGTCAGTCATCGTGTGATAACGAGAGTATGCCGAGGCCTAGACGACTGTTCAGGTGTTGTCAGTGAACAGGCTTTAAACTGTTGGCTAAGTTACAGACACTCATGAAAAACTGATGCTAATTATCTGGGAAACATTCTCTAACAGCAGTCAAGTTATCATTGTGTGACGAGTCTCTACTCATCTTGCTATGGCGGGCTAGTGGGTGTGGCTAGAAGACTCATCAAGGGAACGATGTCCACCTGTTGATCCCTCTATAAGAGTTAGGCTGGCTAGTGTAGAGGAAGGTCTGCTCTCTGGGTTGTTTTGTGTTTGGTTTGGGCTCGACTTTTGTTATTTGGTTTAGATGTTTGTTTTCTGTTACTGATACTTGTACATCCATGCACCTGACAAACATTACAGATGACCATGTTTTCTTATTTTTTATGTTTTAACATTTATGTTAATAAATGTTTATTTTTTGCAACCCAATCACTGTGTCCTCCATTTCATTTGCCACGGCTTTGAGCCGGTCGTGACAAATGTGGGGGCTCGTCCATAACTTTGTTTGTTTGGTTAAATAATTGATTTCGTTAATCTAATGATTAGGTTGTTAAATGTGTTTTTTTTTTTCTTAGTAATGTTTGAGGAATATTGAAATTTCGTGGAGGATTATAGTGATTGGTTTGTTTTGTTTGTTTTTGGCCGATTTCACGGGAGGTGGGTTTCGGTAAGTACTGACTCTATTGGTATGTTTGAGGAGAGGTTTCTTGTTGGATATGCTTTTCCCTGTTTAGGGTTAGCAGGGTATCCTTAACTGGATGCTCTGATTTTTTTTTATTTTAGTTTGTTTTGTTTGTGCGGTGAAAGCAGCTAGAGCAGTGGTCTCGGGAACACGTCCGTGTTTTGTAATGGTGACTTGTTAATCGGTTGCCATTTCAAACACTGGTTTACAGTGTATAAAAACCCGCTACAAGTAACTGTACGAAGATTAGGGATAAGTTTAGATAGTTTTTGGGTTTAGTTAGAGGGAACTGTTTATCCAATTTTTACCCCCTCAGATATATATATTTCTGTCTGGATTAAGTAGTTGTACGCTTGTATTTCACCATGGATTTAAAGGTTGAGGAATTTATTAGTGCTCCGTCTGAAGATTTGTTGGATGTTTTTACTAAAGACCAACTAGTAGAACTTGCAACTCATTACAAAATTAGCTTGTCAAGTCAAGATAAACGTACAAAAGATAGTATTAAAGCTATGATTAAGATCGGGCTATCTGAACACGGAGTTTTGGAGTCTAAACCCGTGGAAGGCGCTTCCGTTTTTGTAAGTGCTGCATCAATGTCTCAACTAACATTTGACCAACAAAAACAATTGTTGTTAATTCAAACGGATATGAAAAAAGAAATGTTAGAAGCACAAAATCGCATTGAGATATCTAAACTAGAGTTGCAACAACAAAAGCTTGATCTTGAACGTTACCGGTTAGATCTGATAAGAGACGGTAAACTTAATTTAGTGGAAGGAGTAGAACATGGTTTGGCTTCGTGTAAATTTGATGTAGCGACTAATATGAGATTGATCCCAAGATTTGACGAGAAAGATGTTGAACGGTTCTTTTTGTTGTTTGAACGCGTGGCAAAGGCACGAAATTGGCCGGATGAGGAATGTACGCTTATGCTACAGTCGGTTTTTACAGGGAAGGCTCAAGAAGCATATTTGTCTCTTAGTGTAGAGGACGCTAAGGACTATTTGACTGTTAAGAATGCAGTATTAAGGGCACATGAGTTGGTCCCAGAGGCCTATAGACAAAAATTTAGGTCCTGGAGGAAATCCGATAGTCAAACGTATGTTGAGTTTGTGCATGATATTTCAGTTCATTTCAATCGTTGGTGTACAGCTTCTGACGTGAAAACGTTAGATGATTTGGAGCTGATCTTGCTTGAACAGTTTAAAAACTCTGTTTCGCAACGTGTAGCAATATACATTAGTGAGCGTAAACCCGACACCGCATATGAGGGTGCTGTTATGGCCGATGAATTTTCTCTGATTAATAAAACCCCTTTTGGCTACAAAAATGCTGGAGAATACTTTAAGAGAGAATTGGGGCATGATTTTAATAGAGCTCAAAAAAATGTGGGTAGTATACCTGATAAACAGCGTTTTGGCTTTGTTGGAGGAAATGAAAGAGAAAACATCTGCAATTATTGTCATGAGTTTGGTCACTGGAAGAATGAGTGTCCGTTGTTGAAATCTAAGTCATCTTCAGTGAAACCCGTTGTTTTGGCGGTGACTACCTCAGAAATAAATAATGTGCAAAAGAGTTCTTCGTCACGTATCTCAACATTTTCTCCATTTGTTACTGATGGTTTTGTCAGATTGGTAGGTTCTACGGAAGATATACCGGTCAAAATTCTCCGTGACACGGGTTCATCAGAAACATTTGTCCTAGAGTCCATCTTATCTTTTTCAAACGACTCTTACACTGGGAACAATGTGTTGGTTAGGGGAATTGGTCTGAATGTGATCTCTGTTCCTTTACATAAAATTGTTTTGCATTCTGACTTGATCCAGGGGGAAGTGGAAGTTGCTGTACGTTCCTGCTTGCCTGTGGACGGAGTACAGGTAATCCTGGGAAATGATTTGGCTGGTGAACGGGTTTGGCAGAATGTTTCACCGCGTTTGGTCGTCACACCATCTGGGTCGACTTTTGACACGGGGGATGAAATGTTTACCTGTTCTTTGAATGGGTTTCCGTCATGCGTGATAACCAGGTCTATGAGTAAAATACCTACTGATGTTACATCTGAAACTAAGGAGATGTTGAGGGCACCTCTAGAAATTCCTTTCTACTTGTCTGTGTCACGCGATGACCTAATTAAAGGACAGGAGACTGACGTTACGCTTGTTGAATTGTTTGATCGAGTTGTCCCTTATGACACAATCGTAAACCTTCCTTCTGGGTATTATCTAGAGGAAGGTGTATTGGTTAGGAAGTGGGTGCCGCAAGGAGAATTTGTAATTGGTGATCCAGTTGTACAAATTGTAGTCCCTCAGTCTCTCCGTCAACTTGTTTTAAAAACGGCACATGATAAATCTGGACATTTGGGAGTGAAAAAGACGTACAAATTGCTCTTGAGGCATTTTTTTTGGCCAAAATTGAAGCGTGACATATCGAAATATATTAAATTATGTCGAACATGTCAGCTTACTGGAAAACCGAATCAGTCTATGAAACCTGCCCCTCTCTATCCAATTCCTGCTATTAGTCAACCCTTTGAGCATCTTATTGTGGATTGTGTTGGGCCATTACCTCGGTCAAAGGCAGGGAATGAATATTTGCTTACGGTCATGTGCCAAGTGACTAGATATCCAGCTGTGTATCCGTTACGTTCGCTAACCACAAGGTTAGTTGTAAAAGCACTGACTCAGTTTATATCGGTGTTCGGAATACCACGAATTATTCAGTCTGATCAGGGGAGTAATTTTACTTCCAAATTGTTTGGTCAAGTTTTGAAACAGCTCCATATTCAACATAATCTTTCCAGTGCTTATCATGCTCAAAGTCAGGGGGCACTGGAAAGATTTCACCAAACATTAAAGTCTTTACTAAGGTCTTATTGTGTTCAGATGAATAGGGATTGGGAAGCTGGGTTACCTTGGCTCATGATGTCAGCTCGAGAAGCCGCTCAGGAGAGTACTGGATTTAGTCCGAATGACCTTGTTTTTGGTCATGAGGTGCGTGGTCCTTTGTCTATTTTTGCTGCTGATTGGAAAAAGGTTGATCCACCCAAAAATATTTTAGCATATGTGAGTGATTTCCGCAGACGAATTTTTGAAGCCTGTCAATTGGCAAAAGCATCCTTGAGTAAAGCACAAGATCGAATGAAACGACTTTTTGATCGTCGTTCTGAACTGCGTTCATTTCAATCGGGTGATCAAGTGCTTGCTCTTTTGCCTATTGTGGGATCACCGTTTCAGGCTAAGTTTGTAGGTCCATACACTGTTGCTCAACAAATTTCTGACCTTAACTATTTGATTAATACTCCAGATAGGAAAAAGAAGACCAGAGTGTGTCATGTAAATTTATTAAAGCCTTTTTATGGTTCTGGAGATTTTGCTGACACTAATATAAGTCAAGATAACATCGACATACCTAATTCTGGTATCAAATCTGTGCTACTTACAGGTTCTTTGAGCTGTGATGCTGAATTAACAACAACTTCAATTCTAATAGGTGGGGATCAGGATGAGATTGATCCTGGAGATTCTATTCTTCAGGGTCGTTTACATAATTCAGAAGCACTAAGCTCTTTGCCTGATCGTTTTAGTCATTTAACGGAGGTGCAGCGTACCGATTTGATTGATTTGATTTTTGAGTATATTACACTGTTTCCCGACACTCCGTCACGTACAAGTCTTATTGAACACGACATTGACGTGGGAGATTCGCCTCCAATTCATCAGCGCTACTATCGAGTATCTGCGAATAAAAAACAACAATTAGGGAAGGAAGTTGACTATATGTTAGCAAATGGTATTGCTGAACCTTCTTTTTCTAGTTGGGCTTCTCCGTCATTGCTGGTGAATAAATCTGATGGATCATTCAGATTTTGTACTGATTACCGAAAGGTAAATGCCGTAACAAAACCTGATTCATTTCCCTTGCCTCGAATTGAGGATTGCATTGATCAGGTGGGAAATGCAAAATTTGTTAGCAAGTTTGATCTACTAAAAGGTTACTGGCAAGTGCCTTTAACTGAAAGAGCTCGTGAGATTTCTGCTTTCATTTTACCGTCAGGATTATTTTCGTACAACGTTATGAGTTTCGGGTTGAGAAATGCTCCTGCAACTTTCCAGCGTTTAATGAATCGGGTTATTTCAGGTTTGAGGGGATGCGCTGTGTACTTAGATGACGTCGTTGTGTATAGTCAAACTTGGGAAGAACACCTCATTCAAATTAGAGCACTATTTGATCGATTTGTGGAGGCAAATTTGACCGTTAATTTGTTAAAATGTGAGTTTGCCAAGGCCACAGTAGTTTACTTGGGGAAAGTGGTTGGGCAGGGCCAAGTGCGCCCTGTCCGTGCAAAAGTAGAAACAATTGACAATTACCCTATGCCTACCACAAAGAAAGAACTGATGCGATTCCTTGGAATAGTGGGTTTTTATCGTTGTTTTTGTAGAAATTTTTCTACAGTGGTGGCCCCCCTGACAAACTTATTGCGGAATGGAGTAGATTTCTGTTGGACGCCAGGTTGTCAACAAGCCTTTGAAAAGGTAAAAATGCTTCTTACGGAGGATCCTGTTTTGAAAGCTCCAAAATTTGACCAAGCATTTCAGTTGCAAGTGGATGCCAGCAATGTGGGTACTGGTGCCGTTCTCTTACAGACTAATGAAGATGGAATTGATCATCCCGTTGGATTCTTTTCTAAAAAGTTTAATTCTTATCAACTTAATTACTCTGTGATTGAAAAGGAGGCGCTTGCGTTGATTTGGGCTTTACAACACTTTGAAGTGTATGTGGGTTCGTCTGAGGGACCTCTGGTGGTTTTTACTGATCACAACCCTTTAGTTTTTCTTCACTCGTTGCAGAACCCAAACCAGAGGTTAATGAGGTGGTGCTTGTTTTTACAGGGATACCTGTTAGATATTCGCCACATTAAAGGTTCAGAGAACATAACTGCTGATGCCTTGTCCCGTATTCATATAGTCTAGTGTCAAAGGATTTGTTACATTTTTCCTGTCTTTTCTCTTTGTTCTTTTCTTGATTTGCTTCCCAGGTGCAGAGGTTGCTGGAGGGACGGGAGACGTGAAAAGACTGGGGAAAATTTAGAGTTGGACTTACTGGACTGTTTGCTTAAGTTCGCTTACTGGACTGGTTGAATTTTGTAGTGGTGGGGTTTTGTTTGGGTTTTGGGGCGTGTTTTAAGTTCCTATGCTCTTCTTTTTAGGGGGAGAGTGTGACGAGTCTCTACTCATCTTGCTATGGCGGGCTAGTGGGTGTGGCTAGAAGACTCATCAAGGGAACGATGTCCACCTGTTGATCCCTCTATAAGAGTTAGGCTGGCTAGTGTAGAGGAAGGTCTGCTCTCTGGGTTGTTTTGTGTTTGGTTTGGGCTCGACTTTTGTTATTTGGTTTAGATGTTTGTTTTCTGTTACTGATACTTGTACATCCATGCACCTGACAAACATTACAGATGACCATGTTTTCTTATTTTTTATGTTTTAACATTTATGTTAATAAATGTTTATTTTTTGCAACCCAATCACTGTGTCCTCCATTTCATTTGCCACGGCTTTGAGCCGGTCGTGACAATTGTTTGTGTCAAACAAGTTGTGAATTTGTTGTAACATTAAAACAGGAGCTCATGACGTACTCTGTGCTGAGAGTGATGCTCGAGATCCAGTGTTTCCTCTACTTACAATTTTCAATCTGGATTCACAGCACAGAGACAGCGCTCATAAAGATAATAAACGATATTCGCTTAAATACTTATAAAGGCAAATTATCAGTGCTGGTACTACTCGACCTCAGTGCTGCATTTGACACTGTCGATCACAACATACTTCTTGACAGACTGGAAAACTGGGTGGGGCTTTCTGGGATAGTCCTAAAATGGTTCAGGTCATACCTAGAAGGGAGAGGTTACTATGTGAGTATAGGAGACCATAAGTCTGAGTGGACGTCCATGACATGCGGAGTCCCTCAAGGCTCAATTCTTGCGCCACTACTATTCAACCTGTACATGCTCCCAATGAGCCAAATAATGAGAAAGAATCAAATCTCCTACCACAGCTCTGCAGACGACACACAGCTCTACTTAACCCTATCGCCTAACGACTACAGCCCCACTGACTCCCTGTGCCAATGCATTGATGAAGTCAACAATTGGATGTGCCAAAACTTTCTTCAGTTAAACAAAGACAAAACTGAAGTCATTGCGTTTGGAAACAAAGATGAAGTTCTCAAGGTGAATGCATACCTTCACTCTAGGGGTCTAACAACTAAAAATCAAGTCAGGAATCTTGGTGTGTCTCAGACCTTAGTTTCAGTAGTCATGTCAAAGCAATATTATCATCTGAAAAATATTGCAAGAATTAGATGCTTTGTTTCCAGTCAAGACTTAGAGAAACGTGTTCCTGCTTTCATCACCAGCAGGGTGGATTACTGTAATGGACTCCTCACTGGCCTTCCCAAAAAGACCATAAGACAGTTGCAGCTCATACAGAACGCTGAGCAGAACCAGAACATATGAACACATCACACCAGTCCTCAGGGCTTTACACTGGCTCCCAGTTACATTTAGGATTGATTTTAAAGTATTATTAGTGGTAGATAAATCATTCAATGAACTAGGACCTCAATACATTGCAGATATGTTCACTGAATATAAACCCAACAGATCACTCAGATCATTAGGATCACATCAGCTAGAAATACCAAGGGTTCACTCTAAACAAGGGGAGTCTGCTTATAGCTACTATGCCAGCCGCAGCTGAACCAGCTTCCAGAGGAGATCAGATGTGCTCCTACAGTAGTCACATTCAAATCCAGACTCAAAACACTTCTGTTTAGCTGTGCATTTACTGAATGAGCACTGTGCCACTGTTCGTCCGACTGTTTGTACTGTATTTTATTTAATTTTTTATTCTAAACTGTTTTAATTATTCATATTTCTTTAGATTTTTTTTAAATTTCCTCTATGTAAAGCACTTTGAATTACCACTGTGTATGAAATGTGCTATATAAATAAACTTGCCTTGCCTTACGGGTGAACGAAGCTTTCGGAAGATGTTGTGCAGAATCACGTGAACAATTCCAGGATAGGATTTTTTTCAGTGGTTGTTGCATTAAATCTTACCCAGATACAATTGTGCTATTTTCTAATTTGGCTATTGTGTAGCCCTTTTCTTTTCTTTTTTTGATTGGCTGCTCGACTAACAACTCCAGGGGAGACGCGCGTCACGCGCTTGATTCGGTTCCACAGTGAGAGCGGCGCGGCCAGAGCCCTCGAGCTTCCCACGACACACACACACACACACACTCACACACACACAGAGAGAGACACAGACCCATATACACACACACACACACGAGCCACAGACATACACACAGACACACACACACACACACGACCCATACACACAGACACACACAGACAACCCACACACACACACGCGTGCACACAGAAGTATTGCTGATGTTAGACTCAGATTGAACAGGACGGAACGCTTTATTGCTTCGTTAGAAGATGATCTCAGGGCAAAAACAGCGGATGTGAAAGTGAGAAAAGCATTCGAACATTCCTGAATTATTACCCAGAATACAGCTGCAGTCGAAACACAAACTGATGGTCATTTGGTCGGTTTTGGAGAGTAATCTAATGATCTTTTCCTGCAATAAAGATGTTTTGAAACAGAAACCGGTGTCCTGTCCTCAGCTCAACATCAGTCATCACGTGACCCACATGAACTGGGTTCATCTTTGGGGTCAAAGGTGAAGATGATGAACACACACTCACTCACTCACTCACTCACTCACACACACACACACACACACACACACACAGACACACACTCACTCACACACACACGCACACACTCACTCTCTCACACACACACACTCACTCACACACACACACACACACACACACACTCTCTCTCACACACACACACACACACACACACTCACACACACACACACACACACACACACACTCACACACACACACACACAAACTCACACAAACACGCACACACTCACACACAGTTCTGAAACAGCATCAGCGGATCGAGTGTAAGTGTCATTTGACTTTTAAACTAAAGAAATGCCATTCTCCGAAACCTTTGTCTTTATTGCATTATAATCATTAAAATAGCATGAAATATCAATAATTCCAAATTAAGTGACAAAAAAAAAATATATATATATATATATAAACCTTTTATGAAGCTTTAACAGATCAAAATATCCTCATGATCCGGATATTCCCACAAACGAGGCCAGAGCGGGATCATAATCATGATAACACCAATTATCTTTTCTATGTTTACGCTTTTAAAGTCACTTTAAAAAACAGTTAAACATTGTAAACGTGATCATGAACACATGGAGATTTACTAGAATCTCAAGAATGTTTAGAAAATAGATGAATCTATAAAAACTTAAAACATGGTTGATTGTGATTTCACTTTTCTAACTTTAATGAGTGTGTAATGTTGCTGTTTGAGCTTAAAAAACATCTGTACAAAGTTACGACGCTCAAAGTTAAAAGCAAAGGAAGATATTTGCTTTTAAAGAACTTGTGTTTTGAGGACTACAAAAAACGGCTGGTTGGGACTACAACAGCTTCCTCCTGGGTTAGTGACATCACAAACCTTAAATTTACATAACCCCGCCCCCGGGAACATCCAGTCCATGTTGAGAAGAGGAAGAGTTGTTGTAGTCGAGCACATTTGTGAGTTCAAGCTAAAGCTGGCGCATCCGTCTCTTCACATTTATTGCGAAACAGTTCGTAACACATGCAATAGCATGACCCTCTGTAGGCGTCTCACAACAGTTCCCACACGAGCGATTTATAGATTATTATGACAGAAGATGCTAATCAAAGACTTGAAGATAGGTAACTCCACATCAGCAACATAAATTCATCAACGCCCTGTTGCTTCTACATGTTGTCACTTCTTCTTCAGTCTCTCCATCATTGTCCGACTCCAGTTTAAACATAAAAGGCAGAACGTTTTTGATATTTTCAGTGGAGGAAATTTCCTCAGATGCTCAGTGTGATGGAGTATTTCTACAGATGCTCATTGTGATGGAGTATTTCCTCCGATGCTCAGTGTGATGGAGTATTTCTACAGATGCTCAGTGTGATGGAGTATTTCTTCAGATGCTCAGTGTGATGGAGTATTTCTTCAGATGCTCAGTGTGATGGAGTATTTCCTCAGATGCTCAGTGTGATGGAGTATTTCCTCCGATGCTCAGTGTGATGGAGTATTTCCTCCGATGCTCAGTGTGATGGAGTATTTCTACAGATGCTCAGTGTGATGGAGTATTTCCACAGATGCTCAGTGTGATGGAGTATTTCTACAAATGGTCAGTGTGATGGAGTACTTCTACAGATGCTCAGTGTGATGGAGTATTTCCACAGATGCTCAGTGTGATGGAGTATTTCTACAGATGCTCAGTGTGATGGAGTATTTCTACAGATGCTCAGTGTGATGGAGTATTTCTACAGATGCTCAGTGTGATGGAGTATTTCTACAGATGCTCAGTGTGATGGAGTATTTCTACAAATGCTCAGTGTGATGGAGTATTTCTACAAATGCTCAGTGTGATGGAGTATTTCTTCAGATGCTCAGTGTGATGGAGTATTTCTACAAATGCTCAGTGTGATGGAGTATTTCTACAAATGCTCAGTGTGATGGAGTATTTCCTCAGATGCTCAGTGTGATGGAGTATTTCTTCAGATGCTCGGTGTGATGGAGTATTTCTTCAGATGCTCAGTGTGATGGAGTATTTCTACAGATGCTCAGTGTGATGGAGTATTTCTACAGATGCTCAGTGTGATGGAGTATTTCTACAGATGCTCAGTGTGATGGAGTATTTCTACAGATGCTCAGTGTGATGGAGTATTTCTACAAATGCTCAGTGTGATGGAGTATTTCTACAGATGCTCAGTGTGATGGAGTATTTCTATAAATGCTCAGTGTGATGGAGTATTTCCTCAGATGCTCAGTGTGATGGAGTATTTCTACAAATGCTCAGTGTGATGGAGTATTTCAACAAATGCTCAGTGTGATGGAGTATTTCTTCAGATGCTCAGTGTGATGGAGTATTTCTACAAATGCTCAGTGTGATGGAGTATTTCTACAAATGCTCAGTGTGATGGAGTATTTCCTCAGATGCTCAGTGTGATGGAGTATTTCTTCAGATGCTCAGTGTGATGGAGTATTTCTACAGATGCTCAGTGTGATGGAGTATTTCTACAGATGCTCAGTGTGATGGAGTATTTCTACAGATGCTCAGTGTGATGGAGTATTTCTACAAATGCTCAGTGTGATGGAGTATTTCCTCAGATGCTCAGTGTGATGGAGTATTTCTACAAATGCTCAGTGTGATGGAGTATTTCTACAAATGCTCAGTGTGATGGAGTATTTCTTCAGATGCTCAGTGTGATGGAGTATTTCTACAAATGCTCAGTGTGATGGAGTATTTCTACAAATGCTCAGTGTGATGGAGTATTTCCTCAGATGCTCAGTGTGATGGAGTATTTCTTCAGATGCTCAGTGTGATGGAGTATTTCTACAAATGCTCAGTGTGATGGAGTATTTCTTCAGATGCTCAGTGTGATGGAGTATTTCTTCAGATGCTCAGTGTGATGGAGTATTTCTACAGATGCTCAGTGTGATGGAGTATTTCTACAAATGCTCAGTGTGATGGAGTATTTCTACAGATGCTCAGTGTGATGGAGTATTTCTACAGATGCTCAGTGTGATGGAGTATTTCTACAAATGCTCAGTGTGATGAAGTATTTCTATAAATGCTCAGTGTGATGGAGTATTTCTTCAGATGCTCAGTGTGATGGAGTATTTCTTCAGATGCTCAGTGTGATGGAGTATTTCTTCAGATGCTCAGTGTGATGGAGTATTTCTTCAGATGCTCAGTGTGATGGAGTATTTCTTCAGATGCTCAGTGTGATGGAGTATTTCCTCAGATGCTCAGTGTGATGGAGTATTTCTACAAATGCTCAGTGTGATGGAGTATTTCTTCAGATGCTCAGTGTGATGGAGTATTTCTTCAGATGCTCAGTGTGATGGAGTATTTCTTCAGATGCTCAGTGTGATGGAGTATTTCTTCAGATGCTCAGTGTGATGGAGCGGATGCTGCCGGCCGGGATCCTGGCGTCTGCAGTTTCTCCTCGGATGCGGAAGATCACGCGTGTGCTGGACGGGATTGTTGCCGTGGCGATAAGCGGTTTCCCCAGCCAGCCCTGAGCTCCTCGCCTGTACATGGAGACGGTGACCTGCACACACACAAACCCTGGGCATAAGACACTCGTCAAGTCAGCTTTTTATAATACAGATTGTTTCAAAGCAGCTTTACAGAAAACAGGAAAATAATGTTGTAACAATATTGTTAAATATAAAATTAAATGTCCCCAACTAAGCAAGACAAAACCCAATGGTGACAAAGCCGAATAAATGCGACAGTGAAGGAACCAAAACTCCATCAGTGACAGAATGGATAAAACCCTTGTGAGAAACTCAGTTCTCCTCTGGCCAGCGAACCAACAGTGTGTGATTATGATTCCGGCATTACAGGTCAGAGGTCAGATTGGATCGGAACATTATATTATGCAGTTCATCTGTTTGAAGACCCGCGCACGAGTCACGCGCACATATGGAGACGAGTTTGTTGAGGATCAGTGCCTTGTCCAAATACACACACGTTGGTAAATCCTGATGTACTCGTTACATCATAAGAAGAATGGCATCTACGCTACTATTAGTGTCTTTGTTTATCCCGAGGTTTTCCCGCAGCCTGCCGGATCCAGGCCGTATCCAGATCTGACGAGGAGCTTCGCCTGGACACACACACACACTCCAGATCTGACGAGGAGCTTCGCCTGGACTTGATGACAGTGCAGTGCTGACGTGCCAACTAGCCTCTCCCGATGGAGGATCCATTTCCCACTCTACAGATAAAGCGCTGTGGGAATATTCGGTTTGCGTACCGACCCCGAAGTGATAAAATTCTGTATCAAAATGCATAGACAAGACAAGTAGTTTGTTCAGGCATGGTTTGTAGAGAATTACAAACCTGCGCACATTCAAACGCACATAACTATAGAATCAGTTCTTATGCGCATGTGAACGCCATCAGTGTTTATCACAGGTTCAGTTTAAAGTCTGTTTAGAGAGAACGGCGGCGTCTTAGCGGCCCCTAATTTAATAACAAAGGATCATTTCAACGGAAGTGAATCAATCAAAACTAACTTTAGCTGGAAATAACATTATTCAAGAACTGCTATAAAGCCAAAACAATCTCTGTTACCTTAAATTATATGTTTATCTCTGTAAAGCTGCTTTGAAACAATCTACATTGTTAAAAGCGCTGTATAAATGAAGATGACTTAACTTGGCTTTAGTGTGGACTAAGGGCACATAGCAGTTTTAAGACATTAAACAGTCTTGCACACTTACTTTCTGTCGCACGCGCTCTCTAGTGGCCAAGACCACAAGTGTGTGTAACTGGACAAGGCATGTGTAACACTGAGCCTGCCGTGACCCCTGTGGGTCGTCAGGTCACGACCCTGACTGTGACCTCTGTGGACACGCGTAACCTTCACCTGGTTCAATCTGTCACGTGTCATCTGACCGCGGCATTAAAAACACAGCGAACGCTAAATCGAAAAGATTCTCTGTCGTTCATGTAAATTGTGAAGTAAAGGATATTCAGTCATGAAGTGAACAGAAAGCTGGATCTTCAATCACGCGGAACGTCACATAATGGAGGAACAACACTTGAGCATCAAAGACGAGGCCGGTTTGAAAAGCAGATCTGTGGATTACACTCATGAGTCCCGTCGCTCGTCTCCGGGTCCGTGTGTGTGTGAGTGTGTGTCACACAATGGCCGTTTAATGAGATTCACACATCCACAGATAGATAGGCGATCCGAAGGAGTATTTCCAGCCTCAGAGGATTAAAACCATTCTCTTTTCATGGCTTTATTTTCTTTCATTCTTGCAGCCCACAATTTTTCAATTATGTTTTTTCTAGCCATCCATTCTCTCCTCTGAGGGGAAGTAAATTGGCAAAGGGTTTGTTAAGTGAGGCAGAAATCAGCGTTCGCTGTGTGTTCTCTTTTACCATGACAAAACATGTGTGTGTGTTGTTTTAATATTGGCCTCCCAATGCAGCTAACCCACACGTTAACGTCCCTGTAATCCACACACACTGCATTTTCTTGTCTTGTTTTCCAGCTCAAATATCGGAACATTCTTAAACATGGAGCGTCTGCTCGCGAGCGCTGGGACTCTGCCGCTCAATGACTCTTCAGGCTCAATTCATGCCGGATTGAATTTGACCTGACAAACATTCCTAATGGCATTAGACGAGCCGCACGCACACGACTGCTGCCCTGTAACTCCATTTAGCAGCCAAATCGGGTTTAAAGACCTTATTGATGCCCAGTGTTATTAAGTGTGATTATCAAAACAACAGACAATGAGCCAGAGTGTCCACTAACCGGTTTATCTCTGAGCACAACATATGGAGAAGCTCTGCAGAACGAGGAACTGCAGATAAAGACCATTTCAGATAAATATCAAAGCACAAGTTCTGATAAAAACCTGGCTAATCGCATTTTACAGCAAATGAGGGATTAAAGGAGAGCGACAGATTTTATTGGCAATCAGGAAGTAGACGTTCATTAAAGTCCCTAATTTCTAGCAAAAAAACTCCACACGCCTGACATCGGTCAAACCCAGCGGTAGATTAACTTACAAAGCGCTGGTTAATGTTGTTCTGTACTATGTTTAAGGGAACTGTTGTAGTACAGGGAGATGAGTGGGGGCACAGGTTATGATGTGAGTTCCTGAGTAAAGAGTTATTCTGAATATCACAAGCATTCCTGGTTTGTTATTGTGAATATAACACAACTAGTGTGGGTCAGTCAGCTTCTGCTGCTGGTTAGTGTGGGTCAGTCAGCTGCTGCTGCTGCTGGTTAGTGTGGGTCAGTCAGCTGCTGCTGCTGCTGGTTAGTGTGGGTCAGTCAGCTGCTGCTGCTGGTTAGTGTGGGTCAGTCAGCTGCTGCTGCCGCTGGTTAGTGTGGGTCAGTCAGCTGCTGCTGCTGCTGGTTAGTGTGGGTCAGTCAGCTGCTGCTGCTGCTGGTTAGTGTGGGTCAGTCAGCTGCTGCTGCTGGTTAGTGTGGGTCAGTCAGCTGCTGCTGCCGCTGGTTAGTGTGGGTCAGTCAGCTGCTGCTGCTGGTTAGTGTGGGTCAGTCAGCTGCTGCTGCTGCTGGTTAGTGTGGGTCAGTCAGCTGCTGCTGCCGCTGGTTAGTGTGGGTCAGTCAGCTGCTGCTGCCGCTGGTTAGTGTGGGTCAGTCAGCTGCTGCTGCTGGTTAGTGTGGGTCAGTCAGCTGCTGCTGCCGCTGGTTAGTGTGGGTCAGTCAGCTGCTGCTGCTGCTGGTTAGTGTGGGTCAGTCAGCTGCTGCTGCTGGTTAGTGTGGGTCAGTCAGCTGCTGCTGCCGCTGGTTAGTGTGGGTCAGTCAGCTGCTGCTGCTGCTGGTTAGTGTGGGTCAGTCAGCTGCTGCTGCTGGTTAGTGTGGGTCAGTGAGCTGCTGCTGCTGCTGGTTAGTGTGGGTCAGTCAGCTGCTGCTGCTGCTGGTTAGCGTGGGTCAGTCAGCTGCTGCTGCTGCTGCTGCTGGTTAGTGTGGGTCAGTCAGCTGCTGCTGCTGGTTAGTGTGGGTCAGTCAGCTGCTGCTGCTGCTGCTGGTTAGTGTGGGTCAGTCAGCTCCTGCTGCTGGTTAGTGTGGGTCAGTCAGCTGCTGCTGCTGCTGGTTAGTGTGGGTCAGTCAGCTGCTGCTGCTGCTGCTGACAACAACTTTCAGTCAAGCAACACATCAGTATTCAATTTAAACCCATTTTTAGAGACATTTTTTATCTCCAACACTTCACCTGCGATCACAAATCTGTTCATACAGTTACTTCCATTTTGCCACTTTACTCTAAATGACTAACAGACTCACAAGTGGGTAAAACTGATGTCCTCAGATAAACGAGAGACACTATAAACCTGTCGAAATCGACTCGCACGTTTCCCCATCATCATCGTCATCATCATCCTCCACAGAACACGCCTCCATCTGCATAATGAAGAGAACTCAAGCTCAACTTTTCAAGTTCAGTGAATGCAAAGCGATCAGACGAGGCTAATGAAACCAAATGAAAAGCGTTAATAGCAATTAACTGAACACACAGATAATCTGAGCGTCCGGTCGTAGGTCTGAACAACCATTACGATCAAGTGCAGCCGCTTCAATTTGCAAGTTAACCAACAAAACTTGCACAATCGGTCAGTTGCTGGATGATAAAGTGTGTGCCGACAATAATAAAAACGATCAAAAAAGAGTGAAAGGACATAATCATCCTCCTTCAGACAAATATATTCAAAATATGCATAACATAATCTGACCTCGATTATACAAGAATGGACAGTGATTATCTTCACATTCACACTCGTGTTGAATCTGGGATGTAAATGCTGATCTTGATTTTCTGAAGTGCGTCTGAAGGGCTGTTGAAGCAGGAACATTCACCGGCGTGAGGAGCTTCAAACCAGTCGTTGGGATGGAGAGATAATGGGACCAGCTCTGAGCTTCAGCACTTCCGACAACACTGACACTTTTATGGCCAAAAAAGAGATTTCAGTGCAGCCTATTTTTCTACAACTAATATGCTTCACTACTAAACCTTATTTATGTAACATATTTTAACCTCTACATATGTTAAAAATATATTGGCCAATTGCGCAGTTGTGCTACGAGTCGATTGTTTTATTTTTACAAATTGTGTAACATCTTATCCAGACTTTCATACAATGAAATCATGAATACATGCAAAAACAAGAGAGAACAAACCAATAACTGATTATGTTGTAGTCAATGTTTGCTTTTTCCTCTCAGGTTTTTGTTTTTCTGTGCAACATAATCCTGTCAGATAAATGCCTTAATCAAGTTTACTGTTTTGTTCTTCCCTCATATTTATCATATTTAAAATTGTTTCAATATTTTCTTTATATTTTGATGGTTTCATTGAGCTTAAAAACAAACATCTCCTCCGGACGGCACTTTTGGACACGACTGTACGTCTGAAAATATAATATATGTTGCTGTATGGGTTAAAGTTGTGAGGAATAGTGTGTCAGAAGAAAAAGACAAAAAGCATTAAAATAGAGAGTAAAAACTCTTTCAGTTGCTCTTGTGTGTCTGGAGCCGGTTGGAGACACATTTACTGGAGAAGCAAAATGCCTGAAGATATGGAGCCTTGTTCACTAAAATGATAAAAAATAAAGTGTTTTCCTTGAAACAAACAATAACAAAAATCTGCCAATTGGGTCAGAAAAATAAACTTAATTTACGGTGAAAACACGTGAGTTTATACTTGTTTTATACAATTCATTTTTCAGAAAACAGGACTTAATATCTTCAGTCTTTTTGCTTCTCCATTAAATGTGTGTTGCTTTAGGAATGTTTAGATATTTGTTCTGGAAACCAGGAATAGATAAGATGAAAGCTGTGTTGTGTGTGTGCTCACTGGAGGTGTGTGTTCAGTGAGATCTGCGAGTGTGTGTGTGTTATTGTGGATCCGGTGGAGCAGAGCTGTGTCTCATCCGCTCACTCTTATCTGATGCTTTAAACTGATGAGAGAAACATGTCATATCAGCAGCGAGTCTCTGCTGAATCCACACACACACACACACACATACACACACACACACACACACACACACTATCACACACACACTCACACACACACACACACACACACACACACACTCACACGCTTCAGCGCCACCTAGTGCTGACACACGACAACAACAACATGTGAGCGAGAGGATCCTCCAGGCTGGAGTTTCTCTGCAGAACCACTGAAGCTCATGAACCACAATCACTCCTCAAAATATAGACTTTTATTACACAGCTCGTTATAAGCATGTGTGACACACATTCAGCACACTCACGCAACGCTACATATCACATCCCAACTGCTTGATAGTTTATATCGTTTTACTGCAAACCGTAACTATATTATCGTCCAGCTCTAATCGAATAAATACAACTATAGGGCATAAAGATATTATAAACATTAATATCATGATTTTTGGTAGAGCTGCTTTGAAACATAAAAAAAATCAGACTTGACTCAAAGCTAAATGTTTCTGTTTAACTAACTTCACATCCGGAGCACAAACCGATCCTTAAAGTCCCCATGAAATCAACCCTGACTATTCTTTCTTTTTTTTTTTAAAGGAATATTGCTGTTTATTATAAATGATTTATGGGTGCACGTCATTATTGTGTTAATAACGAATCAGAATAACTTCTCTTCTCTGATGACGAGGGCGGGGCTATAACCTGTCACTCACATGAGATCAGCAAACAGCAAACCACAACCATCCAATCATCCAATCAATTCCTCACAGACACAATCAAGCCCCGCCCACATGTGTTCTTGTTCATGGAGCATTTCACTCGATATACAGAACTATAGAGGAGAGAAGAGCAGCGCAACTTCCCTTCGATGATGAGCTAACAAGAGTGTTCTGATCATGTGTGTGTGTGTGTGTGTCACCTGAGGTGTGTGTATGTGAGTGTGTGTATGTATGCGTGTATGTGTGTGTGTGTCACCTGAGGTGTGTGTGTGTGTGTGTGTGTCACCTGAGGTGTGTGTCCCAGCAGACTCCACAGTGTGTCAGTGATCAGGCTCCCGGCTCTGCTGAACTCCAGCTGGTCAGTGTCGTGTCGGTTGAGGGCCAGATGTCGACAGCTCTGGAAATCTCCACTGAGTTCCTGACCGTCGGAGAGCAGGAGCAGATCCCAGGTTCCCATGAGCTCGAGATGCTCACGCAGCGCACGCATCTGCCCGTACGACAGGTGACCTGCACACACACACACACACACACACACACACAGATCAGCACAACACTGACACACATCAGTTTAATGAACTGTGGATAGTACAAATACTCTTTGTCCTTCGTCTGTGAGGCTGACCTGAGATCCAGGCCGGGGTGAAGGCGTCGGACAGCCAGGACACGTACCCCCCCCGGAGCGCGTGCAGGAACGCCAGGACCTCCGCGCCGCACACCAGCAGCTCGTGCTCGTCCTGGAGCGCGTCCTCATCTCGGAGCTCATCCCGGAGCTCATCCCGGAGCTCGTCCCGGAGCGGCCGGTCCGCAGACAGCAGGAGGAGCCTGGGCACGAAGAGGGACGGGCGGACCTTCAGCCCGCAGCGCAGCATGTGACTGCAGAGGTTTCTAGATTTCACCTGCACGCACACACGCACACACACACACAAAACCAGTGTTTGGGGAACGGCATTACAAGTAACTTGAGTTACGTAGTCAGATTATTTTTTTCAAGTAACTAGTAAAGTTGCTTTTTCAAATAAGTAACGTCAGTTAATTTGTTTTTCCATTTACTGACTGACAGTCTCACGTGTTAATCGATGGTGAGTGCAGAGGCGTTGTGTGTAAGCATGACGGTTATTGTAGTTCTAGAGTAAATGTGAGCATTTACTCATCTCACTTGCAAAAAAAAACTGATTCAGTATCACTCAAAATTAATAAAAGCTGTGAGATGCAATCTCAGAATATTACATGCAAGAGTTAAATAAACTAAATGACACAAATATACGTTATGTATTTAATCTCACTTCATTAACCAGTGTCTTTGCTGCTGACCTTCGATGATCTACTTCAACCATACTAATAAGCAGAAACTACTTTAGAGTAACATCACATATGTGTTTTTTAACATTTTTATTGCTGAAGTAAGTGTGTTGAGCTTCCTTCTCCTGCATCTTATTCTTCTTCAATCCAGAATGGCAGAACTGCTTCTCTACTGCTTTCCTTCAGCCTGAGGTTTATTCATTCACTTTAGCTGTGAAAGCGCCTTTATTTTGTCAAAAATATAACTTAAAAAAACAACAACAAAAAACAAGCCCAGCCTATGTGAGAAAAAGTAATGCAAAAGTAATGCAACGCATTACTTGCATAAAAAGTAACTAAGAAAAACAATTAGTTACGAACGCAATATTGTGATGCAGAACTCCTCAGTTATGAAGCGGAGGAGACTCAGGAGTGAAGCAGCTCTACAGTGGAGGTGAAGAGGAACAGTTGAGATTACAGTGATGTTTCGACCCCTGAACTGGGAAACGGCCCTGGTTTGACCTGAAGATGCTGGTTTACTCTGAGGGAGTGAGTGAGGGTCTGACCGTGACGGCCCGGAGCGCGCCAGGAAGCTGCTCGACGGAGACGCTGCTGAGGCTCTGCTGCTGCGACCGGACCCGAGGCTCGCTCCGGGCCAAAACCGAGCCGCTCCACGTCCTCAGGTCCATGCATAACACCCCGTGACCTGGAGCGACACACACACGTGTGTGAGGTGGTGTTTGACAGCTGGTGCTGACAGACCTGAGGCTCGGGACGCACCTGTGAGCAGCACCAGGCTGAGCTCGTCCCGGTCCGTCTGAGACTCGTTCGGGACACGCAGGTTATAGAACATGTCCTGCTGTCTGAGACCGGTGACTGTCCTGCGGGAAGACATCAGCAGAATAACACTCCACAACAACACAGATTCTGTGCTCATCTCATGTCACATACTTAGAAAACATTGCTTAACACACTCCAGGGAAAGGGGCGGAGCCGGAGAGCTGTGATTGACAGGACACTTTAAACTCTCTAGTAACTCCAGCAAACCATAATGGTAAAGACTTACACAGACAAATATTTACACACACACACACACACACACACACACAGACACATATACAGAAATATATATATATATATATATATATATGAATGTGTATGTGAATATATGGTGTAATTTATTCCTGTGATCAAAGCTGAATTTTCAACATCATCCTTCAGAAATCACTCTAATATGATGATTTGTAATAATATTTCACAATATTACTGTTTTTACTGTATTTTTAGTCAAATACATGTAGCCTTGGTGAACATATGAGACTCCTTTCCTAAATATATATATTTATTATTGGTTTATATATTCTCACCGTACATGCTGTAGAAGCTCGTTGTGAACGGGTGGAGTCCGGTTCTGTCCGGTCGGTTGGGAAACGTTACCGGGTCTCTTGGGCCCTGAAGGAACTAAAAACTGAACCATCTGGAACATTCTTCTGTCTAATATCTGCAAGCAACCATAAACACACACACACAATCAGAAAATATTTATCGAACCTTCAAGACACAAGACACTAACCCTAACCCACACTTCATGAGACACACACTGTGACCTACAGCACAGATCAGTCGAAGCAGCCGAGCTTATTGGGGCAAGTGTGCTGGTTAGTTATTAGTTAGTTAGTTATTAGTTAGTAAGTTAGTAACATGCTGAGCTGCTGTCATACTGACCGTGCGCTGCTGACTGTCTCTGATTCTGATGAAGAACTCAATCTGAAGAACATGTGAGCAGAGCTGAAACTCGATCCAGGAACAATTTCACAATCAGCACTCGCTGTCTCACTGCTTCTGTCTGTCTCACTGCTTCTGTCTGTCTCACTGCTTCTGTCTGTTTCACTGCTTCTGTCTGTCTGTCTGTCTCACTGCTTCTGTCTGTCTCACTGCTTCTGTCTGTTTCACTGCTTCTGTCTGTCTCACTGCTTCTGTCTGTCTCACTGCTTCTGTCTGTTTCACTGCTTCTGTCTGTTTCACTGCTTCTGTCTGTTTCACTGCTTCTGTCTGTCTGTCTGTCTCACTGCTTCTGTCTGTCTCACTGCTTCTGTCTGTCTGTCTGTCTGTCTCACTGCTTCTGTCTGTCTCACTGCTTCTGTCTGTTTCACTGCTTCTGTCTGTCTCACTGCTTCTGTCTGTCTCACTGCTTCTGTCTGTCTCACTGCTTCTGTCTGTTTCACTGCTTCTGTCTGTTTCACTGCTTCTGTCTGTCTGTCTGTCTCACTGCTTCTGTCTGTCTCACTGCTTCTGTCTGTCTCACTGCTTCTGTCTCACTGCTTCTGTCTGTCTCACTGCTTCTGTCTGTCTCACTGCTTCTGTCTGTTTCACTGCTTCTGTCTGTCTCACTGCTTCTGTCTGTCTGTCTGTCTGTCTGTCTCACTGCTTCTGTCTGTCTCACTGCTTCTGTCTGTCTCACTGCTTCTGTCTGTTTCACTGCTTCTGTCTGTCTGTCTGTCTCACTGCTTCTGTCTGTCTCACTGCTTCTGTCTGTCTCACTGCTTCTGTCTCACTGCTTCTGTCTGTCTCACTGCTTCTGTCTGTCTCACTGCTTCTGTCTGTTTCACTGCTTCTGTCTGTTTCACTGCTTCTGTCTGTCTGTCTGTCTCACTGCTTCTGTCTGTCTCACTGCTTCTGTCTGTCTCACTGCTTCTGTCTGTCTCACTGCTTCTGTCTGTCTGTCTGTCTCACTGCTTCTGTCTGTCTGTCTGTCTGTCTGTCTCACTGCTTCTGTCTGTTTCACTGCTTCTGTCTATCTCACTGCTTCTGTCTGTCTGTCTGTCTCACTGCTTCTGTCTGTCTCACTGCTTCTGTCTGTCTGTCTGTCTCACTGCTTCTGTCTGTCTCACTGCTTCTGTCTGTTTCACTGCTTCTGTCTGTCTGTCTGTCTGTCTGTCTCACTGCTTCTGTCTGTTTCACTGCTTCTGTCTGTCTCACTGCTTCTGTCTGTTTCACTGCTTCTGTCTGTCTGTCTCACTGCTTCTGTCTGTCTGTCTCACTGCTTCTGTCTGTTTCACTGCTTCTGTCTGTCTCACTGCTTCTGTCTGTCTGTCTGTCTGTTTGTCTGTCTCGCTGCTTCTGTCTGTCTGTCTGTCTATCTGTCTGTCTCACTGCTTCTGTCTGTCTGTCTCACTGCTTCTGTCTGTCTGTCTCACTGCTTCTGTCTGTCTGTCTCACTGCTTCTGTCTGTCTGTCTGTCTGTCTGTGTGTCTGTCTCACTGCTTCTGTCTGTCTGTCTGTCTGTCTGTCTGTCTCGATCTCCGCTGTTTCAACTATAATAATGGCGATAATAATTATAGGTCCGACTGAGTCTCGATTCTGGAGCTCGAACACAACAGCTTTTATAACGGGATGTTCCTGGATTTCCTTCATCACAGAAATGAATGTTTCTCCAGACTTTTGTTCGCTCGCCGCTGCACAGGCATAAAAAAGAGGATATTAGTTTGGAGATGAAGAATGTTTAATTTCGGTGTAAATACACACAAAGCGGTCCGGGCGGGCGATAAGAATCAGAAGCTCAAGCAGACTCGCATCGACAGCTGGAGCTCAAACCGGAGCGAATGAACTCAATAAAGAGCAATAAAGCGTTTCAGTGCCCTGCACTTCAGCGGCAGATCTCGCGATAACAGCTCGGAGACACAGATGAGACTGGAGCCAGAGCAATATAGCAGAATTCCCACACAAAGCCTCCGAACAGGATTTAATATTGCTGCAATCAGTGAACAGAGTCAATTATTATGATTCCTTTATGCTCCGCTATCAGAGAGAAACGTCACTCAGAGA
>JAULUF010000054.1:275000-295000 GCA_031834385.1 Semotilus atromaculatus
CTTGAACTGAATTGAGCTGAATGGCAACACTGTTGTCTTCTGCGGAACTGAAAAAAAATATGAGCCAAGAACTTTTACTAACGTTCCCATTAAGCTATGAAAACAATTTTTATGAATGTTCTATGAACATATTCGCTTTACACCACTGCATCCCACTCTTTACACCACTGCATCCCACGCTTTACTCCACTGCATCCCACGCTTTACACCACTGCATCCCACGCTTTACACCACTGCATCCCACGCTTTACACCACTGCATCCCACGCTTTACACCACTGCATCCCACGCTTTACACCACTGCATCCCACGCTTTACACCACTGCATCCCACGCTTTACACCACTGCATCCCACGCTTTACTCCACTGCATCCCACGCTTTACTCCACTGCATCCCACGCTTTACACCACTGCATCCCACGCTTTACTCCACTGCATCCCACGCTTTACACCACTGCATCCCACGCTTTACACCACTGCATCCCACGCTTTACTCCACTGCATCCCACGCTTTACTCCACTGCATCCCACGCTTTACTCCACTGCATCCCACGCTTTACTCCACTGCATCCCACGCTTTACTCCACTGCATCCCACGCTTTACACCACTGCATCCCACGCTTTACTCCACTGCATCCCACGCTTTACTCCACTGCATCCCACGCTTTACTCCACTGCATCCCACGCTTTACACCACTGCATCCCACGCTTTACACCACTGCATCCCACGCTTTACTCCACTGCATCCCACGCTTTACTCCACTGCATCCCACGCTTTACACCACTGCATCCCACGCTTTACTCCACTGCATCCCACGCTTTACTCCACTGCATCCCACGCTTTACTCCACTGCATCCCACGCTTTACTCCACTGCATCCCACGCTTTACACCACTGCATCCCACGCTTTACTCCACTGCATCCCACGCTTTACACCACTGCATCCCACGCTTTACTCCACTGCATCCCACGCTTTACTCCACTGCATCCCACGCTTTACTCCACTGCATCCCACGCTTTACTCCACTGCATCCCACGCTTTACTCCACTGCATCCCACGCTTTACTCCACTGCATCCCACGCTTTACTCCACTGCATCCCACGCTTTACACCACTGCATCCCACGCTTTACACCACTGCATCCCACGCTTTACACCACTGCATCCCACGCTTTACACCACTGCATCCCACGCTTTACTCCACTGCATCCCACGCTTTACTCCACTGCATTCCACGCTTTACTCCACTGCTCATATTATTAGCAAAAGACATTTTATTATGGAAAAAGATGTGGCGGACAAATCAAGATTTTAAACCATTAACCAATGACTTTTCAACTGAAATATCTAATAAAACCATCAATCATCTGTAGCTGTTTGAAAATCTGATCTCATGAAGCGTGTCGTGACTTCAGACGAACGTTGATCACACACACATGCTAACGTACGCTGGCGTTCTCGGAGCGGTACCAGTCCGGGATGGGCAGGTGATGGTTGTGGAATTTGCGCGGGACCCAGTTCCGGTTCTCCGCCTCCCAGAGGACAGCGCTGAGATCAGGGAAGTTGTGATGGATGTCGAGGCCGTCGTGACTCCAGCGGCCCAGAGTCCATCCGCTGAGCTCAGAGCCCTGAACACACAGAGACACACACACACACATTTTCTTGTTGAGCGGAAGAGACTTCAGAATGCGTGTATATTAATATTCTAGCATCAGTCGCGTGTAAATGAAAGCAGAAGAGTGTAGCGGCGAGTGGTTACCGCTGCAAAGGCCTTCTCGTAGCCGTCGGGGTTGACGGAGGGCAGGAGGTGAATGCGCGTCTCCTCCACTAGGTGGCGCACACGTGCGTTCCCGCTCAGATACTCCTGACACATGAACTGCATGAGCAGCAGCAGCAGTTCGCGGCCCAGGACCTCGTTACCGTGGGAACCGGCCGTGTAGCGGAACTCGGGCTCGCCTGCACAAACACACACTCACGCTGTGATCCCCCGTCACACACACACACTTGCGTCACCCGTGTCTCCAGCGCCTCACCCAGCTCGTGCTCGCCGGGCCGGTCCGAGATCTCGATGGCGTACAGCTTCTGTCCGCTGAAGCTCCGGCCGATGTTGTAGATGCGCGTGATGTTCGGACACTTCTCGTTCACCACCTTCATCAGCTGAACACACACACACACACTTCTCGTTCACCACCTTCATCAGCTGAACACACACACACACACTCTTGTGTTGATGTAGACACCTGTCTCATCTCTTTATAACTGTGGTGTCTGAAGTCCAGGTTGTCTGTCGTCGTCACTTCATTTCTTCTCCGGTAATAATTGTTTGGATCTGAAAGAAGCATTAAAAATGCTTTAGAGTGTGTGTGTGTGTGTGTGTTTGTGTTTGTGTGTGTGTGTGTGTGTGTGTGTGTGTGTGTGTTTAGTGTGTCACCTGGCATCGGGCAGCCCAGGATCTCCACACGCATGCAGATGCCGCCGCCGGGGAACCAGGATCGAGGGTTAATGCGGATGTAGCGAGCGACCACAGGCGTGGGGAAGCCGTTGAGCACGGGAATCTCCTTCTCTCGATTCCCGGTGAAAATCTACTGAGGCGCAGAAACACTGGGTTACAGTTACAGCTCTGTGTGTGTGTGTGTGTGTGTGTGTGTGTGTGTTTCAGCTGATGTTTGTGAAGGGTGTTGTTCGGTGTCTCACCAGATCTCTGGAGCCGTTCTTCAGCGTCACCCAGCTGTGAGAGTCATTACTGAGAAGAACTTTATATGAGCTCACCCAATCACTCCTGCAACACACACACACACACACACACACACACACACACACACACTGCATCACATCTGGAGAGAGAACACGACTCTCATGTGCAGCTGGAAGAGTGTCAAGCCTGAAGAACAAGCTATATATCAGCAAAACACGAGAACCAGCCACTGTTGAGTTTATGAACATGTTCTCGTTGAATCTCTCACTGCACACATGACACATGAAGCGTAGCTTAAATCAGAACTTATTTTTATGTAATTTCTATACAGTAAGATACATATGATATATGTGTGTGCTCTGAGACGAAAACAACACAACAACATCACAAAACTAGATCACTGCATTATAATCTCACATTTATGTATGGGCATTTGACAGATTTGGCATTGCATTCGAGGCTTTCCCTGGATCAGCTCATGAGCCGAACCCATGAGCTTGTGTTGTGTACTCTCACACTGGATCAGTTGTGGTGTTGTGTAGAGTGTGTGTTGTGTACTCTCACACTGGATCAGTTGTGGTGTTGTGTAGAGTGTGTGTTGTGTACTCTCACACTGAATCAGTTGTGGTGTTGTGTAGAGTGTGTGTTGTGTACTCTTACATTGGATCAGTTGTGTGTGTGTGTGTGTGAGTGTGTGTTGTGTAGAGCGTGTGTTGTGTACTCACGACCACAGTGAGCTCCGCCCCTGAGTGATGATAGTAAGAGTTGTGTGTGTGTGTGTATGTGTTGTGTAGAGCATGTGTTGTGTACTCACGACCACAGTGAGCTCTGCCCCTGAGTGATGACAGTAAGAGTTGTGTGTGTGTGCGTGCGTGCGTGTGTGTGTGTGTGTGTGTGTGTGTGTGTGTGTGTGTGTTGTGTACTCACGACCACAGTGAGCTCCGCCCCTGAGTGATGACAGTAAGAGTTGTGTGTGTGTGTATGTGTTGTGTAGAGTGTGTGTTGTGTACTCACGACCACAGTGAGCTCCGCCCCTGAGTGATGACAGTAAGAGTTGTGTGTGTGTGTGTGTATGTGTTGTGTAGAGTGTGTGTTGTGTACTCACGACCACAGTGAGCTCCGCCCCTGAGTGATGACAGTAATAGTTGTGTGTGTGTGTGTGTATGTGTTGTGTAGAGTGTGTGTTGTGTACTCACGACCACAGTGAGCTCTGCCCCTGAGTGATGACAGTAAGAGTTGTGTGTGTGTGAGTGTGTGTGTTGTGTAGAGTGTGTTGTGTACTCACGACCACAGTGAGCTCTGCCCCTGAGTGATGACAGTAAGAGTTGTGTGTGTGTGTGTGTGTGTGAGTGTGTGTTGTGTAGAGCGTATGTTGTGTACTCACGACCACGGTGAATTCCGCCCCTGAGTGATGACAGTAAGAGTTGTGTGTGTGTGTGTGTTGTGTAGAGTGTGTGTTGTGTACTCACGACCACAGTGAGCTCCGCCCCTGAGTGATGACAGTAAGAGTTGTGTTTGTGTGTGTGTGTGTGTTGTGTAGAGCGTGTGTTGTGTACTCTCACACTGGATCAGTTGTGGTGTTGTGTAGAGTGTGTGTTTTGTACTCTTACATTGGATCAGTTGTGTGTGTGTGTGTGTGAGTGTGTGTTGTGTAGAGCGTGTGTTGTGTACTCACGACCACAGTGAGCTCCGCCCCTGAGTGATGACAGTAAGAGTTGTGTGTGTGTGTGTGTGTGTGTGTATGTGTGTGTGTGTGTGTGTTGTGTACTCACGACCACAGTGAGCTCCGCCCCTGAGTGATGACAGTAAGAGTTGTGTGTGTGTGTGTGTTGTGTACTCACGACCACAGTGAGCTCCGCCCCTGAGTGATGACAGTAAGAGTTGTGTGTGTGTGTGTGTGTGTGTGTGTGTTGTGTACTCACGACCACAGTGAGCTCCTCCCCTGAGTGATGACAGTAAGAGTTGTGTGTGTGTGTGTGTGTGTGTGTGTTGTGTACTCACGACCACAGTGAGCTCCGCCCCTGAGTGATGACAGTAAGAGTTGTGTGTGTGTGTGTGTGTGTTGTGTACTCACGACCACAGTGAGCTCCGCCCCTGAGTGATGACCCCGGTGAACTTCATGAGTCTGCGAGCGTCGACCTCTAACCACTGCAGCGGGTCAATCCTTCCAGCACACCAGCCTCCATCATACAGGTCATCCTCTAGCAGACCACCCTACACACACACACACACACACTTTTAACTCAGCAGTGAGACAGCAGTTAAGCAGTTGACAGAACCGGGCTAATATGGTCATACTTCCTGGTTCTGGTAAGAACTCGAGCTGCTGCGTTTTGAACTAGCTGTAGTTTGTTTATTAAGCGTGCAGGGCAACCACCCAGTAGAGCATTACAATAATCTAGCCTTGAGGTCATGAACACATGAACTATTTGTTCCTAATTTTTCAATGAGAGCATCTGACGTAATTTAGATTTATTTTTAAGATGGAAGAATGTGGTTTTACAGAAACTAGACACGTGATTTTCAAATAAATGATTGGCATCAAAGAGCACACACACACACACACACAGGTTCCTAATCGACAACGAGGGCTTAACAGAGCAGCCATCAAGTGTTAGACAGTATTCTAGGTTATTACGAGCACAGGTTCTTCCATTAATTTCTTGAATTGGCAAGTTTCGTTGGGACGCGAGGAGATATAGAGCTTAGTATCACCAGCATACCAGTGAAAACTAACCCATTCTTTGTGTGAATGAAGCCACTTTGTAAACTTTTTAAGGATCCTCCGAGGTCGTGCGGGTCCGAATGATCCTTCATAATGAAGTTCTGGACTCAAACGCAGCTGTTAGCGCTTTCTGTGACTCACAGCGGATCTCAGCAGAAACTGGGTCAGGTTCACACGGCTGTCGCTCTGAAGTTTCCAGCTGATCATTCCTGCTTTAGTTTGTCGTTCTGTTTTCATCAAGAGCAGCGGAAAACAAAGAGCAAATTCTGTGCAAAGTGGATCCAGATGAGGCGAAGATTGGGCCGAACGCGTCTGAGTAACAACAGACGAAGAGCAGAAACACTGGCAACATTTCACACACACACACACACACACACACACACACACACTCACACACACCTGGATGTTCAGCCGGCCCCTGTGTGGCCCCAGACCGTAGTGTCTCATGCTGGACGCGTGGAGCTGGAAGTCGTCGATCTTCAGCGTCTCCAGACCCAGCGGAGGACAGTCTGTCCGACAACAGAAGAATCTGAGATCTACATTTATTTAAACAGTAATCATTTAAAACAATGATTTTCAAAGTTTCTATGGGTTCAAAGTTTTGTTCTCGAGCTCCAAACACTGTCGTGTGCGAATGAGCATCCGTTTCTGTCTTCAGTAGACTGGTGTGTGTTAGCGGCCCCTAATAACTAATGATCTTTACAACGGAAGTGAACCAATCAAAACTAACTTTATCTGGACAATAACTTTATTCTAGATCATTTTAGAAATAAAGTACTTCTTGTTCAGCTGAACTTTGGCTTCATTGTAAATAATTATTTGTTGGCGAAGCCAACTTCAACTTCAACTTCAAGACACTATAAACCTGATTCAATATCTAATCCAGCAACCATTCCAATATTTACATTAACATTTAAATATGAATCTGAACATCTGAAACATAATACAGAAAGTATTTCCTAATGTTCTACAGATGCTCATCTAAAACAGATCCTCTCATTACGACACACACACACACACCTTAATAACTTAGAACAGGTTGTCTCTTTCAGATTTAGATCTTCTATTATTGTAATAATAATATATTGAAATTTTGTGAAGATGTGCAGCTTCATTAGGTGAACCGAGTCTCACACAAATCATGTTCGTTTGCGGTTCAATAAGCAGTGAGTCACTGAGTGAATCGACTCACCGACTTGCTGTGAAGCGAACGAACCGCCACCGGCTGCTTTCAGCGCTGAGTTCTTCTTCCTGTGTGTGTGTGCTGTCTTCACTGTGAACGACACACAGCAGAAGCTTGATCTGGATCTGGAGTTTCACACATCAGAAGAATGGCTGAATGATGAAAGCTATAAACTCAATGTGCTGAGCAGAAGAGTGAGGCTTTCATGTGTGTGAGTGTGTGTGTGTGTGTGTGTGTGTGTGTGTGTGAGGTCGAGTCAGGATAAACACACACGTCCCACATGCAAACACTCAGATTCTACCGGCGCTGCCAGTGTTCAGATGTGCCATGGGATCACCGACACAAGTCTCTCTCTCTCTCTTAATAACCGACACAAGTGTCTCTCTCTCTCTCTCTCTCTCTATATCTCTCTTAATAACCGACACAAGTCTCTCTCTCTCTCTCTCTCTTAATAACCGACACAAGTCTCTACACGAGTCTTTCTTTAATCGACGAGAGTCTTTCTTTAATCGACACAAGTCTTTCTTTAATCGACGAGAGTCTTTCTTTAATCGACACAAGTCTTTCTTTAATCGACGAGTCTTTCTTTAATCGACACAAGTCTTTCTTTAATCTACACAAGTCTTTCTTTAATTGACGAGAGTTTTTTTTAATCGACGACAGTTTTTCTTTAATCGACGAGAGTCTTTCTTTAATCGACGAGAGTCTTTCTTTAAAGGTCCAATATGTACGAATTTTGTAATAAAATATCCATAAATAAATTGCACAGTGTGATATATTTCCTGCAGTTGTGTACAAAAGTCTCCAAAGATTTTTTATTTCAGAGAAATTCCAATTTTAAATAAGTGGCCATCCCGGAAAAAAATGTCGCCTGTCAATGACGCAATATCCACGCTATCCTCGGTTTCCGCTCGTACTGCCGTAGCCATGACGTAACCATGGTGACAGACTTGGACAACTGCGTAGTGAGTAACGTTTTAGCGGCACGCAGTTCTTGTTTCGTTCAAACATAGACCATGGCAAGCAGACTTTGGGACAAACAAGGAGAACTAAAATGAGGATCAATATCAGTGTGTCGTTTTTGAGATGCCAAGAGCTAGCGTCCGAGACTGACTTCCACTCGACAGAGAGCTAGCGTCCGAGACTGACTTCCACTCGACAGAGAGCTATCGTCCGAGACTGACTTCCACTCGACAGAGAGCTATCGTCCGAGACTGACTTCCACTCGACAGAGAGCTAGCGTCCGAGACTGACTTCCACTCGACAGAGAGCTAGCGTCCGAGACTGACTTCCACTCGACAGAGAGCTATCGTCCGAGACTGACTTCCACTCGACAGAGAGCTAGCGTCCGAGACTGACTTCCACTCGACAGAGAGCTAGCGTCCGAGACTGACTTCCACTCGACAGAGAGCTAGCGTCCGAGACTGACTTCCACTCGACAGAGAGCTAGTGTCCGAGACTGACTTTGAGACTGACTTCCACTCGACAGAGAGCTAGAGTCCGAGACTGACTTCCACTCGACAGAGAGCTAGAGTCCGAGACTGACTTCCACTCGACAGAGAGCTAGAGTCCACGACTGACTTCCACTCGACAGAGAGCTAGCGTCCACGACTGACTTCCACTCGACAGAGAGCTAGAGTCCGAGACTGACTTCCTCTCGACAGAGAGCTAGCGTCCACGACTGACTTCCTCTCGACAGAGACCTAGCGTCCACGACTGACTTCCTCTCGACAGAGAGCTAGCGTCCGAGACTGACTTCCACTCGACAGAGAGCTAGCGTCCGAGACTGACTTCCACTCGACAGAGAGCTAGTGTCCGAGACTGACTTCCACTCGACAGAGAGCTAGTGTCCGAGACTGACTTCCACTCGACAGAGAGCTAGCGTCCGAGACTGACTTCCACTCGACAGAGAGCTAGCGTCCGAGACTGACTTCCACTCGACAGAGAGCTAGAGTCCGAGACTGACTTCCACTCGACAGAGAGCTAGAGTCTGAGACTGACTTCCTCTCGACAGAGAGCTAGTGTCCGAGACTGACTTCCACTCGACAGAGAGCTAGCATCCGAGACTGACTTCCACTCGACAGAGAGCTAGTGTCCGAGACTGACTTCCACTCGACAGAGAGCTAGCGTCCGAGACTGACTTCCACTCGACAGAGAGCTAGCGTCCACGACTGACTTCCTCTCGACAGAGAGCTAGCGTCCGAGACTGACTTCCACTCGACAGAGAGCTAGTGTCCGAGACTGACTTCCACTCGACAGAGAGCTAGAGTCCGAGACTGACTTCCTCTCGACAGAGAGCTAGTGTTCGAGATTGACTTTGAGACTGACTTCCTCTCGACAGAGAGCTAGAGTCCGAGACTGACTTCCTCTCGACAGAGAGCTAGTGTTCGAGATTGACTTTGAGACTGACTTCCTCTCGACAGAGAGCTAGCGTCCGTGACTGACTTCCACTCGACAGAGAGCTAGCGTCCGAGACTAATTTGGACTTGACAGAGCTTCACAAGTCATGACTTGACAGCTTTATTAGACAGGTGAGCAAATGTACATAAAACAAATCAATGTTCTAACGTTAGCTCGACATGATGAAATGTTAGAATACGGTCAGTATGTTATTCTAATGTTGATCTAGCTGCTAGTTTCGTATAGCAAACGAACTAACACGTAGAATAACATTATAACTCTCAACACACATTTAAATGCCTTTTAGTGTGATAGTGTAACAATATACCAAGTGAAACAGCGCTGCGTTACCTCACAAGTTTAATTCGTCAAATAAACTGACCTGTGTGAGTAATCCAGCACTTGCGTGTAGTTCGATAGGATGAAATTTCCTTATTCCTTTATATCCGCGGGACTCGCGTGTGATATCTGTCTCTTATTAGCAATCGCGACCTGCTTCATACCACTGTAATGTTAAAAAACATGAATGTTTTCACTCATCCATAAACATTATTAGATCTTGCTTGACAGCAAGTCCCATCATTCAGCTCGTCACTGCGTCATAAACATACGCCTTTGTTATTGTTGGAAACTGCGCCCTCTTGTGGCCAAAAAAGCTACAGATTGTAGCTTTAATCGAGGAGAGTCTTTCTTTAATCGACACGAGTCTTTCTTTAATCGACACAAGTCTTTCTCCCTCTCTTAATAATCGACACGAGAGTCAAACACAATCTCAGCGGATCAGCGACTCGTGACTGATCAGATTCATCTTCTTCAAACAAATCAATCGTTACTCGCATCGTCTACATTTTCACTTCAATGTTTTCCAGTACAAACAATCTAAAAGATCCATTTACTGGAGAACCAAATGTCCATTTTGATCAGTTTCTCAGAAAACGAGACTTAAGTCCAGTCATCTTCATTTCTACAGCACTTTATACAGTACAGATCGTTTCAGAGAAGATTCTGTTCAATCCTGCTTTCTTTAAAGGTCCAATATGTACGAATTTTGTAATAAAATATCCATAAATAAATTGCACAGTGTGATATATTTCCTGCAGTTGTGTACAAAAGTCTCCAAAGATTTTTTATTTCAGAGAAATTCCAATTTTAAATAAGTGGCCATCCCGGAAAAAAATGTCGCCTGTCAATGACGCAATATCCACGCTATCCTCGGTTTCCGCTCGTACTGCCGTAGCCATGACGTAACCATGGTGACAGACTTGGACAACTGCGTAGTGAGTAACGTTTTAGCGGCACGCAGTTCTTGTTTCGTTCAAACATAGACCATGGCAAGCAGACTTTGGGACAAACAAGGAGAACTAAAATGAGGATCAATATCAGTGTCGTTTTTGAGATGCCAAGAGCTAGCGTCCGAGACTGACTTCCACTCGACAGAGAGCTAGCGTCCGAGACTGACTTCCACTCGACAGAGAGCTATCGTCCGAGACTGACTTCCACTCGACAGAGAGCTATCGTCCGAGACTGACTTCCACTCGACAGAGAGCTAGCGTCCGAGACTGACTTCCACTCGACAGAGAGCTAGCGTCCGAGACTGACTTCCACTCGACAGAGAGCTAGCGTCCGAGACTGACTTCCACTCGACAGAGAGCTAGCGTCCGAGACTGACTTCCACTCGACAGAGAGCTAGCGTCCGAGACTGACTTCCACTCGACAGAGAGCTAGCGTCCGAGACTGACTTCCACTCGACAGAGAGCTAGTGTCCGAGACTGACTTTGAGACTGACTTCCACTCGACAGAGAGCTAGAGTCCGAGACTGACTTCCACTCGACAGAGAGCTAGAGTCTGAGACTGACTTCCTCTCGACAGAGAGCTAGCGTCCACGACTGACTTCCACTCGACAGAGAGCTAGTGTCCGAGACTGACTTCCACTCGACAGAGAGCTAGAGTCTGAGACTGACTTCCTCTCGACAGAGAGCTAGCGTCCACGACTGACTTCCTCTCGACAGAGAGCTAGCGTCCGAGACTGACTTCCTCTCGACAGAGAGCTAGCGTCCGAGACTGACTTCCACTCGACAGAGAGCTAGTGTCCGAGACTGACTTCCACTCGACAGAGAGCTAGCGTCCGAGACTGACTTCCACTCGACAGAGAGCTAGCGTCCACGACTGACTTCCTCTCGACAGAGAGCTAGCGTCCGAGACTGACTTCCACTCGACAGAGAGCTAGTGTCCGAGACTGACTTCCACTCGACAGAGAGCTAGAGTCCGAGACTGACTTCCTCTCGACAGAGAGCTAGTGTTCGAGATTGACTTTGAGACTGACTTCCTCTCGACAGAGAGCTAGAGTCCGAGACTGACTTCCTCTCGACAGAGAGCTAGTGTTCGAGATTGACTTTGAGACTGACTTCCTCTCGACAGAGAGCTAGAGTCCGAGACTGACTTCCTCTCGACAGAGAGCTAGTGTTCGAGATTGACTTTGAGACTGACTTCCTCTCGACAGAGAGCTAGTGTTCGAGATTGACTTTGAGACTGACTTCCTCTCGACAGAGAGCTAGCGTCCGTGACTGACTTCCACTCGACAGAGAGCTAGCGTCCGAGACTAATTTGGACTTGACAGAGCTTCACAAGTCATGACTTGACAGCTTTATTAGACAGGTGAGCAAATGTACATAAAACAAATCAATGTTCTAACGTTAGCTCGACATGATGAAATGTTAGAATACGGTCAGTATGTTATTCTAATGTTGATCTAGCTGCTAGTTTCGTATAGCAAACGAACTAACACGTAGAATAACATTATAACTCTCAACACACATTTAAATGCCTTTTAGTGTGATAGTGTAACAATATACCAAGTGAAACAGCGCTGCGTTACCTCACAAGTTTAATTCGTCAAATAAACTGACCTGTGTGAGTAATCCAGCACTTGCGTGTAGTTCGATAGGATGAAATTTCCTTATTCCTTTATATCCGCGGGACTCGCGTGTGATATCTGTCTCTTATTAGCAATCGCGACCTGCTTCATACCACTGTAATGTTAAAAAACATGAATGTTTTCACTCATCCATAAACATTATTAGATCTTGCTTGACAGCAAGTCCCATCATTCAGCTCGTCACTGCGTCATAAACATACGCCTTTGTTATTGTTGGAAACTGCGCCCTCTTGTGGCCAAAAAAGCTACAGATTGTAGCTTTAATCGAGGAGAGTCTTTCTTTAATCGACACGAGTCTTTCTTTAATCGACACAAGTCTTTCTCCCTCTCTTAATAATCGACACGAGAGTCAAACACAATCTCAGCGGATCAGCGACTCGTGACTGATCAGATTCATCTTCTTCAAACAAATCAATCGTTACTCGCATCGTCTACATTTTCACTTCAATGACAGTCCATTTGAAACCATATTTGAATATTAGTTTAGTATGTGTTCAAACAGTGCTGTGGCAAACTTGAGGATTAATGATCATTACTCATTAGCTGTCATGACGTGCTGATTTGCATAAAGAGTGTGATGCTCCAATGAAAGTGAATCAGTTTGTTCATAGAATGTGTTCTGATGCACTGCAAAAATAAAGCACTTCTTTTTCTTGTTTTTCAGTACAAATATTCTTAAATTACGATGCATTTACTTCATATTTGGCAATTTTATTGATCTGACACTAGCGGATGATGACATCACTGTTTTCTCCACAGTTTTATAGATTAATTAAACTCATTTCATAATTGATGATCTTCACACACTTATAAATAAATAATGCCGGTTTTCTTCTGAGAGCTGCTGTACAGCAGGATTGAACAGAATCTTCTCTGAAACGATCTGTACTGTATAAAGTGCTGTAGAAATGAAGATGACTGGACTTAAGTCTCGTTTTCTGAGAAACTGATCAAAATGGACATTTGGTTCTCCAGTAAATGGATCTTTTAGATTGTTTGTACTGGAAAACAAGACAAAAGTACTATAAGAAAATATTCTGTTTTTGCTGTGTAGGGCACAGACAGCTGGAAAAAAATGTCAAATTCAAGTAATAAAGTTAAATCTAACGGTGTCTTTAAGAGAGCAAAATAAATAGACTAATGTCAAGCTTTAACCCAGGGAGAAACGGTCCATATCTTCTGCTGCTGATGAAGTCCCTCAGTTTTGGAGCCGTGATCCTGATGGAAGATCTGTCAGAAACCAGCATCACACTTTCCCAGTGTTTCCCAGTTAAAGGTCCAGTAAATCTGGTCCCTGAGACCGATGATGTAGACGGTTGAGTGAGTGTGTGACGGATCCTGAAACACAAACGCACAGGTTTGCACATGTTCAGGCTTTACCTGCTGTGGGTCTGCTCTCCTTCCCGATCCCCCGTCCGGGAGTCGCTCCGCTCTCCGGGATCCGCCGGTCATGTTCCCGACTCAGAAGCTCCTGCATGTAATAATCCTCATCCTCAGAGGAATATCCATAACACACGTCCAGCAGGAATCCCAGCAGCAGGAGAGTCCGAAACCACATCATCTGACCCGATCCGATCCCGGACCCATCAACTCCGTCCTCGCTTCAGGGAAAACTTCTGCTGTGTGTGTGTGTGTGGTTGTGTGTGTGTGTGTGAGAGAGAGAGAGAGAGAGAGAGAGAGAGAGAGAGAGAGAGAGAGAGAGAGAGAGAGACTGTGATGTTTTGGCACTGGTTCCAGGTGTTTTGCTGATGTCCTGTAAAAACAGGAGCATAATGCAGGAAAAGCAGGATCTGCAGGGAAAGAGCCGATCCTCTGATCCAGAGCTGATTGATGTGTCACTGTGACTCCTCCCACTGGGCGGAGCTTCCCTGACCTCGTTACCATCCCATAACCACACAAGAGAGAGAACTGAGATGAACTCATACTGATGGATGCAAACGCACACACACACACACACAGCGTCACTAATGTGTTAATCACATCCAGGTCCGGGCATGTCTGAGTATCACAGACTGAACACGTGTGTGTGTGTGTGTGTGTGTGTGTGTGTGAGTGAGTGAGTGAGTGAGAGTGAGAGAGAGTGTGTGTGTGTGTGTGTGTGTGTGTGTGTGTGTGTGTGTGTGTGTGTGTGTGTGTGTGTGTGTGTGTGTGTGTGTGTGTGAGTGAGTGAGTGAGTGAGTGTGAGTGAGTGAGTGAGTGTGAGTGAGTGAGTGAGTGTGTGTGTGTGTGTGTGTGTGTGTGTGTGAGTGAGTGAGTGAGAGAGTGTGTGTGTGTGTGTGTGTGTGTGAGTGAGTGAGTGAGAGAGTGTGTGTGTGTGAGTGTGTGAGTGAGTGAGTGAGTGAGTGTGTGTGTGAGTGAGTGAGTGTGAGTGAGTGAGTGTGTGTGTGTGTGTGTGTGTGTGTGAGTGAGTGAGTGAGAGAGTGTGTGTGTGTGTGTGAGTGTGTGAGTGAGTGAGTGAGTGAGTGTGTGTGTGTGTGAGTGAGTGTGTGTGAGAGTGTGAGTGTGTGTGAGTGAGTGTGAGAGAGACAGTGAGTGTGTGTGTAACTCAATACCCATTTTTATACTGTACAAACTGTATATTCTGTCCCTTTACACTAACCCGACCCCTGAACCTACCCATCTCTCTCTCTCTCACACACACACCTCTTATATCTGTTGTAACTACACAGCAGCTTTACAGTAAATAAAGGCCTGTAATAATGAGCGTCTGCTGTGAAGCTTCAGTTCAGTGATCCGTTTAGACGTGATTCACTGATTCACTGCCGCGTTTCATTACGAGCTTCACTTCCTCACATCTGAAACTCACAATAACAAACCAAAATACAAAGATTGTGAAACTATAACTATCACTAAAACTTTACAATATGGTTAATCAATAAATCTGTTAACATTTGATTTCTGAATAAGGACAGCAGGTTTATCGATATAGAGAGTTTGCTGTGAGTTTCAGAGATCTGCTCACCTCAGAGTTTGTGCGAATTAAAGCGTGTTTTCACTGGATTGATGGGATGAATCTGAGACGCTTCCGGAAATCCTCACAAATTCTTCAGACCAAACCCTGCTCCGCCTCGGGGAAACATCTGTCCGTGCAAAACCAGTCCAGAGGATTGTAGAGTTTTAATCAGCTGTTTAATATTTCATCCTCTTCAATAACCCTGATCTCTGACAGGGTCCAAACCCCAGTGTGGACACATCTGACCGTCACGGGCCGGTCAGCACTGACGGGTCAGGGTAAGGAGACGCTTCTGTAAGCCTGTTCTTCCTCCAGGGAAGGTTTCCCACAATCCCCTGCAAACTCACGTTCTGCCCTACAAGAACACAACAAACACTGACACAAAGAGAAGCAGTGAAAATGAAGTGTCTGACGCAGAACTCAGACTGAACGTGTAGTTACTGTGCTTTACCTCGCCTGAAGCGCTCGCTGCTCACAACGACACGACCTCTGACCTCTGAAGGCACAACGACACGACCTCTGACGGCACAACGACACAACCTCTGACCTCTGAAGGCACAACGACACGACCTCTGAAGGTACAACGACACGACCTCTGAAGGTACAACGACACGACCTCTGAAGGCACAACGACACGACCTCTGAAGGCACAACGACACGACCTCTGAAGGCACAACGACACAACCTCTGAAGGCACAACGACACGACCTCTGACCTCTGAAGGCACAACGACACGACCTCTGAAGGCACAACGACACGACCTCTGAAGGCACAACGACACGACCTCTGAAGGCACAACGACACGACCTCTGAAGGCACAACGACACGACCTCTGACCTCTGAAGGCACAACGACACGACCTCTGAAGGCACAACGACACGACCTCTGAAGGCACAACGACACGACCTCTGAAGGCACAACGACACGACCTCTGAAGGCACAACGACACGACCTCTGAAGGCACAACGACACGACCTCTGAAGGCACAACGACACGACCTCTGACCTCTGAAGGCACAACGACACGACCTCTGAAGGCACAACGACACAACCTCTGAAGGCACAACGACACGACCTCTGAAGGCACAACGACACGACCTCTGAAGGCACAACGACACGACCTCTGACGACACAATGACATGACCTCTGACCTCTAAAGACACAACGTCACGACCTCTGACAACACAACGACACGACCTCTGAAGGCACAACGACACGACCTCTGACAGCACAACAACACAACCATCTGACCTCTGAAAGCCCACAACGACACGACCTCTGAAGGCACAACGACACGACCTCTGAAGGCACAACAACACGACCTCTGACAGCACAACAACACAACCATCTGACCTCTGAAAGCCCACCACGACACGACCTCTGAAGGCACAACGACACGACCTCTGAAGGCACAACGACACGACCTCTGAAGGCACAACGACACGACCTCTGAAGGCACAACGACACGACCTCTGAAGGCACAACGACACGACCTCTGAAGGCACAACGACACAACCTCTGAAGGCACAACGACACGACCTCTGAAGGCACAACGACACGACCTCTGACCTCTGAAGGCACAACGACACGACCTCTGAAGGCACAACGACACGACCTCTGACCTCTGAAGGCACAACGACACGACCTCTGAAGGCACAACGACACGACCTCTGACCTCTGAAGGCACAACGACACGACCTCTGAAGGCACAACGACACGACCTCTGAAGGCACAACGACACGACCTCTGACGACACAATGACATGACCTCTGACCTCTAAAGACACAACGTCACGACCTCTGACAACACAACGACACGACCTCTGAAGGCACAACGACACGACCTCTGACAGCACAACAACACAACCATCTGACCTCTGAAAGCCCACAACGACACGACCTCTGAAGGCACAACGACACGACCTCTGAAGGCACAACGACACGACCTCTGAAGGCACAACGACACGACCTCTGAAGGCACAACAACACGACCTCTGAAGGCACAACAACACGACCATCTGACCTCTGAAAGCCCACCACGACACGACCTCTGAAGGGACAACAACACAACCTCTGACCTCTGAAGACACAACCTCTGACGACACAATGACATGACCTCTGACCTCTAAAGACACAACGTCACGACCTCTGACAACACAACGACACGACCTCTGACGACACAACGACATGACCTCTGAAGGCACAACAACACAACCATCTGACCTCTGAAAGCCCACCACGACACGACCTCTGACCTCTGAAGGGACAACAACACAACCATCTGACCTCTGAAAGCCCACCACGACACGACCTCTGACCTCTGAAGGGACAACAACACAACCATCTGACCTCTGAAAGCCCACCACGACACGACCTCTGACCTCTGAAGGGACAACAACACAACCTCTGACCTCTGAAGACACAACCTCTGACGACACAATGACATGACCTCTGACCTCTAAAGACACAACGACACGACCTCTGACGGCACAGCGACACGACCTCTGACCTCTGAAGCACAACGATGCATCTCATCACTGCTGTCAGCCATTCAGCACTGAATCATGGCTTCTGCAGGAGAGAGATGGACATGGCAAGAGAGTTGTTAGATGTGAGTTATAGACTCAGAGAAACACAAAGCAGATGATCAGAATGAAGCCGGCCAAGCTCCAGATCCAGCAGACACAGAGACACACGCAGACACAGACACACACACAGACGGATCTGCGCAGACACAGAGACACACGCAGACACAGAGACACACACAGACGGATCTGCGCAGACACAGAGACACACACAGACACAGAGACACACACAGACGGATCTGCGCAGACACAGAGACACACACAGATGGATCTGCGCAGACACAGAGACACACACAGACGGATCTGCGCAGACACAGAGACACACACAGATGGATCTGCGCAGACACAGAGACACACACAGACGGATCTGCGCAGACACAGAGACACACACAGATGGATCTGCGCAGACACAGAGACACACACAGATGGATCTGCGCAGACACAGAGACACACACAGATGGATCTGCGCAGACACAGAGACACACACAGACGGATCTGCGCAGACACAGAGACACACACAGATGGATCTGCGCAGACACAGAGACACACACAGATGGATCTGCGCAGACACAGAGACACACACAGATGGATCTGCGCAGACACAGAGACACACACAGACGGATCTGCGCAGACACAGAGACACACACAGATGGATCTGCGCAGACACAGAGACACACACAGACGGATCTGCGCAGACACAGAGACACACACAGACGGATCTGCGCAGACACAGAGACACACACAGACGGATCTGCGCAGACACAGAGACACACACAGACGGATCTGCGCAGACACAGAGACACACACAGACGGATCTGCGCAGACACAGAGACACACACAGACGGATCTGCGCAGACACAGAGACACACACAGATGGATCTGCGCAGACACAGAGACACACACAGACGGATCTGCGCAGACACAGAGACACACACAGACGGATCTGCGCAGACACAGAGACACACACAGATGGATCTGCGCAGACACATTTAACATCTAAAAAATATTGATGTCCAATTGAAATGTTTTAGAAAAAAGTTCCATGAACGCGATTTTGTGTGTGTTATTAAAGACCAGATAACTTTTTACCCTGTTTGCTGGAATAATTGCAGAAGTTAGTTAATATTTTTCTTTAAGACCAGTCATTACTTCAGGTCAGTTGCATAAAAACTTAGATTTAAGATTCGTTTAATATGAGAACACAAAGGAAGCCTGATTATCCTCTAGCGTTTAACAGTAATGGTGCATTATGCAACTGGCCCCTGAGCAACCGTTTCCATGACGACAGAACAACAACAAACTCACGAAGCCTCGGAAACAGAAACATTCACTGGAAGGATATCAATACAGGAACGTGTTTTGCTTCCCAGAACAATCTGAGAATGATATTTTACGGTTGTAAAAAATCAAACCTAAGAAGAAAGGTTTTTCCGTGGTTCCCAGGATGTTTCCACACGGGAACGGAGCGCACAGTAAATCAGATCGGACACAAACCCACGCTCTCTGCAATAGCAGAGTGTCTCCACAAGGCCAAGATAATAAACCACAGAGCGTCCGTTACCCAGAGGCCTCAGCGTCTGAGCTGCTACGGCCATCAGCACCACTAACCTCCAGAACATATGTATGATTCTTCATAAAGCACAGGAGTCGCTCTGAGACTGGACGACAGAACAGAACGACACCACCGTGACCCTGCCACATCACTTCCTGTCCTGAGACTAACATCCAGCAGAAAAGGTCAGGTCACTAGTTCGGGTCACGTCACTTGTTCTGGTCGGGTCACCACCCCCAGAAGCGTTGGGGAGATATCGATGTGTTTAGTGATGTATGAAGTGAGAGATTTGGCCAGGCTTCTCAACACATGAGACACATTATATTTGGGTATTCTGACCAGACAAAAATATCTGGTTTGTTATTAATTGAATTCTTTTCCTAAGCAAATTTTATATTCACAAATACAAATTTTCAAACTGTAAACCCGTCATCTTAAAAGAAATAGAACATGATCCACATGTGATCTCAGTATCCACTAATAAGCTGAGGATCTGCGCTCGAGGCGACGGCCCGCTTTATTCTTATATACTATATATATATTTTTTATTTTTTGCTATTGTTTCCTTTAATGTTTTGGTTGATATTATGTGATGTGCGTATGCTTTCTCTGTTGTATGTTCCCGTTCTCAACATTAATAAAAAAAAGACTCAAAAACCAAACCACCAATGAACAAATGTCTGTCTATGAAAATTTTCATAAATTACATTATGATAGATGATTAAACTCATTAAATTAGGAAGAAAAAACTGACTCTCGCTGACTGAAAATTTATTTCAGAACAGAAATGAAACATCATCTTATCACACTTCATTTGATGAAACATTGATTAAATGTTCTACAGTAAACACACACACACGCGCGCACGCACACACACACGCACACACATACACACACACACTTCGGTTCTGATCAACATGCCGTTAAAGTGCACGATTCTCTCATCACAGGGAGAAAAACGAATTTCTTCAAAGTG
>JAULUF010000054.1:300000-372500 GCA_031834385.1 Semotilus atromaculatus
TTCAGGCAAAGTTTTTTTACCATTGCGTCAATTGATGTTGATTAATATGTGCGAGCGCGAGGGAGAGAGAGCAAGACAGCGCTTGTGTTGTTTGAAGACGGTGAGAGCTTGTACAAGATTTAAGATTTAAGTTATGTTATAATATTTTATTATTTTGATGTATTCCAAGCTTTGGCAATATTGTATTATGTACAGTCATGCCAATAAAGCAATTTTTGAATTTGAATTTGAAAGGAGAGCGTGCGCGGCCGGCTCTCTCTCTGCTCGTTCTTATATGCGCCCTGTCAAGCGCAGCAGTCATTCTATTCTACAAATAGACAAAAACTTGATTTAGAGGCCGGCAAAAAAAAATGTCAATGCAAGAAAACCCCAGCATAACCAACTGCGTTTATGGGGATAATCACCGAGACTGGCATTCCGACTTAATTTAGAATCATCGTGTCCGTCAAGCTCAGAGAGAAGGAGCACTGACCTCTGTGTCTGCCCGGCTCGTGTGCGTGCGTGCACACGCGCGCTTGATGTTTAAATCGACAGGGCTTAAAAACTCATGTAAATGTAAAATGTAAATTTTGACCTGTTTACAGATAACTACTTTGAATGGAGCTAAATAAATATAATAATATATATCATAAACATTGTAATGGTGTTTTTATTACGTGACTAACAACTATAGATAATAAAGTACAGAAACAACATTTTGCTTTTGGGACGGTTGGCATTCACTTTAGGACGGTTCAAATTGCTTTCCAGGACGTCTCCAGGACGGAGGTGAAAAAAGTTAGTCTGGAGCCCTGTGTGATAATGTGAGAAATGTTGAAGGTGTCCGAATAAATATTGGTTTGACTGTGTATACCAACTGTCAGTTTTTCTACATGTCTTTACAACGGAAGTGAATCAATCAAAACTAAGTTTATTCTAGATCTGCTGTAAAGCCTAAACAATCTCTGAATCTTTAATTTCCTATTATCACTGTAAAACTGCTCTGAAACGGTCCATATTGATAAAAGCGCTGTATAAATAAAGGTGACTCGACTCACTCGCGAAAACAATCTTGGCCTCATCCTTCGGGACGCCCTTGACGGTGTAGGCCCACTTACGGGCGAGTTTACAGGCCGTCTCTCCGCCCTCCACACCTGCAACACACACACACACACACACACACACACACACACACACACACAGAGCGTCACACACTGATCCCGGATCAGCACAGGTAGTGTGTGTCCGGGCTGAGGCGCACCTGTGTTCATGGGCAGCACCTTGTCGAACCCGAACAGGCCGGTGATGTACTGCTCGTAGGCGCCCAGCTGGTCATTGTAAAAGGCTCTGGACGTGAGCGTGAGTCTGGAGGCCTGAGCCGTCAGCGCAGAGATGATCTTCGGGTGACAGTGACCCTGGTTTACAGCGCTGTACGCGCTCAAGAAGTCAAAGTACCGGCGGCCCTCCACGTCCCACAGGTGAACCCCTGCAATGGGACACGTCAGGTCAGGGGTCACTTATAAAACTGTGTGTAGGATCCTTACTAAAAGTGTACGTGCGGTCGAAACTTATAAAACCTTATAAAACGTGTAAACCTGTGCGTACGCCACAACCTGCGCAGAATCCCCTTTATAACCCCGTCAGTGAAGAGTGTGCACATGCGTCTCCTCCCCGAAACAACCACATATGGAGCTTACAACGCCTCGCTTTACTGTGCATATCCTCATCTGCATATCATTTGCATATGCATATTCATCAACGTGATACCATGTTTAACGGTACAAGAATAATTTAGTAGCCGATCCTTGCCTTGTTTTTGAATAAATAAATCAAAATAGTGTAAAATACATTTCAGAGAAAGTTTTTCTTAATCTTTTCCACTGGCCTAACAGTATTATTAATTGCTTTATATTTGTAATGGGAACAGATATGCCTTATTGTGCATTATTGATCATTATTTGCGTGTGAATATTTCCTCACATCTTGAGTTCTGCTGTTATCATGCGTAAGCAAACATTAAAACACAGCACGCCTCAGGAAGTGTTCAACAGCGGCACATACACTACTAATATTACTATTTATTAGAATATAAAACAAATTGTAACTTCTTGGTAATGATTTGCTGTAATTTAAGTGCTTAACTCTATTAATGAGAATGGCATAGTTAAACTAAATGTGTATATCAGATAAAACTGTTTAAATCATACTTTCATGTATTTAAACTGTTATTGTGAACATGCACTGTGTTTATGATTAGGACTCATAATAAATATTAAAATTCCTCAGATCATCATCAGTGTCCTTAAACTGATCTGTCTGACACACAGGTATTTCCTGTTCTCACTGTAAAGCTTTTGTTTTTGCACTGAACAGCACAAGTGCAAATGTGATGTTGGGCTTGTGAGGCGTGTGGAGTGAGGCATTTGGAATGAGGCGTGTGGTTTGTGGAGTGTGCCGTGTGGAGTGAGGTGTGTGGATTGAGGCATGTGGTTTGTGGAGTGTGCCGTGTGAGGAGTGTGGAGTGAGCCATGTGGAGTGAGGAGTAAAGAGTGAGGTGTGTGGATTGAGGCGTGTGGTTTGTGGAGTGTGCCGTGTGGAGTGAGGCATGTGGAGTGTGAGGCGTGTGAGGAGTATGGAGTGAGGCGTGTGAGGAGTGTGGAGTGAACCATGTGGAGTGTGAGGAGTGAGATGTGTAGAGTGAGACGTGTGGCATGTGGAGTGTGAGGAATGAGACGTGTGGAGTGAGACGTATGGAGTGTGGCATGTGGAGTGTGGAGTGAGGCATGTGGAGTGTGAGGCGTGTGAGGAGTGTGGAGTGAACCATGTGGAGTGTGAGGAGTGAGACGTGTGGAGTGTGGCATGTGGAGTGTGGCATGTGGAGTGTGAGGAGTGAGACGTGTGGATTGCGTCGAACGGTAACTTTGCATGTGGATTGTGGACTTTAACTCTCACTGCAAAACTGGAAGTTTTAGGTTGTTTACTGTATTGTTGAATCATGAGTTTTTCCATCAACATTACTGGATGTAAATAGCTTCATCCCTGTTTCTGACAGCAGTGTGATGTTGATGAGGTCACATGTCTGCCAGGAGAGGAACACGTGTCCTCTGAAAGAAACTGATGAACAGACACAATCCAACAAACCATCAGGTGTGAGAGATAATAGAAAGAACCAGAAAGAAGCCAACATCCAATAAACACACACCCCATCGGACCTAAACACATGTATATAATGCTCCATTTCTAAGTTCAGTTGTTACATGATTTCTGTATTATAATCTTTATATTTATTTATTATTATTTATTTATTATTATTGTTTTATGTTATTTGTATTAGTATTGAGGAGTAAGGAGTGAGGTTTGTGGAGTGAGGTGTGTGAGTAGTGAGGAGTGAGACGTGTGGAGTGAGGAGTAAGGAGTGAGGAGTAAGGAGTGAGATGTGTATGAGGAGTATGGAGTGAGGCGTGTGGAGTGAGGAGTAAGGAGTGAGAAAATACCAACCTAGTCTTGGTTATTTAATTTTGGTTTAGTCTTATTTTCCTTACCTTGTCATTCAAGGCCAGGGCACTTTTTGTACATTTCTGGAACTTTTGCGCGCTTCCACATCCCGTGCAACTACGGATCTCCCAGGAACATAATTTATCCGTGTCACCTAGATGCGCGAGCGGTCTGCGATCATGGTCGAATGACGACATAACTGAAGAATACGGCCGTTTTAAAAAATGTAATTATGTATTTAAAAGTTGCAGAATGGATTAATTTGGAGACTCCGAAATCGGCAGAGATAGGCAGGCAATGCAAAACAAAATTTTACATTGGGAAATAGTGGGGGGGGACAAAACTTAGATTATTAAATGTGGGGGGGACACGTATAATGGCTCCTACGCCCCTGGTGAGGCGTGTGGAGTGAGGCGTGTGGAGTGAGGCGTGTGGAGTGAGGCGTGTGGAGTGAGGCGTGTGGAGTGAGGCGTGTGGAGTGAGGCGTGAGGCGTGTGGAGTGAGGCGTGTGGAGTGAGGCGTGTGGAGTGAGCCGGGTGGAGTGAGCCGGGTGGAGTGAGCCGGGTGGAGTGAGCCGGGTGGAGTGTGAGTAGTGTGGAGTGAGACGTGTGGAGTGAGGCGTGTGGAGTGTGAGTAGTGAGGAGTGAGGCGTGTGGAGTGTGAGGTGTGTGGAGTGTGAGGCGTGTGGAGTGTGAGGCGTGTGGAGTGTGGAGTGTGAGGCGTGTGAGGAGTGAGGCGTGTGGAGTGTGAGGCGTGTGGAGTGTGAGGCGTGTGGAGTGTGAGGCGTGTGGAGTGAGACGTGTGAGGAGTGAGGCGTGTGAGGAGTGAGGCGTGTGAGGAGTGAGGCGTGTGGAGTGTGAGGCGTGTGGAGTGTGAGGCGTGTGGAGTGAGACGTGTGGAGTGAGACGTGTGAGGAGTGAGGCGTGTGAGGAGTGAGGCGTGTGAGGAGTGAGGCGTGTGGAGTGAGGAGTTGTGGTTTGTTACCCTCTCCTCGCTCCAGGGCCACGGGCAGAGGGTGATAGTTGTGAGCGCCGTAACGATCCTCGCGAGCGAACACCTCCTCTGACGTCAGCTGACGCTCCTTGTGTTTCACTCTGGAGGCCGCAGAGGACGACGTGCATGTCCCAGAATGCACTGCGCGGGTCAGGGCGGGCGTCACTCTGCCCACGCCTCTCATCAGACTCTTCATGCGGTTCATGGCGGATTGTTCTGAGACAAACAGAGAAACAACTTAAGAGCACTTATTACAAATTTAGTTTAGTTTAGTTTAGTTTTAGTTCAAATAAACAAAATATAAAACTCAAAGTTTAGAATCGAGCAGCCTTGAGTTATCGTGTAGAAAAACACATTGCCCATAATCTGTTCGAACACGGATAGTGTAGCGGAGTGAAAATTATGATATCATGGAATGTCCGCTAGATGAACAAATGTAACTTCAGGGTTTCAAAAATGAAATAAAATTTACTGTCTCTATTCATGTTCCTGATGTTATTGTGAATGATTCATCAGAGGTGTTATTCTATTATACACATTATTATAGTATCCACTTTTCACAATCCGATCAATTGCTCATGGAGAAAATGACCTCCCACTCGGTTTATCCTCATTTAAAACACCGCTTGATGATAGCCTGGCAAACGTCAGACCTCTTCTCATTGAGACGTGTGTCTGGGAACCACATGTTCATTTTCTCGTATTTGAGGCGTGGTTTACGAATGCCCAGAGCCGTTTATTGGGTGCTACGAATGTCTATCAAATGCGCCTGTACGTGGCTCATAGCCAATCGCTTCAATTATACCAGATGACGTATGTAGAACGACAGAAAAGTTGCTCTTTTTTCAAAATAAACTTGCGTTCTAAACTACTTAGAACAATATCTAAGGTTGCGTTGAACGGTAACTTTGCATGTGGATTGTGGACTTTAACTCTCACTGCAAAACTGGAAGTTTTAGGTTGTTTACTGTATTGTTGAATCATGAGTTTTTCCATCAACATTACTGGATGAAAATAGCTTCATCCCTGTTTCTGACAGCAGTGTGATGTTGATGAGGTCACATGTCTGCCAGGAGAGGAACACGTGTCCTCTGAAAGAAACTGATGAACAGACACAATCCAACAAACCATCAGGTGTGAGAGATAATAGAAAGAACCAGAAAGAAGCCAACATCCAATAAACACACACCCCATCGGACCTAAACACATGTATATAATGCTCCATTTCTAAGTTCAGTTGTTACATGATTTCTGTATTATAATCTTTATATTTATTTATTATTATTATTTATTTATTTTATTATTATTGTTTTATGTTATTATTTTTGCTATATTTAGCCATTAATACATATAATATTGTCTTTTTTTATTTATTATTATTTTCTGTACCAGCTTTATTAAATGTTCTAAATCATTTTCTATGTTGTTTTAATGCTTTGGCAATACAAAATGTACTTTTTTTGTCATGCCAATAAAGCTTTCTGAATTGAATTGAATTAATACAGAGTGTCCTTCTGCTGAGAGACTCTCATCAATTATTAAACTGATTCGCAGACAGTTTTCAACAAGTGTCAGTATTATTGAAGGCGTGTGATCACGTGATCTCTCGCACGTCAATTGATTGGCTGAACACTCACTGTCCTCAAAACACCCACCACGAGCCCTGCCAGGGTTAAAGACACACACACACACACACAGATAATAATAACTAATATAGTTACACAGCAGTCCAAATATGTTCAATAAAAGTAACTACATAAAATAAAATGTATATCACTAAATAAACTCGCAGTGAATTCTACATGAATCTGTTCACAAAAACACACACACACACACACACACACACTCGCTCATGTTCATCACTGAAGCTGGAGCTCATTAACATCCTCGTCTTATAAATATCCATCAGCCCTCACCGTCACGTCTCGCGCTGTAAATTAATCTGATTTAACACCCGTGTGGTGTTTCTCTCGTCACGTAACCCGCTTTAGTGTGTGTTTATGAGTGTTTATGAGTGTTTAGTGTGTGCTTTACCTGCTGCGGGTCCGTGCGGGTTGAGTCTGCTCTGCTGCGTGTCTCGCGCTGCCTCTACATGGATTATTCAAATGAACGCAAATCACGTCATTCTGCGTCATGACGCAACTCAATTCAGCGCTGCTCGACGTAGAGCAGTTTTCTGGAAATGTTAAACATTTCTTTAATACATTTAATTACACACTTTAATGGTTTTATTGCACCTGTACGTTATGGAGTTCGAGTGATTGAGCGCGTGATGACGAGGCTCTGGACAGACGCAGAGTGTGACGCAACACTGACGCAGGGTTGCCACGAGATGTCTAAACCTATACCATGGTAATATACATTAGTAATTTATTTTCCCTGCTATAGTTTAAAATCTAAATATATAAATATTGTCCAAAATATTTTGTTTGGACAAAATTCATTGATTAAATTAATAATATTATAAACATATTGTTTTTATACAAAACTAACGAAAATACAATACAAGCCTTCATACAAAGAATACATTTAATTAACATTTAATATTTTTCGTGGCATGCAAATAATTATCTGGTTAGCAGCATTGTGACGTGCGACAGAAGAACTTCACTTCCCAGAAGGCCGCGCGCCACGCATGCGCAGGAGCGTCAGCAGCATGGCAGCCACGAGCGGAATGGAGTGGTTGCAGAGTGTGAAAGGAGTGATATTAGACATGTGTGGAGTTCTGTATGATAGTGGAGAAGGAGGAGGACAAGCGATACCCGGATCTATAGAAGCAGTGAAGCGGTATATCTATCTATCTATCTATCTATCTATCTATCTATCTATCTATCTATCTATCTATCTATCTATCTATCTATCTATCTATCTATCTATCTATCTATCTATCCTGTGCATAGTATGCAAACTTTCTCAATGCATACTACCATACTGCATGCATACATATTTCTGCCATATCGTTATGAAAAATTAGCTTTGCTTTTCATTTATTATTTAAAGCTCACTTGAAGTTCTTCAATACCACATCAAAAACTACTAGCTTAACTGCAAGTTAAAACATTACTAAAAACAAGTGAACAGTTGTTGTTTTATTAACATTAGTGACACAGACAACAGCAGGAATATTAGGCTGCGGTCACTTTAAGACCGAATAAACTGACAAACATCCGGTTTCTTTCTCAACTGTTTGTTCGGTGTTCGAGCGCTGTCTGAAACACTCCCTGCTTTAGTTCCGATAAAATCATTGTTTACTCACTATTTGATCAGATAAAAACTAAAAGTTTGTGTGTGTGTGTGTGTGTGTGTCAGGCTGATGGACTCGGATCTGATCGTGCGCTTCTGCACTAACGAGACTCAGAACACGCGTGAGCAGTTCGTGCAGAAGTTGCGTGTGATGGGTTTCGACATCAGCGTCAGTCACGTGTTCTCGCCCGCGCCGGCGCTCGTGCGCATCATCAGAGAGCGACGGCTGAGGCCACACCTGCTGGTGCACGACGGTACTGCACTCACACCACCATCATCTTCATCATCATAATCACCATCATCATAATCACTCACACCATCATCTTCATCATCATAATCACCATCATCATAATCACTCACACCATCATCTTCATCATCACCATCATCTTCATCATCATAATCACCATCATCATAATCACTCACACCATCATCTTCATCACCATCATCTTCATCATCATAATCACCATCATCATAATCACTCACACATCATCATAATCACTCACACCATCATCTTCATCATCACCATCATCTTCATCATCATAATCACCATCATCATAATCACTCACACCATCATCTTCATCATCACCATCATCTTCATCATCATAATCACCATCATCATAATCACTCACACCATCATCTTCATCATCACCATCATCTTCATCATCATAATCACCATCATCATAATCACTCACACCATCATCTTCATCATCACCATCATCATAATCACCATCATCATAATCACTCACACCATCATCATAATCACTCACACCATCATCTTCATCATCATAATCACTCACACCATCATCATCACCATCATCATAATCACTCACACCATCATAATCACCATCATCACAATCACTCACACCATCATCTTCATCCTCACCAGCATCATAATCACTCACACCATCATCTTCATCATCATAATCACCATCATCACAATCACTCACACATCATCTTCATCATCATAATCACCATCATCTTCATCATCACCATCATCTTCATCATCATAATCACCATCATCATAATCACTCACACCATCATCTTCATCATCACCATCATCTTCATCATCATAATCACCATCATCATAATCACTCACACCATCATCTTCATCATCACCATCATCATAATCACCATCATCATAATCACTCACACCATCATCATAATCACTCACACCATCATCTTCATCATCATAATCACTCACACCATCATCATCACCATCATCATAATCACTCACACCATCATAATCACCATCATCACAATCACTCACACCATCATCTTCATCCTCACCAGCATCATAATCACTCACACCATCATCTTCATCATCATAATCACCATCATCATAATCACTCACACCATCATCTTCATCATCATAATCACCATCATCATAATCACTCACACCATCATCATCATAATCACTCACACCATCATAAATCACCATCATCATAATCACTCACACCATCATCTTCTCATCATAATCACCATCATCATAATCACTCACACCATCATCTTCTCATCATAATCACCATCATCATAATCACTCACACCATCATCTTCTCATCATAATCACCATCATCATAATCACTCACACCATCATCTTCATCATCATAATCACCATCATCATAATCACTCACACCATCATCTTCTCATCATAATCACCATCATCATAATCACTCACACCATCATCTTCTCATCATAATCACCATCATCATAATCACTCACACCATCATCTTCATCATCATAATCACACCATCATCTTCACCATCATCTTCATCATCATAATCACCATCATCATCATAATCACCATCATCATAATCACTCACACCATCATCTTAATCGTCACCAGCATCATAATCACCATCATCTTCATCATCACCATCATTGTCTTCATTAAGACCATCATCTTCATCATCATCATAATCATTATAACTATCATCATCAACACCATCATAATCATCACTGCAACTCAAAGTTCCACAGAAGAAAGATGTGTGTTTGGAGTGACGTGTGTGTGTGTGTGTGTGTGTGTGTGTGATATCTCAGGGCTGATGGCAGAGTTTGAGGGCGTGGACACGAGTTCTCCTAACTGTGTTGTGATTGGAGACGCTGCGGATAAATTCTCCTACCAGAACCTGAACGAAGCCTTCCGTGTTCTGATTGGCCAGGAGAAACCACTGCTGTTCTCATTGGGCCAAGGGTGAGGCTGCTTGCAATCAGGTCCTGTGGGGCGCTGGAGAAATGATACACTGTGACCTGTGTTTGAGCCAGGGTCATTATCCTTCACTAAAACCAGTTACTTCACTTAATATAAGACAAACAGTAAATGAAAAAACATATAAAAAAAGAAGAAAAAAAAAGCAAACTGTGTTTCCAGACGAACAGATTTAAATGTGAGTAAAAATGCCGTTTCCCTGCAGACGCTACTATAAGGAGACGGACGGCCTGAAGCTGGACGTGGGTGTGTTCATGAAGGCACTGGAGGTGAATACAGGAGGTCAAAGGTCACGCCTGCGGTTCGCTCCCAGTGGATCTAGTTGATGGTTTCTTGTTTTAAAGGGGTGTTTCATGACATGGATTTTGTAACACATGTAACACTGTAATGATTCCCATGATGCATCTGTGTGTGTGTGTGTGTGTGTGTGTGTGTGTTCAGTACGCCGGGGACGTCCAGGCCGAGGTGGTGGGAAAACCGTCGGCTGATTTTTTCGGGACGGTCCTGAAGGACATGAGTCTGCAGCCACACCAGGTGTGTTGAGTTTACTGTGGTGTTCTGTGTCTGTTCACCCGGTTTCACCCTGTGTGTGTGTGTGTGTGTGTGTCAGGTGGTGATGATCGGTGATGATCTGGTCAATGACGTTGGAGGAGCTCAGAGCTGCGGGATGAAGGGCATTCAAGTCAGAACCGGCAAATACAGGTGTGTGTGAGAAAGTGAGTGTGTGTGTGTGTGTGAGAGAGAGAGAGTGTGAGTGTGAGAAAGAGTGAGTGTGTGTGTGTGAGAGAGTGAGTGTGATTTGATGTCACACTCAAATCGTCCAATCACATGAGCTCTTCCTCCAATCAGATTGTCTCAACCCTCTGTAAGCCCCGCCCCTTCTGATGTTCTAATCATAATGATCTTCATGTAAGATGATTCGTATTCAGTGTGTGAATGTGTGTTTAGTTTCAGATGTTCAGTGCCGCATGTCACACACACTCACACACACACTGCCCCTGTCCCAAAACCTACCCATCACAGGAGACATGCTGCATTTTTAAATAAAAAAAAAAACATTGTTTTTTATGTTTTTTAAGCTATTTGAAATATGAGGACTCAAGCAATGTCCTCATAAGTCACGTGTAAGTTGTAATACCAGTGTAATATGCATGTCATTATACACATTTGTGTCCTCATATATCACAAAAACAAGCACACACACACACACACACTCACTCACTCTCTCTCACACACACACACACTCACTCTCTCTCTCACACACACTCACACTCTCTCACACACACACACACTTACTCACTCACACACACACACTTACTCACTCACACTCTCTCACACACACACACTTACACAGCTCCTGTGATTGGCTGACTGAACGGTGTGTCTGAGAGCAGTCCTCATTCCCACCATGCATTGCAGGAAGTGTTCCGCATCATTAGCCGCTCTGCCTGGAAGAAACTAACTCCCATGAGCACTGTGTGTGTGTGTGTGTGTATGTGTGTGTGTGATCCAACACAGCCTCGGCTCAGACAGTACTGGGACCTGAATGAAAGCAGGACAGAATGTCTACTGGCACATATTGTTCTTAACTTTGGCCAGTTCCCCAGAAACAGCCTTCTGATCTCATGCCATTCTACTTCTCCAGTAAATGTACTTTGCATTATGAATGTTTAGATATTTGGACTGGACAGACTGATGTTTCAGTAGATCTGTAGATCGCATGATTGTATAAGTGCTTGACCTTTGACCTGTTCCTGCAGACCGAGTGATGAGCAGCACGCGAGTGTGAGAGCCGACGCATACATGGATGACCTCGCCGCCGCCGCGCACGCCATCCTGACATCATTACTGACCATCCACTGACATCATCACTGACCGACCACTGACATCATCACTGACATCATCACTGACCGACCACTGACATCATCACTGACCGACCACTGACATCACCACTGACATCACCACTGACATCACCACTGACATCATCACTGACATCACCACTGACCGTCCACTGACATCATCACTGACCGACCACTGACATCATCACTGACATCATCACTGACCGACCACTGACATCACCACTGACATCATCACTGACATCATCACTGACATCATCACTGACCGACCACTGACATCATCACTGACCGACCACTGACATCATCACTGACCGACCACTGACATCACCACTGACAGTCCACTGACATCATCACTGACCGACCACTGACATCACCACTGACCGTCCATTGACATCATCACTGACCGACCACTGACATCATCACTGACCGACCACTGACATCACCACTGACATCATCACTGACCGACCACTGACATCACCACTGACCGTCCACTGACATCATCACTGACATCATCACTGACCGACCACTGACATCATCACTGACCGACCACTGACATCACCACTGACCGACCACTGACATCATCACTGACATCATCACTGACCGACCACTGACATCATCACTGACCGACCACTGACATCATCACTGACCGACCACTGACATCACCACTGACAGTCCACTGACATCACCACTGACAGTCCACTGACATCACCACTGACCGACCACTGACATCACCACTGACCGTCCACTGACATCATCACTGACCGTCCACTGACATCATCACTGACCGTCCACTGACATCATCACTGACCGACCACTGACATCATCACTGACAGTCCACTGACATCACCACTGACAGTCCACTGACATCACCACTGACCGACCACTGACATCACCACTGACCGTCCACTGACATCATCACTGACCGTCCACTGACATCATCACTGACCGTCCACTGACATCATCACTGACCGACCACTGACATCATCACTGACCGACCACTGACATCACCACTGACCGTCCACTGACATCACCACTGACCGTCCACTGACATCACCACTGACATCATCACTGACATCACCACTGACATCACCACTGACATCACCACTGACATCACCACTGACATCACCACTGACCGACCACTGACATCACCACTGACATCACCACTGACATCACCACTGACTGTCCACTGAGACACAAGAGACTCCAGTGATCATTGATGTACAATCACACTGAACGTCCAGTCTGGGCTATTATACTTCATTATCTGATATAAATTATAAAAAGAAAAACTGTAAGTGTTTCTAAGACAATTATGTTTTCTTTTCTCAGTTTTTTTCATGGCTGATAATCTTCATTCAGTGATTAGTTTGAATTTAAATCATCAGATTCAGTCCAAAACTGACAGCTTCCCCCCCAGAGGTTATGAACACATGCAGAATCAAGAGAGAACCAATTAAATATTAAACTAATTATTAATAATAATAATTTGTTACATTTATATAGCGCTTTACAAGGAAGAGGGAATCTCCTCGACCACCACCAATATTCAGCAACCACCTGATGATGCGATGGCAGCCATATTGCGACAGTACGCCCACCACACAGACACACACACACCACACACCAGCTTACTGGTGGAGAGGAGACGGTGATGAAGCCAATCAGTATACGGGATGATGAGGAGGCCATGGTGGACGGAGGCCACGGGGCAGATGTGTCCAGGACGCCGGGGTTACACCCCTACTAAAGACATCCTGGGATTTGTAATGCCCACAGAGAGTCAGGGCCTCAGTGTAACGCCTCATCTGACAGAACAGTGTCCCCTTCACTACACTGGGGCGTCAGGACCCACACAGAGCACAGGGAGAGCGCCCCCTGCTGGCCTCAGAACACCTCCTCCAGCAGACTCCCGGTGTTCTCATGAGGTCTCCCATCCAGACACTGACCAGTTCAGCTTCAGTGGGACCAGTCCTGGGCTACAGGGGGATGTGGCCCAGCCCAGTTCAGCTTCAGTGGGACCAGTCCTGGGCTACAGGGGGATGTGGCCCAGCCCAGTTCAGCTTCAGTGGGACCAGTCCTGGGCTACAGGGGGATGTGGCCCAGCCCAGTTCAGCTTCAGTGGGACCAGTCCTGGGCTACAGGGGGATGTGGCTCAGCCCAGTTCAGCTTCAGTGGGACCAGTCCTGGGCTACAGGGGGATGTGGCCCAGCCCAGTTCAGCTTCAGTGGGACCAGTCCTGGGCTACAGGGGGATGTGGCCCAGCCCAGTTCAGCTTCAGTGGGACCAGTCCTGGGCTACAGGGGGATGTGGCCCAGCCCAGTTCAGCTTCAGTGGGACCAGTCCTGGGCTACAGGGGGATGTGGCTCAGCCCAGTTCAGCTTCAGTGGGACCAGTCCTGGGCTACAGGGGGATGTGGCCCAGCCCAGTTCAGCTTCAGTGGGACCAGTCCTGGGCTACAGGGGGATGTGGCTCAGCCCAGTTCAGCTTCAGTGGGACCAGTCCTGGGCTACAGGGGGATGTGGCCCAGCCCAGTTCAGCTTCAGTGGGACCAGTCGTGGGCTACAGGGGGATGTGGCCCAGCCCAGTTCAGCTTCAGTGGGACCAGTCCTGGGCTACAGGGGGATGTGGCCCAGCCCAGTTCAGCTTCAGTGGGACCAGTCCTGGGCTACAGGGGGATGTGGCCCAGCCCAGTTCAGATTCAGTGGGACCAGTCCTGGGCTACAGGGGGATGTGGCTCAGCCCAGTTCAGCTTCAGTGGGACCAGTCCTGGGCTACAGGGGGATGTGGCTCAGCCCAGTTCAGCTTCAGTGGGACCAGTCCTGGGCTACAGGGGGATGTGGCTGCCGGCAGAACTGAACAAGTTATATATTAATAACTTGTGTTGTGTCAGTGTTAGCCTGTCCTCTCAGCTGTGTGTGTGTGTGTGTGTGTGTGTGTGTGTGCAGTATTGTCCTGTCGGGGAATGCCTTGAGCAAGCTTAGAGGTCCGTCTTCCCTCATTTACATATTTTAAAAAACATATATAACATTTTATATGTCTAATCTTCCTCATAGTTTGAGTTTAGATGAACTTGTCGAGTTTTTAAGAACTAACATCTCCTCCAGACACCAGCACAACAAATCACATTATTTTTGCACTTATGATCATTTGATTATAAATAAACCTGCTTTAACTCATTAAAATGTCGTCACACTGCAGCGGTGTATGAGTGTGTTTGCTAGAGTGTGTTTGTGCGGTCTGATGTTTGTTCTTCATTCAGGACAATAACTGGAAATCTGTGCCGGGAGAAACTGGAGAACAAACAGCAGATCTGTGTTCAAACTGGGCCAGAAGTCACACACACACACACACACACACACACACACACACTGCCCCTGTCCCTAAACCTACCCATCACAGGAGACATGCTGCATTTTAAAAATTTTAATAAAACATTGTTTTTTATGTTTTTTAAGCCATTTGATTTATGAGGACTTTTGAAGTGTCCTCATAAACCACCCAGAAGTTGTAATACCAGTGTAATACACATGTCATTATACAAATTTGTGTCCTCATAAATCACATAAACCAACCCACACACACTCACACACACACACACTCACTCTCTCTCACTCACTAACACATACTCTCACACACACTCACTCACACACACACTCACTCACAAACACACATACTCTCACACACACACACTCACTCTCACACTCACTCACACACACACTGTACTTTAGGAATATGTACCAGAGTATAGTCTAATCTCCTCGCATCACTCAGGCGGCAGTTCTGCACAAATACAGTGATTTCCTGTTGAGCTGAGAGCACTTCCTGTGAGGGGCTCGTGTGTCTCACTGAGGTCCTGTAGACGAGACCATGGTGCCGTTATCTCCACAGTGAGCTCTGATCTCAACAGGAAACACTGATCAAACACACAGGAAGTTCATCATCGCTGTGTTTAACTTCACTCAAGGTCTCGGGCTTTTGTTGATGTTGGTTTCAGGAGACCAAACGCTGTTGCTATGGAGACCTGTCTGTCTGCAACACAGGTGTGTGTGTGTGAACGCCCGTCTGATTATTCCTCACTTCCTGTTCAGTAGGAAGTGCGTCATCATATTTTCATCATTCCCAGACTTCATTCCAGGGTTTCATCCCTGTTATTGTGTGTGTGTGTGTGTGTGTGTGTGTGAGAGAGAGAGAGAGTGTGTGTGTGTGTGCGTGAAAGAGAGAGTGTGTGTGTGTGTGAGTGCAAGAGTGTGTGTGTCAGTGTGTGTTGTGACAGAGTGTGTGTCAGTGAGTGTGTGTGTTGTGACAGAGTGTGTGTCAGTGAGTGTGTGTGTGAGTGCATTAGTGTGTTTGAGTGCATTAGTGTGTGTGTGTGTGTGTCAGTGAGTGTGTTTGAGAGAGAGAGGGTGTGTGTGTGTGTGTGTGTTGTGACAGTGTGTGTCAGTGTGTGTGTGTGTGTCAGTGAGTGTGTTTGAGAGAGAGAGGGTGTGTGTGTGTGTGTGTGTTGTGACAGTGTGTGTCAGTGTGTGTGTGTGTGTCAGTGAGTGTGTTTGAGAGAGAGAGGGTGTGTGTGTGTGTGTGTGTGTGTGTTGTGACAGTGTGTGTCAGTGTGTGTGTGAACAGTCATATTTCATCCTAATATCAAAAGACAGAAATATTACACACCCTGAGAGCATTAAGATAAATTACACTGACATTATTTTCATGATATTTAAGCACATTAAAAATCATCCGTCATCATAAACACTTCAGTTCTGACTTTGATGTGTTGTAAAAAACAAGAAAGAAAACCAGCATGAATAAATGCAAAAAACACATTAGCATTACAGTAATGTGATTTATTCACATCATGGTATTAGCATAAATATCAGTAAAATAATGCCACACTTAGGCTGAGGGACTGAGTCACGCAGAGGCGCTCTTACAAACCATTCAAACGCTGTTTATTCAGAGAAATAAGTACATTACTTCTGCAGTTACTCAACGTAAAAAAGACAAAAATAGTTCTATAGCTTTTTTCACCAGTGAGGAACTCAATTACCTGATATTACTACTGTTACACATCTGAAGCCCTTTAGCGAGTGTGTGTGTGTGTGTGTGTGTGTGTGAGAGAGAGAGTGCGTGTGTGTCCGTGTGTCCGTGTGTGTGAGAGTGTGTGTGCGTGCGCATGTGTTGTGGGAATCCGTCGTGACGTCCTCCACCCTGAGTCGATAACGTGTGCTCCTGCACTTACTGAAGGTCCATCCCATAATAATCCCCCATGATCCTCAGTTCCTCTCGATCTGCTCGATGTCCAGTTCTCCGCCCAGCGGGAATAAGTCCCGCCCCCTCCTGCTGCAGAGCCCCACCCACAGTTCCTTTGACCCCGCCCAGCTGGCCTCTGATTGGCTGATGAGGGAGTCCTCTGTGCTGATTGGCCGGTCAGGCGTGACATCACTGTGGAGCGCTTGGTCGTCGGCGGATAATCCCGGACAGCGGAGACTGTGGAAGTCCTGCAGCTTCTGTGGGAGACACACACACACACACACACACACACACACGTCAGCTTTATTCCTACACACACGTTATTCCTGAAGCAGCTTCACAGTGATGAACAGAAAGTCAACAGAATTAATTATTCAAACTTCCAATATGACACGACTGTATTTGTACACCGCTTCAGTGATTTGAGTTGATTAGACTTTTAATTCTGGAACATATTCCTAAAATACAGTGTGTGTGTGTGTGTGTGAGTGTATGTGTGTGTTAGGGTGGCCATACGTCCATATGTTAAGCCCCCTGTCCGGCGTCCGGACACTCATTTGTCCTCCTTTTTGGAGTTGCGGTGAATTGTAAAAAAAAAAAAAAAAACTATAAAAATCCCGCATACTGAATCTAGAGCTGCGCATGCGAGACAGAACACAGCCGACTGTATGTGCGCCAAACCGTGAAATCAATAGTCTGATGTTTCTAACTAACTGACCAGCGTTACATCAGCGGTCAGGCCTCGTTACCACGGCAACCGAGTATTTGGTTTGTAAATAGAGACGTTTTTCCACTGACACAATGATCAACATAGCAAACAATAAACACAATAGGGCTGCTCGATTATGGAAAAAATCATAATCACGATTATTTTGGTCAGTATTGAAATCACGATTATGTAACACGATTATTTCACATGACTTTGGGAAAGTGTTGCATTTATTAAAAGACACCTTTCAACAATTCTTAAAAAATGTAAATCTGAGCACCAGGGCGTTATTTACCTTTATAAAGGACCATTTTTTAAACCTTACTAAATATGTGTTATCTTTCATGTCAAATTCTTACATTTGATCAAATTCAGTTTTAATAAAAAGAGCTGCTTTCAATCAAATGAATTGATTTACACTGCAAAATTACAACTGTAATAAATCATGTTATGAGATTAATGTTTAAACCAATAATAAAATCAAATCAATGATACCTTTAAACAATAAATCAACAGGTGGTGACAAGTGACCATCTTAATAAATGAATCATTGAGTCGTTCATTAAAACGATTCGTTCAAAATAATGAATCATAACAAAACACAGCGCTTAGTGTTGCTTTTCTTTTGTAACTATTTTCGTCGGTGAAATAGAACGAGCCAGTCAATATTGCGTCTAAAATGTAAGTTACTACATATAAACTAGGCTACTTGTTTATTAAACTATAAATTCAATGTAATTGCAATCGTGATATTATAGAACAGCTACTTAGTCATGTTATGTTACTTAACTATATCATATATTATAAATAAAAAACCTCAAACTTTACCTCAGTATGTGTCTTCTGTGAGTTTGTGTGTGCTGTTATTAAGTCTCAGACAGGCAGCTTCCAGAAATATCCATTATCAATCGCTCTTTACACTGACTGTATAAGATCAAAACCATTCGCGCGTTTCGATCGGTCTTTCACTTGAAACTTTTTTTTAAAAATCCACTTTTCCCGGACAAGCACACAAGTGTTAATGTGGAGGCCGGTGTTCATCACGATGTGTTTGGTGCTGTACGGCACAGATGATCAGGTCACGTGCGCTCGCGCTGCAGGGATCCAGCAGACCAAGATCACCACAGCTCGAGATGGTCTCACGCCATTAGATATTAAATCAGCCAATTGTTATTGTGAAGTTTATTGTGCTTGCAATTTATGACTGTATAGACCTTATGCACAAGAGAAACGAGGCCGCCGCCATCTTTAGAAAATTGTCTTTGAACTTCCGTTTCTGCGGTCGCTCTGTATATCTCTATGGCATCGCTGTCCAGGAGTAATTATCTGGTGAAGTGGATTTACTTATTGTAGAGTTAACGAAAGTTATCATGAGCATTGTTATGTTTATCATAAGCATTGTAAAGCAGATGTCTTAACAAATGTCGACCGGGAACTTTTTTAAACGAGCCGTTCATTCATCTATGCAAGATCGTTGTGAAAATACAGACCGGAAGTCAAAAGACAACGAGCGCAGCGCTGAAAAGGGGCGGGGCTACATAAGGTCTATAGGCTGAGAGAGTTTATGGCTTCGGGAGGGGCGGATGTGAGCGTGTCTTTCAGAACACAAGACAAAATTATAGTGTTCTTTCAAAACAGAACGTGGCAAAATAATAGTTTTTACTCGATTGTACTATTTTGGAGATCGTTGGGAACCAAAATCGAAATTGAAATCAAAATTCGATTAATTGCACAGCCCTAAAACACACACACTCTCTCACTCACACACTTTCTCACTCACACACTCAAACACTCTCTCTCTCTCACTCACACACACACACACACACACACACACACCTGGGTCATCTTGAGCAGGTCGAGTGAAGGCCTGTGTGTGTGTGAGTCCGCTGGTCTCCTGCGCTTGACTCCGCTCTTCTTCTCGTTGTGAACGCAGGGCTGCGATCGGGAGCGGCTCAATCCCTGCCTGCGGCGCGGCTCCGGCGTGGACCCGGGAGAACCGGGAGAACCGGGAGAGCAGATCTGGGAAGGGAAGCCCAAGGGTTCGGAGAGACTGAAGCTGGAGCTGCGGTGCATGCTGGGAAACCCTGCCGGAGTGAAAGCCGAGCGCTGAACGCTTCCTCCGCTGTAGCATCTGCGCTTCTCCACCGCCGTCCACACGCGTGACCCCTGTGACCCCTGCGGTTGCCACGGCGACCGGCCGCCCAGGTCCTCGGAGCAGGACAGCGAGCGGCACTGACGTTTGCTAGGTGGGGCGGCACTGCTAGCAGAAGAGGCTTCGCTCAGACTCAGATCGCGCAGCAAACCGCTTGTCTCACACACACCGTCCCACAGGCTCTCCAGGCTGGAGCCACACACACCGCCCTGCGGCCACCGGCCCGACTCTGCAACACACACACACACACACACACACACACACACACACAGAGTGAAAAGCAGAGTCTGATAGGGTCAGGAATCGAATACTTTTGATTCCTCTGTGACCATTTCAATATAACTTTAAACCGTTCAAGCGTGAGAGACTTGTTCTGTGTTCATGTATCAGTACATTGGACCCGTGCGGCTCTTAAAGTGACAGCAGCCTAATATTCCTGCTCTATAATAACGCCGCTCAGGGCTAGCCCATTACTGCTGTGAACAACTATGACCATTATACTTGACACAGTCGCAGGTGCACACATCGCGATATCGATGCTAAAATGATATATTTGGTATATGATATCCACGTAAACTAGGCCTCGGGTCTCAGGCGTGAGCAGATGTTCAGACACACACTTTCTGTTGCACTTTCACGCTGGTGAAGATCAACGATCTGGGCAGCGACGGCAAATGCAGAACTGAGAGATGTCTGATGAGAAACAAATGAAGGAAGCGAGTGTGTGTGTGTGTGTGTGAAGGAAGCAGGTTTTGCACTTACCCATGATTCCACAGGAGAGGAGGGCCTGGCTCATGGCTGGTGGCTCATGCTGAAGAAACACAGACAGATCAGAGGAAAACCTTGAGTAAATAATGTCTATCATTCGCCATTGGCTAATCAATTCTTAGATTTTACTCGCCAGTAATAAAGGGGACTTGACTATATTGGGGTCTTAACATTTAAAATAAGGTGGATACAGAAAATAAAATGAGATTTGGGTTCACATCAAAAATAGTGCGGTATTGAGGATAATTAAACTTGACTGTAATGTAATGGATCTACACTGAAGCCTAAGCCTGGAGCGCCTCGGTCATCGCGAGCGCTAGCGCCACCGCGAGCATTACCGAGAGTCAATCATGAATGAAGTGCGTTTCTTACCGGCGGCAGAGACTCTCTGGATGTTACATCACCGACGGCCTTCTTTTCCAGTGTTTTAGTGTGAATAATTACCATGGCAACACACATCTTTGCCACAGTCCATTCCAGTGCAGGCGAGTTCTAGTGAAGCTCATTCTTCAAGCGCAGCGCTGACCCGACGACCTCCAGACGACCTCTTGACCCTGCAGACACAACACGAGAGGCTTGTCAAGCAGCGTGACGTGTGTGACATCATTCAACCGTTGTCAAATCAGCTTCAGGAAACAATACACTGTTGATGGATCGTTTCTTGTTTATCTTTGAGCAAGAAAGTCAAAGTCAAGCTTGACATTAGTGGCAGTGGCACCATTAGTGGCAGCATTAGTGGCAGCATTAGTGGCAGTGGCACCATTAGTGGCAGTGGCAGCATTAGTGGCAGCATTAGTGGCAGTGGCACCATTAGTGGCAGTGGCAGCATTAGTGGCAGTGGCAGCATTAGTGGCAGCATTAGTGGCAGTGGCAGCATTAGTGGCAGCATTAGTGGCAGCATTAGTGGCAGTGGCAGCATTAGTGGCAGCATTAGTGGCAGTGGCACCATTAGTGGCAGCATTAGTGGCAGCATTAGTGGCAGTGGCAGCATTAGTGGCAGTGGCACCATTAGTGGCAGTGGCAGCATTAGTGGCAGTGGCAGCATTAGTGGCAGTGGCAGCATTAGTGGCAGCATTAGTGGCAGTGGCAGCATTAGTGGCAGTGGCACCATTAGTGGCAGTGGCACCATTAGTGGCAGCATTAGTGGCAGTGGCAGCATTAGTGGCAGCATTAGTGGCAGTGGCAGCATTAGTGGCAGTGGCAGCATTAGTGGCAGTGGCACCATTAGTGGCAGTGGCACCATTAGTGGCAGCATTAGTGGCAGTGGCAGCATTAGTGGCAGCATTAGTGGCAGTGGCAGCATTAGTGGCAGCATTAGTGGCAGTGGCACCATTAGTGGCAGCATTAGTGGCAGTGGCAGCATTAGTGGCAGCATTAGTGGCAGTGGCAGCATTAGTGGCAGTGGCAGCATTAGTGGCACCATTAGTGGCAGCATTAGTGGCAGCATTAGTGGCAGTGGCACCATTAGTGGCAGCATTAGTGGCAGCATTAGTGGCAGTGGCACCATTAGTGGCAGCATTAGTGGCAGTGGCACCATTAGTGGCAGTGGCACCATTAGTGGCAGCATTAGTGGCAGTGGCACCATTAGTGGCAGCATTAGTGGCACCATTAGTGGCAGCATTAGTGGCAGCATTAGTGGCAGCATTAGTGGCACCATTAGTGGCACCATTAGTGGCAGCATTAGTGGCACCATTAGTGGCAGCATTAGTGGCAGCATTAGTGGCAGTGGCAGCATTAGTGGCAGCATTAGTGGCAGTGGCAGCATTAGTGGCAGCATTAGTGGCAGTGGCAGCATTAGTGGCAGCATTAGTGGCAGTGGCAGCATTAGTGGCAGCATTAGTGGCAGTGGCAGCATTAGTGGCAGTGGCAGCATTAGTGGCAGTGGCACCATTAGTGGCAGTGGCAGCATTAGTGGCAGCATTAGTGGCAGTGGCAGCATTAGTGGCAGTGGCAGCATTAGTGGCAGCATTAGTGGCAGTGGCAGCATTAGTGGCAGTGGCAGCATTAGTGGCAGCATTAGTGGCAGTGGCAGCATTAGTGGCAGCATTAGTGGCACCATTAGTGGCACCATTAGTGGCAGTGGCAGCATTAGTGGCAGCATTAGTGGCAGCATTAGTGCAGCTGGTCAGGAGAAGCTGTGCTGCTGACTCGAGGTCATGTGATCTCGCTGGAAATAAGTCAGTCATCCACACAGTTCCTGGAGTAACTCTGACTGAGCTGATGTTCATGGGTTTGAGTGATGCGGGTTTATGGTTTTACTCGTATCTTTTAATTATTTGTTGTTACGCATGTTATATGTGTGAGAGTGTGTGTGTGTAAGTGTGAGTGTGAGTGTGTGAGAGAGAGAGAGAGAGTGTGAGTGTGTGTGTGGCGTCTGCATGTGCCGTGACATGTTTAATGTGGCGTGTCAACTCACACACACACACACACACACACACACACACACACGTCGAGTGTGTTTGATATCTCCCGGGACTCAATAAGGGCAAGACTGGGATTTGTGACATTAAGAGCCGTTTCAGATTACGTTACGTAATCAGGTTGAAAGGTCAAGCGTGACGTAGGCGTAAGAACCGACCCAGTGTTTACAGAGCAAACATGCAAAGACTAAATCAAACGGCATTTACAAAAAACTAAAGTTAAAACAATGATGTTGGACAATTATGAGATGGAGTTTTTCGCCCTACTCTACATTTCCCACCTCGTGCAAGACGAGCATTTGTGGTTAAATAGTATATAAATAATTTGACCACACTACGCTAGGGATGTGACCATGAAGATATCTTCGCACCGGTTAATGGAAGTGTGACGACACCGCTAGTATCACCGGCGGGCGCATTTAAATCACTAATTTGACGTACGCATTTTAGTTTTGCTTTTAAATCAGCACCAATTCGGGGGCGGATTGCTTGAATGGCGAGTTCAGTAGCCTAGTATTCTTAATGAAAAACACAACAACAAAACAGTACAATGACAAATTCGCTTAAATAGGCGATTTTACATTTCGCTTTGACACCAAATATTCCTCCATCTTGTCAATCAGCTCTCGTGAGTGAGATCTGACTGCTAATCTGTGCTGCGACTCGCTCAGCTCGCGGTTTATCAAGAACGTTCAGTTTTTAATTGTAGTGTCTGTTCTCTAACCGAATTAAATGATTGTATTACCAAATTTTTTTTATTTTATAAATCAAATCAGCAGTGTGGGCGGTGCCGGTGTGCAACTGATAACAGCGGTAACAGCAACAACACCGAGTATCGTAGCAAGCCTAGCGGACGCCAGCTCATTCTGAACATAAATCTTCTCAAAACCCAAAGCGTGAATAGAAAACCCGTCCAGAAAAGAGTAAAACCGCAGCGACTCCATCAGATCCTGCTCGGCAACGGTTTCAGGGCTTTTGGAAGTTGCAGTGAATCAATTAGTCATATGAGCTTTGCTAGCCGACGCCACCTCGCGTTCGGGCCAAACCAAACTCAACTAGGCGCGTTCACAAGGGCAGCCAACTCTGTGGCAACAGAAACATCCCAGATCCAATTGTGAAACACATGTAGAAATGAAGCCAAACAGAGCGAGCCAAGAGTTTACAGTCCGTCGCACACCACAGCTCCTCTGCCAGAGGCTCGTACACGCTAACACGGCCAAACCGAGCAGCTAGCTTACACAATAGCGGCGTAAAGGAGCGAACGCTTTCACGAGACGCAGCTGCCCGGCCGCTTAACATAAACACAAAAGAGAAACGGGTTTCTTTTCATCTGAGAAAACCTCACTTTATACCCACTCCTGCTCACAAACGTGAAGCTGTAACACAGGAGAGTTTATTTCACTGGAAACGCTGGCTAACAGAGCGCTGGTTAAAGTGTTAGCAGGCAATAACTAGCAGAGATGCTGAAACACAAAGAAGCATTCATGTGCTCTGCTCTCCACAAACACACACGCTGATCACAAACACACGCTTACCTGAACACTGGCGCTTAGACACATGAGCTAACGACACACAACGTTATCAAGCCATCAGCTCAACACTGCTTTAAACGGTTGGGTGACTGTTCCATTATTTACTCACATCATGTGGTTTCATACACAAAAAGAGACGTTTAGAAGAATGTTCACAACGCTCTTTTTTTCAATTTTAAAGGAATGTTTTTTTTATATATGTTGGCCTGTAATGAAGTACAAACTATGGAAGCTTGTTTCCCCGCCACAGAATAAAAAATAAAAAAGGTAATTGTGACTTTATACACGCAATTGCGTGATATAAAGTTGCAGTTCTGAGGAAAAAACACTGTTCCATTACTCACTCACATCATGTGGTTTCATACACAAAAAGAGACGTTTAGAAGAAAGTTCACGCCGCTCTTTTCCGTTGAATGAGAGTATGAAAACAACAGGCCATAAGAGGCTTCTTCTGAATTGAATTGTAGGTTGTTTTTCACTCTGATCTCATGCACATTTCAACAAATGCATGAGTAAAAACCGTGAGCTTGGCTTATACTCAGATGTCCCACAATGCATTGTGAATATTTGAGCGCTGCAATGAAGGGGATGATTTAAGTTTAAATCAGATGGCATCTGTTTCACACAGAAAGCATCATGTGATTTGCCATATTTTAGGCATTCCTGGAGCTTGACTGCATCTGAACGCAGTTCCATTGCATGAAAAAGGCAGTAATGAAGCATGTAAACCTGAAGCGGTTTACTAGGATCAAGCAGTTGTCCGTTCACAGTCTCGGTGACTCATGATCTCATGAAGCGCTTCCTCTGAGTCTGATGTCAACATGCACAGAAAATATGGAACTGGCAATAACTGAACACCAGCGGCCTCATAAAGCGCGTCTTGTGATTCATTATGGGAACTTCCACTGTGGTGCGCGTTTACATGCATTACGTGACCTAGTTATCGAGACACAAACGCAGTACAAGAAGTCCAAAGGCCTCTCAGCTGATCAAACTCAAAGACTACGACCAACATCTGTCTGAAACAGCAGCACAGAGAAAACACACACACACACACACTAGTCTGGGGATTTAAACACTGAATGTGCAAACAAACATCATGTAAAGGTCAAAATCAGCCTCTTTCATGTCAAACAGTAAAACCTGTTCTTTCTGATGATGTCGAACAATGCCGTCCATCAAGCAGATACACCCAACTCACCGTGAAACACACACTTCACACACACAGCGCACACACACACACACACACACTGCACACGGGACGCTTGCCAGTTCAGCGGAAAATGACGGCGAGAGGCGAGAAACACACACACACACACACCAGCAGCGACTGGAGGACAAGCTGGCTTCCCCAGGAACAGGTAGTGTCAAACAGCAGTAGGGTGGCCATACGTCCGGATTTTGGCCGGACAGTCCGGATTTTAAGCCCCCTGTCCGGCGTCCGGCGCAGCATCAAGCCGGACACTCATTTGTCCTCATTTTTTTAAACAACCTATAAAAATCCCGCATACTGAATCTAGAGCTGCGAATGCGAGACAGAACATAGCCTACTGTATGTGGCTATGTGCGCCAAACCGTGTAGCGCGTGCGCACGGCAGAGAGGGAGAGAGCGAGAGAACTTGCGTGCGAGTTTACAGGTTGGTAAAGGTTGTTGACCCCCCCCCCCGGTCAACAAAACCAATCACCAAAATATATTAATAATGACTTCTTGCCGGTTGGGATGTCTGTGTCCTCCTTTTTTGATGTTATAGAAATGGCCACCCTAAACAGCAGCCGATTGTGCTTGAGTTACAGTAACCCAAACCCTGCTGTAAACCCACACGCGTCGAGCTCGGCAGGAGTGAAACCTCGTTTGCAGAATTAACACGCTGGTTTAGTGCTGATAACCAGATCAACACGATCTGCCCGAAACTAGAGCTGCTCCTGCTCTGATTACACTTCACATATCACGTTACAGCTAATACTACACTATCAAAGTAGCTATACTCCATACTTCAGTTACACAGAATACTCTACAATACTGAATACTCTGGAAATAATGCATTCTATACAACACTGAAATATCAAAATATACTTCATACATCAATTACATAGTAGCCTATACTCTAAAACACTGAATACCCTAAAAATACTGCATTCTAGCCTATACAATACTAAAATATACTTAATACTTCAATTATATTTAATACTCAAATACTGAATAACTAAACATACTACAATAGCAAAATACACTTCATTCTTCAATTATAGAATACTCTAAACTACTGAATACTCTTAAATACTGAATATACTAAAATGCAGAATTCTATAAAATACTACACTTTCAAAATACACTTCATTCTTCAATTATATAGAATACTCAAATATTGATTAACTAAAACGTACTACAATAGCAAAATACACTTTATTCTTCAATTATATAGAATACACTAAAATACTGAATACTCTCAAAATACTGAATATTCTCAAAATACTGAATACACTAAACTACTGAATACTCTCAAAATACTGAATACTCAAAATACTGAATACTCAAAAGAATACTCAAAATACTGAATACTCAAAATACTGAATTCTATAAAATACTACACTTTCAAAATACACTTAATTCTTCAATTATATAGAATACTCATATACTGAATATTGTAGAAATACTACAAAATCAAAATACATTTCATTCTTCAACAACACAGAATACTCTAAAACTAGTGAATACTCTTAAAATACTCCTGAATAATAGTTTCTGAAGTTTATTGGAGTTTTCAGTTCCCAGTTCGAGCTGAACAGGGGTTATGCTTTAACTTTGATCGTAAGTTCGAGTATTGAAAAGTTTATTTTTGTAATTATGATCGTTGAAAGAAACTGACTGAGTTTAGTTCGGTGTTTCCCAGCGCTCGGGGAACAAAAGCTAACTTACTGACGTCCGCGAGCGTCGCGGGAAACTCACTCACGCGCGCGCGAAACATCGTGAAATACACCGCAGTTTAGTCCATTATTTCACGGTAAATACTCACGGGACAGCGAGCGGCGGGCCGGATCGGTAAATACTCACGGGACAGCGAGCGGCGGGCCGGATCGGTAAATACGGTCCTTCAGATCATCTTCATCCCGCGGCCGCACACGCACGGAGAGCCGCGGGGGAACACGGAACCGCAGCCCAGCACACAACACACACAAACACACTTCTAAACACTTTCAACCGAGTGAGAACTGTACTTATAAAAACAGACACATCACTTACCATACCTGACGAAGGTAGACGCGGATATGATGACTATTTAATATTGAACTGAAGAGGCTGCACCCCCGCGTCTGAATGGACTCGCCCAAGCCGTCACACAATATCACTACGCATTACAACAACTAATACACACACACACACACTCTCTCTCTCTCTCTCTCTCTCTCTCTCACACACACACACACACACACAACACGGAAAGTTTGCCTCACCCTGTTCAATCAATCTGATTTATGAACGAGTTCACTCTACATCTTTCTAATAATAAAAAAAAGTATAACAGCCGGTGATTAAGATCAGGCCTGTGTCAAGTCAGCTTTATTTATACAGCGCTTTTTACAATAGTGTTTCAAAGCAGCTTTACAGAGATAACAGGAAAATAATGCAACAAAGTTTGTTTCCAGAAGAAAATAGCGTCACAGTCCACATGTGTGACGCAAACATCCCAGCTCAGAATCCATATGTTCAGGAACCATGGTAACTACACTTCTGAAATCAAGAATTAAGGGCCTGGTTTCACACACAGATAGGGTTTAGATTAAGTTGGATTAGACCTCAGTTCAATAAGCTTTTATAAACATGATAAAAACATTACTGATGTGCATCTTGAGACAAAACAATGGCAATGACATATTTTAAGATATACTATATTAATAATAAGATGTTTAGTCTGGGACTAGATTAATCCTGGTCTGTGAGTTGGGTGCATTACAGCCCTGATTATTAAACTGATGAAGCACAGATGAACAGGGGAGTACTGTACTGAGCTTCATCTGTCCTCTGCTCCTCTGCTCACTTGCCCTTCTGCCCCTCTGCTCCGTGCCCTTCTGCTCACTTGCCCTTCTGCCCCTCTGCTCCGTGCCCTTCTGCTCACTTGCCCTTCTGCCCCTCTGCTCCGTGCCCTTCTGCTCACTTGCCCTTCTGCCCCTCTGCTCCGTGCCCTTCTGCCCCTCTGCTCCGTGCCCTTCTGCCCCTCTGCTCCGTGCCCTTCTGCCCCTCTGCTCCGTGCCCTTCTGCCCCTCTGCTCCGTGCCCTTCTGCCCCTCTGCTCACTTGCCCTTCTGCCCCTCTGCTCCGTGCCCTTCTGCCCCTCTGCTCCGTGCCCTTCTGCCCCTCTGCTCACTTGCCCTTCTGCTCCGTGCCCTTCTGCCCCTCTGCTCCGTGCCCTTCTGCCCCTCTGCTCCGTGCCCTTCTGCCCCTCTGCTCACTTGCCCTTCTGCCCCTCTGCTCCGTGCCCTTCTGCCCCTCTGCTCCGTGCCCTTCTGCCCCTCTGCTCCGTACCCTTCTGCCCCTCTGCTCACTTGCCCTTCTGCCCCTCTGCTCCGTGCCCTTCTGCCCCTCTGCTCACTTGCCCTTCTGCCCCTCTGCTCCGTGCCCTTCTGCTCACTTGCCCTTCTGCCCCTCTGCTCACTTGCCCTTCTGCCCCTCTGCTCCGTGCCCTTCTGCCCCTCTGCTCCGTGCCCTTCTGCCCCTCTGCTCCGTGCCCTTCTGCCCCTCTGCTCCGTGCCCTTCTGCTCACTTGCCCTTCTGCCCCTCTGCTCCGTGCCCTTCTGCCCCTCTGCTCCGTGCCCTTCTGCCCCTCTGCTCCGTGCCCTTCTGCCCCTCTGCCCCCTCCAGGACTGATGCTGACCATATTCGACAACAAAAAAACAAAATAATCTTTAAAGTAATCTTATAAAGGTGTTGAAAAACAAACAGTTATTTAAAATCATGTCATCTTTAATTCCAATGTAGTGAAACATCAGTCGTAGCAGCCATGCAAACACATTACAGTCAGTGTAACAGTACAGTGTAACACTACAGGTTTACAGTGTTACAGTACAAGTACAGGTTTACAGTGTTACAGTACAGGTTTACAGTGTTACAGTACAGGTTTACAGTTTACAGTACATGTTTACAGTGTAACAGTACAGGTTTACAGGTTTACAGTGTTACAGTACAGGTTTACAGTGTTACAGTACATGTTTACAGTTTACAGTACATGTTTACAGTGTAACAGTACAGGTTTACAGTGTTACAGTACATGTTTACAGTGTAACAGTACAGGTTTAGTTTTCTACTGAATAAATACATCATGTAAAATAACAAACACTGATAATATTAGCATTTCCCTGAACTGAAGACTGTTACAGTCAAACATGGTAAAAGTCCTGAAAAAAGGACAGAATCACATTCATTTCACACAGAAGTTCCCACTCACACTTCTGTGTGTGTGTGTGTGTGTGTGTCTCTGTCTGTCTGTCTGTGGGTGTGTGTGTGTCTGAGTTGTGTCAGATATCGGTGGTGTGTGTGTGTCTGTGTGTGAGTTGTGTCAGATGTCGGTGGTGTGTGTGTGTCTGTGTGTGAGTTGTGTCAGATGTCGGTGGTGTGTGTGTGTCTGTGTGTGAGTTGTGTCAGATATCGGTGGTGTGTGTGTGTCTGTGTGTGAGTTGTGTCAGATGTCGGTGGTGTGTGTGTGTCTGTGTGTGAGTTGTGTCAGATATCGGTGGTGTGTGTGTGTGTGTCTGTGTGTGAGTTGTGTCAGATGTCGGTGGTGTGTGTGTGTGTCTGTGTGTGAGTTGTGTCAGATATCGGTGGTGTGTGTGTCTGTGTGTGAGTTGTGTCAGATATCGGTGGTGTGTGTGTGTGTCTGTGTGTGAGTTGTGTCAGATATCGGTGGTGTGTGTGTGTGTCTGTGTGTGAGTTGTGTCAGATATCGGTGGTGTGTGTGTGTGTCTGTGTGTGAGTTGTGTCAGATATCGGTGGTGTGTGTGTGTGTCTGTGTGTGAGTTGTGTCAGATGTCGGTGGTGTGTGTGTGTGTCTGTGTGTGAGTTGTGTCAGATGTCAGCGGTGTGTGTGTGTGTGTGTGTCAGTCGCGTCAGATGTCAGCGGAGTGTGTGTTCCGGCGCTGCTCCTCGTTCTGCACGGATCTCCAGAGCGCTCGGATGTTCCCCTCGCCGAAGCCCGAGGCTCCTCTGCGCTCGATGAGCTCCAGGAAGAAGGAGTTCTCCCCGAACATGGGCTTCGTGAACACCTGGAGCAGGATCCTGCGCGCACACACACACACACACACGGTTATGGGCTTGGTGTCTCAGCGATGTTAAACGATTAGCTGAGAACAAGCAGGTTTTGATTTTTTTTTTAAAGTAATAAACAGATATAAATATATTATAATATTTAACATAACAAGGTCCATCAAAATCTATTCCGGGGGAAAAACACTGGAGTGTGTGTGTTTGAGTGTGTGTGTGTGTGTGTGTCGTACCGTTGACTGTCCTTGTGTGTGTGAACATCAGTGTCCAGGAGAATCCCGTACCGGCTCAGTGTGTGAGGATCGAGACCCGCATCCAAGATCTCCTGCTGCTTTCCCATCTACACACACACACACACACACACACACACACACACACACACCATTATGAGCCGTGTATGAGCTATAACAGCACTGTGTGCACATGGATTATGGATCATTATTCAAATATCATCACTTGTTGTACAGCATATGTGACCAAACTTTTAAGTGACATTCTTTTAGAATTTTCAACAAGAACATCAAAAAATCATATATTGAGCATAACAATGAACAAAACCTGATTCCAAAAAACATCTTTTTATTATGTGTGTGTGACCTCAGTGTAGTACGCCGGCGGAGGAGAGTAGAACTGGACTCCAGCGAGTCTCAGTGTGTGTGTGTGTGTGTGTGTGTGTGTGTGTGTCTGACCTCAGCGTAGTACGCCGGCGGAGGAGAGTAGAACTGGACTCCAGCGAGTCTCAGTGTGTGTGTGTGTGTGTGTGTGTGTGTCTGACCTCAGTGTAGTACGCCGGCGGAGGAGAGTAGAACTGGACTCCAGCGAGTCTCAGTGTGTGTGTGTGTGTGTGTGTGTGTGTGTGTGTGTGTGTCTGACCTCAGTGTAGTACGCCGGCGGAGGAGAGTAGAACTGGACTCCAGCGAGTCTCAGTGTGTGTGTGTGTGTGTGTGTGTGTGTGTGTGTGTGTGTGTGTCTGACCTCAGCGTAGTACGCCGGCGGAGGAGAGTAGAACTGGACTCCAGCGAGTCTCAGTGTGTGCGCTGTTCTCACGATGTTCTCGGTGTAGAGCCCGATGTGTTGGACTCCTGCTCCTCGGTGCTGATCCAGGAACGAGTCCACCTGATTACTGCCTGGAATACACACACGGTTATTGCACACACACACGGTTATTGCACACACACACGGTTATCACGCACACAGACGGTTATCACACACACACGCGGTTATCACGCACACACGCGGTTATCACGCACACAGACGTTATCACGCACATACGCGGTTATCACGCACACACGCGGTTATCACGAACACAGACGGTTATCACGCACACGCGGTTATATCACACACACGGTTATCACACACACGCGGTTATCACGCACACACGCGGTTATCACGCACACAGACGGTTATCACGCACACGCGGCTATATCACACACACGGTTATCACACACATGCGCGGTTATCACGCACACGCGGTTATCACGCACACACGCGGTTATCACGCACACGCGGTTATCACGAACACAGACGGTTATCACGCACATGCGGTTATCACGCACACGGTTATCACACACACACACGGTTATTGCGCACACACACGGTTATCGCGCACACAGACGGTTATCACACACACGCGGTTATCACGCACACACGCGGTTATCACGCACACACGCGGTTATCACGCACACACGCGGTTATCACGCACACACGCGGTTATCACGCACACACGGTTATCACGCACACGCGGTTATCACACACACGCGGTTATCACGCACACGCGGTTATATCACGCACATACGCGGTTATCACGCACATACGCGGTTATCACGCACACAGACGGTTATCACGCACACAGACGGTTATCACGCACACGCGGTTATATCACACACGCGGTTATATCACACACACGGTTATCACGCACACGCGGTTATCACGCACACGCGGTTATCACGCACACACACGGTTATCACACACACGCGGTTATCACGAACACAGACGGTTATCACGCACATGCGGTTATCACACACACGGTTATCACACACACACACGGTTATCGCGCACACACGGTTATCGCGCACACAGACGGTTATCACGCACACACGCGGTTATCACGCACACACGCGGTTATCACGCACACACGGTTATCACGAACACAGACGGTTATCACGCACATGCGGTTATCACGCACACGGTTATCACGCACACACACGGTTATTGCGCACACAGACGGTTATCACACACACGCGGTTATCACGCACACACGCGGTTATCACGCACACACGCGGTTATCACACACACACACGGTTATCGCGCACACACACGGTTATCGCGCACACAGACGGTTATCACACACACGCGGTTATCACGCACACACGCGGTTATCACGCACACACGCGGTTATCACGCACACACGCGGTTATCACGCACACACGTGGTTATCACGCACACACGCGGTTATCACGCACACACGGTTATCACGCACACGCGGTTATCACACACACGCGGTTATATCACACACATGCGCGGTTATCACGCACACGCGGTTATCACGCACATACGCGGTTATCACGCACACACGCGGTTATCACGCACACAGACGGTTATCACGCACACAGACGGTTATCACGCACACAGATGGTTATCACGCACACGCGGTTATCACGCACACGCGGTTATATCACACACGCGGTTATCACGAACACAGACGGTTATCACACACACGCGGTTATCACACACACGCGGTTATCACACACACGCGGTTATCACGAACACAGACGGTTATCACGCACATGCGGTTATCACACACACGGTTATCACACACGCGCGGTTATCACGCACACACGCGGTTATATCACACAGACGGTTATCACACACACGCGGTTATCGCATACACGCGGTTATCACGCACACACGGTTATCACGCACACGCGGTTATATCACACAGGCGGTTATCACGCACACGCGGTTATCACGCACACGCGGTTATATCACACACACGGTTATATCACACACACGGTTATCACGCACACAGACGGTTATCACACACACGGTTATCACGCACATGCGCGGTTATCACGCACACGCGGTTATCACGCACACAGACGTTATCACGCACATACGCGGTTATCACGCACACACGCGGTTATCACGCACACACGCGGTTATCACGCGCACACACGCGGTTATCACGCACACGCGGTTATCACGCACACGCGGTTATCACACACACGCGGTTATCACGCACACACGCGGTTATCACGCACACGTGGTTATATCACACACGCGGTTATCACACACACGCGGTTATATCACACACACGGTTATATCACACACACGGTTATATTACACACACACGGTTATATCACACACACACGGTTATATCACACACACACGGTTATCACACACACACGGTTATCACACACACACGGTTATCACACACACACGGTTATCACACACACACGGTTATCACACGGTTATCACACACACACGGTTATCACACACACGGTTATCACACACACACGGTTATCACACACACACACACGGTTATCACACACACACGGTTATCACACACACAGCTCAAGCCGCTCATTTAAACACAATAGTTATAGATATGGGTGACACTTTACAATAATGTTTATTAGTTAACATGAACTAAGAATGAACAATACTTCAGCATTTATTAATTTTAGTTAATATTCATTTCAAGATTTACTAATACATTATTAAAATCAAAGGTTGTATTAGTTAACATTAGTTAATGCACTGTGAACTAACATGAACAAATAATGAACAGCTGTATTTATATTAACTAACATTAAAGAAAGACGCAACTTTTTTTTGCAAATAGGAACCCTTAGGTCCTTTTTTTTAGAGAGATGCTAACGGTCTAGGGCTGGGACAACGTCGACGCAAAATATGCGCGTCGATTCGTCAGACCCCCCTCCTCCCTCCCTATCTATTCCGATTCTCAAATAAGTGAATTTGTTTTGTCGTTTAAAAAGCCTTTATAAATGATCTAGATCTGTAACGTGAGATGGGCGCCGTCATGTTTTTGTTTGGGCCGCAGTTCAGAGATTTCTGTCTGTTGGATTTATTATAGCGCGTGAATTCATCAGTTTCTCCCGAAATACATGAAAGTAAGTGGCCGGTGAACTGGGAGAAAAATAGAGTTAACTTTATAGTTATTTACACTGTGTGTCTGATATGTCGGCAAATATATTTGAATGGGTTGTTATTGCTGCTTCCTCACCATTGTGTATTTTACAAACTATAACGTTATTGTTTTGCTATAAATGATATGTATTTATTACATGGCTTGGTTGAATTCTAATGTAGAATGCGGTCTGTTATTTCTTGATAACAGACCGCTGCTAAGTATAACCAGAGACAATATAGCTTCGCGTCGGGGTCATAATCAGCCTGTCGGGGTTGTATTTAGAGTTGTTCCGATTCCGATACTAGTATCGGAAATGCCGCCGATACCAATAAAAATTCCGGCATCGGTATCGGCGAGTACTTCTACCCATGTACCGATCCGATACCATTTTCTTAAACAATACCTAGTTATGCACGCGACGCAAGCTTTGCTTAACGCAGCAAATCGGAGATCAATTCTTCTTCGCTGCTCTAAACAGTGGTTGCTTGTGGCAACACAGGAAGTGCCATTGTTGAGATCAGCGAAGAAGAAAACGCGCGCGCGCACGCTAGCAGCTGTACGTCCGCTGTTTGTGTTTGGCAGTATTTCAGACTGGACCAACCAGCTAGTAAAACGGCGATTTCGAGGGGTGGAACAAGTATTAGCAATTTCAACACGAGTAAGTTAACAAAGCATTTGAAGACGTGTCACCCCACAGAACACGAGGGTTACACACAGGCAAGGGCAGAGAAGAACGAGCCGCGCTAGAATCAACAATCTCTGGAAGCTTCATTCAAACAAAGAGAAAAGTTTTCTAAAGACAGCCAACGAGCAATAAATATAACACTGACAAAATGATCGAGTTTATTGTTCTGGATGAATAGCCGCCGTCAAAAATGAAATGCCGTTTATTCAACAAAATTGTTTCTGGACTTTAGGTTATAAAGAGATTATTTTCTTATATTATTCATATATCATTTTTTAGATTCCTAGATTTATTTGTTGCACTTTTTTATACAGTTATATTGTAAAACTAAAATACCCTTTTCAGTTTACAGTATTAGATGTGTGCCTGCATTTGAAGTTCTTTTTCACTTAAGAAAAATAAATAATATATTGCTGTGAAATATATGTCAGATAATAAAAATATTCTAGTTCACTGTATGTATTTGTATTCATGTTTAATTAAGGGATAAGTCTGAAGCACACCATAAAATAATTCTATCAATTCATACAGGGCTAGTATGAATTGCAGCTGAATAGATACACACCCAGGTATCGGATCGGTACTCGGTATCGGCCGATAACCTGAGTCCAGGCATCGGAATCGGTATCGGGGAGGAAAAAAGGGTATCGGAACATATCTAGTTGTATTCGCTATAACAACCGCCACGCTATACATGATGATCCCTTACTTAAATGTCTGAAACCTAAAATAAACATTATGTGGTAAAAAACACTGAACAGTTGTGAGATGACAAGCGCTGAGCACGTCCGTCTTTGGCTCAGCGCCAGCCATCGCGCGAAAGCACAGTTTTAATCTGGCAGTGATGTCACTGTACATTCGCTCCAGTGCTCAGCTGCTGCAGGGCCGAAGTCGAAATTGCTGATGAGATATAGAGGAAAATATCTAGTGGAAAATTAGAATGTTACGAAAATAAGAATGCATTACTTTGCACTTGTGTAGTCTTTTATTTTGGAATTTTAAGAGCAATAAACATATAATGCAATATATTCATGTTTTTTTTTCATTCATATATGTAAATCAACATGTATAAACTGCTATTAGTCAATTCATGGGGAGATAATCGATAATCGAAACGGACCGAAAAACCGAATCGCTAGATTAATCGTTTAAAAAATAATCGTTTATCCCAGCCCTATAACGGTCTAATCAGATTCAATGATCTATGCTAAGCTATGCTAAAAGGGCTCCCGCCCGGAGATCGTCTGAATGGATTCGAAGACAATAGAACTGATAACTCTAGGGGAGATGGACAACGAGCCTGTTTCCAAAAGAAGTGGAGTGTTCCTTTAACAAAGACTAATAAATACTGTAACAAATGTATTGCTCATTGTTAGTTCATGTTAGTGAATACATTAAAGGTTGTATCAGTGATTTCAGGCCTAAAAAAGGCCGAAACATCTAGGCTCTGAGATCTGCACACAGAAACAGAGGCGGGTGTTGTGAGGGTTAGAGCTCGTTCACACCCGCCCCTGTCGGTGATTGGTTGAAACACTGTTTGTTTTGGTCTTGAGTGGTGGTGTACCCATTTGTTTTTGTGTGCAGATCTCAGAGCCTAGGCTGCATACAGAGACGCGGTTTTTGGACGGCATGTTTATGGGGCGGCAGGATCGTTAGGAAAGATTAGATGAATGTGATAATTTATGTTTCTGCCTTTTTTGGGCCTGAAATCACTGATACAACCTTTAATGTTAACTAATGAACCTTATTGTAAAGTGTGACCAAGACACGTGATATAAGTGTGTGTGAGATGTAAACGTACCTTGCTGAGGAAGAGACTCTGAAAACACAAACTTGCAGTCGGGCTCCTCCTCCTCCTCTTCCTCAGTGCCCCCCCGCGCGCCGCGTCTGCCGTACTGCATCGCCGTGAGCCGCAGCCCGACGCCGCCGTGGGCCAGCACGAACCCCTGCTCCTCATCCTCGTCCCTGCGCAGGAGGACCAGCGGGATCACATTAGGCAGACGCTTATCACAAGCATTACAAAAATGACACATTGGATCAGTTCATGCATTCCCTGGGAATCGAACCCATGACCTTGACGTTCCAAGCCCCATCTTCACTGTAGAAATGCTCAGTTTAAGTCACTTAAAATGTATGCATTAGAGGCTTTTATCCAAAGTGACTTGCATTGCATTCAAACCAAAGTGTACTCTTTAGCAGTTCATGCACTCCCAGGGAATCGAACCCAGGACCTTTGCAGGCGCCATACTTTACTGCTTAAGACACTTACATTCATGCATTTGGCAGATGCTTTCTTTGTAATGCATTCAAGCTGTACATTGTATTAGTTCATGATTTCCCTAGGATTCAAACCCATGACCTTAAAGTTGCAACTCTACAGTTTGCCTGTTCTCTTTGAACGTGCAATGCATTCAGTGCACATTGGGTCGGTTCATGCATTCCTTGGGAATTAGAACCATAACATTTGCATGTAATCTCCTCCAGTTGTAATAGAGATCAGTGTCGGCAGCACTAGGCAGGAGACTGTGTGCTACTACCTGTCGATGAAGAACCTCCTCCAGCCGAAGTTCTGCTGGTACCAGCGGGTGAGCAGTGCCGTGCTGCCCCGCGGACACGCGTACGTGATGTGGTCGAAGTGGCTGATGGGACAGTGCGCGCGCTCCGCGGTCTGCGAGCCCGGCTCGACCGCACTGAAGCCCGGCAGGAACACACCCCGGTACCGGGAGCAGTCGATGAGCGTGTGGCACACGTTCCCCACCGCGGACCGGAGCACGGAGAAGCAGACCCGCCCGCGGGCATCGCGGACCTCGGTGGGCGGCTGGAGGAACTCGCAGAGACCCTGATCCCGCAACGCCCGCGACGCGCGCTCCACGCACTCCACCTCGAAACACACGTTACTCACGGTGTCCACCGGGTGGTGCGCATGCGCCCCGTATAGACATCTCAGGTCCTGGTGGTCTCTAGCGGTGACGGAGCTCCAGGCACGTGACTGAGGTCCGTCCACCGGCTCGTTCGGTCTCTCATTGACCACGAACACGGCCGATCCCCTGCGGAGCGCGAGCTGCTTCGCTCGGTCTGTCCGTCTGGCCGCAAACACATTAAACTGGAAACGGGACACGAGCTTATGAGCAACTTTATCCACGTTTGAGACGTGCAGTGCAATGTGATGCAACCGGTTCAAGTAGGCCGCCATGTTGGAATGACATCACGCTGAGGGGCGTGTCGAGTTGCAAACGCGTTCAGGTTTAAAGTAATTTATTTTCACGATTCTATGTATTTTATAGCTTGACTTTACATAAAATATTGCCTAGAAAAAAAATGAAAACACAAATAAAATTAACAATAAAAAATACAAAACGTATTTCTCATTTTAGGGTTTGTTTTCACATGGCGTGGAATCGTCCAATCGGCAGCAGCGGTGCGTTGGTCACGTGCTCGTGACGGTGCGCAAGACGCTTGTCGTTTTTATTTTGTCAGCGCCGCCATTAAATCCGCATCTAAATCAACATTCAGAGCTTAGAATCAGTATTCATCGATTTAAAAACATTCAACGATTTATATAAAGCTCAGAGGACAAACAACGCAATGGAGTTCGAATAACAACAGTAAATACTGACTGAGGAGATTTAAGTCTCATTAATGACGAGTCGCGCGCGGAGTGATGTGAGTATTTACATGTTTTAGCATTTATAATATGTGTCTGTCGGAGTATTAATGTTACTTAAATACAAAGAGGAGTGTCTCTGAGTGTGGTGTGCGGGACGAGTGTCAATAATGATACGATTAACACAGTCGGTGCTGCGAGACATCAGTAATAACAACTGAACTGTGACATAAGGGTGTCAGTATTAACACTGTCAGTGCTGGGATATAACAATACTGTCATTAATAACATCAGTACTGAGATAACATTAATACTGTCATTAATAACATCAGTACTGAGATAACATTAATACTGTCATTAATAACATCAGTACTGAGATAACATTAATACTGTCATTAATAACATCAGTACTGAGATAACATTAATACTGTCATTAATAACATCAGTACTGAGATAACATTAATACTGTCATTAATAACATCAGTACTGAGATAACATTAATACTGTCATTAATAACATCAGTACTGAGATAACATTAATACTGTCATTAATAACATCAGTACTGAGATAACATTAATACTGTCATTAATAACATCAGTACTGAGATAATATTAATACTGTCATTAATAACATCAGTACTGAGATAACATTAATACTGTCATTAATAACATCAGTACTGAGATAATATTAATACTGTCATTAATAACATCAGTACTGAGATAACATTAATACTGTCATTAATAACATCAGTACTGAGATAATATTAATACTGTCATTAATAACATCAGTACTGAGATAACATTAATACTGTCATTAATAACATCAGTACTGAGATAACATTAATACTGTCATTAATAACATCAGTACTGAGATAACATTAATACTGTCATTAATAACATCAGTACTGAGATAACATTAATACTGTCATTAATAACATCAGTACTGAGATAATATTAATACTGTCATTAATAACATCAGTACTGAGATAACATTAATACTGTCATTAATAACATCAGTACTGAGATAACATTAATACTGTCATTAATAACATCAGTACTGAGATAACATTAATACTGTCATTAATAACATCAGTACTGAGATAATATTAATACTGTCATTAATAACATCAGTACTGTCAGTGCTGTGATAACATAATTGAATACTGTCAGTAATACTGTCAATGATGCTGTCATTAATATTGTCAACAATAACATCAGTTCTGTCAATGCTGAGATAACATTAATACTTTCATTAATTCTGTCATTAATAACATTAACACTGTCAGTACTGAGATTTAACATTAACACTGTCATTAATACTGTCATTAATAACATTAACACTGTCATGTTCTTTCTTCCTGTTCTGTATTTTTTAACGTCTCGTTTTATTTTGTGTTTGCAGATTTCTATCTCCGCCTCAATGTGTGACTCTGATGTAAGTGTGTGTTGAGTGAGTGAGTGTGTGCGTGTGTGTGTGTGCGCGAGTGAGTGAGTGAGTGTGTGTGTGTGTGTGTGTGTGTGTGTGCTGATCCAACATGACAGAGGTGTGTGTGAAGTGGTCGTGTGAGTACTGCACGTATGAAAACTGGCCGTCTGCTGTTAAATGCACCATGTGTCGGGCGCAGAAACCCAGCGCAACCATCATCACAGCGGAGCCGTTCCCGGGCAGAACCGACCCGAGCGCGGGACACCCGTGGGACCCGGTCCTCATCTGTCCCGACTCCAGCGCCCGGCCCCGGGTCCGGCCGGCCCAGTCCGTGGAGCCCAGTGGGAAGTGGTCGTGTCAGGTGTGCACGTTCCTGAACTGGCCCAGATCGGTGCGCTGTACTCAGTGCCGAAGCCTCCGCGCCACAGAACCGGCGCCCGGTACCGGCCGACCCACGTCAGACCCGTGTGAGGAGTACAACGACCGGAACCGGCTGAACATGCGCGTGCAGTGCTGGACCTGCTCGGGCTGCTCGTACGAGAACTGGCCCAAATCCCCTCGCTGCGTGGTGTGTGACCAGCCCAGACCCAACGACGCCTACCAGCCCGTCGAGCCCGACGAGATTAACGAGCTCTCCGCCGTGATCAACGAGACGGAGCGCAGGCGCGCGCGGGGTGTGTGTAGCGGAGCGCGCCGACACTCGCCCAGCCTGTCCGCGCGCGAGACAGAACTGCAGATCGAGCTCGCCGCCGGAGCGCAGAGCGGGAGAGACGAGAGAGACGTGGACTTCAAGAAGCTCAAGCAGATCAAGAACCGCATGAGGAGAGCAGACTGGCTGTTCCTCAACGCCTGCGCCGGTGAGTGTCTCTACACACCAGTTTTAAAGATCCAAGCGCATGCTCTAAAGTGCACTCAGGGCGTCCAAATCCACTTTTGCTAGTTTAACGACGGGAAAAATGGTCGCGCTCCCGGCGCTGGTCTAAAAGGGTCGTCTCAATTCTGTTTGTGAGTAACGGGTGTGTGTTGGGCGTAATGTGCAATAAACCAATCAGAGTCTCATCTCCCATTCCCTTTAAAAGCCAGTTGCGCTCGTGCCATGACGGATTCCCTAATTACATGGAGGAATTTGCGAGCGGAAAGACAACGCTTCTCTAGCGAGAAAACGGATCTGCTGGTGCGCGAGGGTAAAGCTGTGACAGTGTGTGTGTGTGTGTGTGTGTGTGTGTGAGGTTAAAGCGAGACCATCTATGGGACAAGCCGGACTCAAACATATCTTTATGTACACAATAATAATCTTTTACATTGTAATCCTTTTATTTTTAAAGCTGCCGTCGGCAACTTTTTTTTGATCATATTCAGCGAATTCGACACTATATTCCGACAGAACAACATAAATAAAGTGGTTTCAGAAAAAAACCCGAGCTTCTAACTCCACCTGGAGCGTGTTATTTGTTTTGCAAAAATCCACCGCTCCCGGTTCATTGTGTCCAATCAGCGCAGGGGGGTGTGAGATAGGACTGTCAATCACAAGTCGTGCATGCACACGTCAATCACATGCACACGCCTGAAGTTCGCGAAGTAGCGAAGAGTGATGGCGCACTGACGAGCACGAACTCTGTGGGAGGGTATTCGTTGATAGTGGGGGAGGGGCATGAGAGTTGTAAACATTCAAAATTTTGCCTAAGTCCACTCAATCAGCCAGAGTTGCCGACGGCAGCTTTAATATTTTGCCTTGTGTGTGTAATAAGCAGAGTGTGTGTGTGTGTGTGTGTGTAATAAGCAGAGTATGTGTGTGTGTATGTATGTAATAAGCAGAGTGTGTGTGTGTGTAATAAGCAGAGTGTGTGTGTATGTATTTAATAAGCAAAGTGTGTGTGTGTGTAATAAGCAGAGTGTGTGTGTGTGTAATAAGCAGTGTGTGTGTGTGAGTAATGAGCAGAGAGTGTGAGTGTGTGTGTGTGAGTAATGAGCAGAGTGTAGTGCGTTGTGGACCCGCCTATAGGTGCATATTACTAACTCGCTCTTTAAATAACAAAACAACACTGCGCCATTGACTGTAGAGCAGGTTTCAGTTGGTCAATGGCTCAGTCTATTTCAGTTCCTCAAAATAGCAGCGCTCCAACAATGCGCCCGAACACACACCTGGTTCTCAGACCAGCAGCTCATGGGCACAGATGGGCACAAATGCATTCGCTATTTAAACAACGTGGCTCAGTATGAGAAAATGATATTGTTTATGTAGTGATTGACTTGTTACTCACAATCAAAATGCAGTTTAGTTCGGCATCTCCTTGCTATATTATTACATTTATGTTTATGCATTTGCCAGATGCTTTTATCCAAATCAACTTGCATTGCATTCAAGGCACACATTTAATCTGTTCATGCATTCCCAAATAAAATATTCATAATGTATATTATAATGTGATTAGGTGTAGTTACCATTGTGTATAAAAAAATATATAACAAATATTAAATATTGGTTATATCACATAAATGTATATATTACCAAACACTTCAGTGTCACTCTAACAGCTGAAATCACTGAAATGATTGAGACACTGTTATTAATATCATTGCACAACAAGTAAACACACACACACACACACACACACACACGTGACAGTGACCTTTACTCTGATTCATAAGCATCCGAACACTGCGAGTGTGTGTCAATGAGCAGCTCGTGTTCTGGGTCATTCTGACATGTGCAGACCTGTGACTGACCTCTTCAGACACTGTCCTTTAAAACATGTTATCCTCATAACTTATCATCATGCTTGATCATTAATCTAATAAACATTTCCCTACAGCTGATCCCTAATGTGTGGAGTGAGTGAAGAGAGTGTATGCGTGACAGCGGTTACACACAAACACTGAGAGGCAGAAACACTGAGAGGCAGAAACACTGAGAGGCAGAAACACTGAGTGACAGAAACACTGAGTGACAGAAACACTGAGTGACAGAAACACTGAGTGACAGAAAAACTGAGAGGCAGAAACACTGAGAGGCAGAAACACTGAGAGGCAGAAACACTGAGAGGCAGAAACACTGAGAGGCAGAAACACTGAGAGGCAGAAACACTGAGAGGCAGAAACACTGAGAGGCAGAAACACTGAGAGGCAGAAACACTGAGAGGCAGAAACACTGAGTGACAGAAACACTGAGTGACAGAAACACTGAGAGGCAGAAACACTGAGAGGCAGAAACACTGAGTGACAGAAACACTGAGAAGCAGAAACACTGAGAGGCAGAAACACTGAGGGGCAGAAACACTGAGAGGCAGAAACACTGAGGGGCAGAAACACTGAGAGGCAGAAACACTGAGAGGCAGAAACACTGAGAGGCAGAAACACTGAGAAGCAGAAACACTGAGAGGCAGAAACACTGAGGGGCAGAAACACTGAGAGGCAGAAACACTGAGGGGCAGAAACACTGAGAGGCAGAAACACTGAGAGGCAGAAACACTGAGAGGCAGAAACACTGAGAGGCAGAAACACTGAGAGGCAGAAACACTGAGAGGCAGAAACACTGAGTGACAGAAACACTGAGAGGCAGAAACACTGAGAGGCAGAAACACTGAGTGACAGAAACACTGAGAGGCAGAAACACTGAGAGGCAGAAACACTGAGGGGCAGAAACACTGAGAAGCAGAAACACTGAGAGGCAGAAACACTGAGAGGCAGAAACACTAAGAGGCAGAAACACTGAGAGGCAGAAACACTGAGAGGCAGAAACACTGAGAGGCAGAAACACTGAGAGGCAGAAACACTGAGAGGCAGAAACACTGAGTGGCAGAAACACTGAGAGGCAGAAACACTGAGGGGCAGAAACACTGAGAGGCAGAAACACTGAGAAGCAGAAACACTGAGAGGCAGAAACACTGAGAAGCAGAAACACTGAGAGGCAGAAACACTGAGAGGCAGAAACACTGAGGGGCAGAAACACTGAGAGGCAGAAACACTGAGAGGCAGAAACACTGAGGGGCAGAAACACTGAGAGGCAGAAACACTGAGAAGCAGAAACACTGAGAGGCAGAAACACTGAGGGGCAGAAACACTGAGTGACAGAAACACTGAGTGACAGAAACACTGAGAAGCAGAAACACTGAGAGGCAGAAACACTGAGGGGCAGAAACACTGAGAGGCAGAAACACTGAGAGGCAGAAACACTGAGGGGCAGAAACACTGAGAGGCAGAAACACTGAGAGGCAGAAACACTGAGAGGCAGAAACACTGAGAGGCAGAAACACTGAGAGGCAGAAACACTGAGGGGCAGAAACACTGAGGGGCAGAAACACTGAGAGGCAGAAACACTGAGAGGCAGAAACACTGAGAGGCAGAAACACTGAGAGGCAGAAACACTGAGAGGCAGAAACACTGAGAGGCAGAAACACTGAGAAGCAGAAACACTGAGAGGCAGAAACACTGAGTGGCAGAAACACTGAGCGTGAGACACACACACTGAAACACGTCAAAGGGAACACACTGAAACGCGTCAATGCAATACAGTGCTGATGAAGGTTTGTAGAAGCTCTCGTGAAGCATTGTCAAAAACACGATCAGCATTTAACCATTGTGTGTGTGTGCGCGCACAGGTGTGGTCGAAGGCGATCTGTCTGCGGTCGAGGCCTACAAGTCGTCAGGCGGTGACATCGCGCGTCAGCTGACCGGTGACGAGGTGCGTCTGCTGAACCGGCCCTCAGCGTTCGACAGCGGATTCACACTCGTACACCTCGCCATACGCTTCCAGAGGCAGGACATGCTGGCCGTGCTGCTGACAGAGGTGTGTGTGTTTGTTTTTGTGATTTATGAGGACAGAAATTTGTATAATGTCATGAGTATTGCACTGGTATTGCAACGTGAATGTGATTTATGAGGACATTTCCTGAGTCCTCGTATTTCAAATGGCTACTAAACTGTTTTATTAAAAATGTAAAAAGTTTTCTGTGATGGATAGGTTTAGGAGTAGGGTTAGTGTGTCTGTGTGTGTGTGTGTGATGTGGGTAGGTTTAGGAGTAGGGTTAGTGTGTGTATGATGGGTAGATTTAGGAGTAGGGTTAGTGTGTGTGTGTGTGTGTGTGTGTGTTTGTGTGTGATGGGTAGGGTTAGGAGTAGGGTTAGTGTGTGTGTGTGTGTGTGTGTGATGGGTAGTTTTAGGAGTAGGGTTAGTGTAGGGGGACAGAATATACAGTTTGGACAGTTTAAAAACCATTACGCCTGTCCTCACAAGTATAGCAAAACAAACCTGTGTGTGTGTGTGTGTGTGTGTGTGTGATCGCAGGTGTCCCAGCGCGCAGTGAAATGCATCCCAGCGATGGTTTGCCCTGAACTGACGGAGCAGATCCGCAGAGAGATCAGTGCATCATTGCACCAGCGCAAGGGAGACTTCAACTGCTACTTCCTGACAGACCTCGTCACATTCACACTGCCGGCAGGTGGGAAAAACACACACACACACACACACACACACACACACACACTTACTCTCACACACACACACACTCACACGCTCACATGCTCTCACTCACATTCTCTCACTCACACACTCTCACTTACATACTCTCACTCACACACTCTCACTTACACACTCACTCACATACTCTCACTCACATACTCTCACACTCACACACTCACATGCTCTCACTCACATACTCTCACTCACACACTCTCACATACTCTCACTCTCACACTCTGACATACTCTCACTCACACACTCTCACTAACACACTCACATACTCTCACTCACACACTTTCACACTCTCACATACTCTCTTAAACTCTCACATACTCTCACTTACACACTCACTAACACACTAACTCTCACACTCACATACTCTCACTCACACACTCTCACTAACACACTCACATACTCTCACTTACACACTCACTAACACACTAACTCTCACACTCACATACTCTCTTAAACTCTCACATACTCTCACTTACACACTCACTAACACACTAACTCTCACACTCACATACTCTCACACACACACTCTCACTAACACACTCACATACTCTCACTTACACACTCACTAACACACTAACTCTCACACTCACATACTCTCACTCACACACTCTCACTAACACACTCACATACTCTCACTTACACACTCTCACTAACACACTAACTCTCACACTCACATACTCTCACTCACACACTCTCACTAACACACTCACATACTCTCACTTACACACTCTCACTAACACACTAACTCTCACACTCACATACTCTCACTCACACACTCTCACTAACACACTCACATACTCTCACTTACACACTCTCACTAACACACTAACTCTCACACTCTGACATACTCTCACTCACACACTCTCACTAACACACTCACATACTCTCACTCACACACTCTCACTAACACACTAACTCTCACACTCACATACTCTCACTCACACACTCTCACTAACACACTCACATACTCTCACTTACACACTCTCACTAACACACTAACTCTCACACTCTGACATACTCTCACTCACACACTCTCACTAACACACTCACATACTCTCACTCACACACTTTCACACTCTCACATACTCTCTCTCAAACTCTCACATACTCTCACTTACACACTCTAACACACTCACATACTCTCACTTACACACTCTCACTAACACACTAACTCTCACACTCTCACATACTCTCACTCACACACTCTCACTAACACACTCACACACTCTCACTAACACACTAACTCTCACACTCTCACATACTCTCACTCACACACTCTCACTAACACACTCACATACTCTAACACACACTTTCACACTCTCACATACTCTCTCTCAAACTCTCACATACTCTCACACACTCTCACATACTCACACACACTCTCACTCACACACTCTCACATACTCTCTCTCACACACTCACTTTGGCTTCTGCGTTTGACAGATATAGAAGATCTGCCTCCTGCCGTTCAGGAGAAGCTGTTTGATGAAGTTCTGGACCGAGACGTGCAGAAGGGTGAGACTCTACAGGCCTGTTACTACAGCAGGGGGTGTGTCCAGTGTTCCTCACGGAGTGTGTGTGTGTGTGTGTGTGTGTGTGTGTGTGTACAGAGCTGGAGGAGGAGTCTGCGGTCATCAACTGGTCTCTGGAGTCGGGCTCGCGCCTGGACTCGCGTCTCTACGCCCTGTGGAACCGCACCGCGGGGGACTGTCTGCTGGACTCGGTTCTGCAGGCCACGTGGGGCATCTACGATAAAGACTCTGTGCTGAGGAAAACTCTACACGACAGTTTACACGACTGCTCTCACTGGTGAGACGTGTGTGTGTGTGTGTGTGTGTGTGTGTGTGTGTGTGTGTGTTCATGGACAGATTCTCTCGCTGTATCTGATTTGTTTAGATAACTTATTTAATGACGAACATTTGAATGTGTGTGTGTGTGTGTGTGTGTGTGTGTGTGCGCGCAGGTTTTACACGCGCTGGAAGGAGTGGGAGTCGTGGTACTCACAGAGTTTTGGGCTTCACTTCTCTCTGAGAGAGGAACAGTGGCAGGAGGACTGGACCTTCATCATCAACCTCGCCAGTCAGGTACACACACACACACACACACACACACACTCACTCATTCTCACACACAGCATTTCTTTTAGCAGAATTCAGGCTGTTTTTTGTGTTTGTTTTTATTATCTTGTGTGAAATATGACCTTGTTATTCTTGTGTTGTATTCTGCTGTGATTCATAGAGGTGTTTCTCTGACCTTGAACTGTTCTGAATAAGAGTTAAACACACACCGGCTGTTATTATAGTAGTCCATCGCTTCTTAAAGCCTGTGTGTCGAGTGTTCTGGACTCGATCCGTGATGTTCCTGTGTGTCGTTGCAGCCCGGGGCGAGTTTGGAGCAGACGCATATATTTGTGCTGGCCCATATCCTGCGGCGGCCCATCATCGTTTACGGAGTGAAGTATTACAAGAGTTTCCGTGGAGAAACTTTAGGATTCACTCGCTTTCAAGGTGAGCCGTACAGAAGAGTTCTGCAGTGTCATGTGGAAACACACAGAAGTGTGACCCGTGTGTGTGTGTGTGTGTCCAGGTGTTTACCTGCCGTTGCTATGGGAACAGAGCTTCTGCTGGAAGAGTCCGATTGCTCTCGGTTACACGAGAGGTCACTTTTCTGCTCTGGTCGGCATGGAAACGGACGGTTGTGATAATCGTGGTGCGGGCGCCAATCTGAACACTGACGACGACGTGAGCGTGACCTTCCTGCCACTGGTGGACAGCGACAGGAAACTACTACAGATACACTTCCTGTCAGCACAAGAGGTAAACACACACACACACTCTCTCTTTCTCTCACACAGGCGCGCACACACACACACACACACACACACACACACACACACTCACACTCACACACACTCACACTCACACACACACAGTCTCACTGACTCACTAACTCACACTCATACTTATGTGTATGCTCTCTCTCTCGTGTGTGTGTGTGTGCGTGTGTGCGTGTGTGCGTGTGTGTGTGCGTGTGTGCGTGTGTGTGTGTGTGTGTGTGTGTGTATGCGTGCATGTGTGTGTGTGTGTGTGTGTGTGTGTGCGCGTGTGTGTGTGTGCAGATGGGCAGTGAGGAGCAGCAGGAGCGTCTGCTCAGGGATTGGCTGGACTGCTGTGTGACGGAGGGTGGGACGCTGGCGGCGCTGCAGAAGAGCATCAGACGCAGACGTCACCCGCTCGTCACACACATGCTGGAGAAGTGGCTGGACGGGTACCGGCAGGCGCTGGCGTGCCCCTCCGACGACGACGACTGACACACTTCAACACTCTAGTGTCGCCAAAACTACAGAGTTCGGCACCAAGTCGGTTCTGACATTATAAAACTGTGTCGCTCTGAGCGGATCATAAACGCCTCTGATTGGCTGTTGTGTTCACGAGCTCATCGGATGTGTCTGTGATTGGCTACAGTGATCAGCGCTTCAAAAACATGTAAATATACTGATGCTCATCAGCGAGCACTAACACACACACACACACACGTGTCTTCCTAACGCTGCCGTGCTCTGATCACTGTAGCCAATCACAGACACATCCGATGAGCTCGTGAACACAACAGCCAATCAGAGGCGTTTATGATCCGCTCAGAGCGCCACAGTTTTATAATGTCAGAACCGACTTGGTGCCGAACTCTGTAGTTTTGACGACACTACAACACACGCCACTCTTTCCCAGAATGCAATGCAACCCCCTTACCCAAACATTGAGGGCTATCTTTGTGTTTAGTCATATGAATTAGTTTTTTTTCTGTACGTTTGTGTCCGTCGTGCTGCATGTGGCTCTTCAAATATGGAATGATGAAATATTAAGAGCTTATTAAACGAGCGCTCACACAAAGCACACGCAGATGTTTATTCGTTAGAGGTTTCCATAGAAACGATGAAACTGACAGGAATCAGCGTTTATGATTTCACTCACACTAAACGACACGCACACCTCTCACCAGTGTGTGTTCCTCTGGAGTGACACGTGTGCGTTTGTGTCTTCTTTTGATTGTATTTATTTTTGTCTGGACGCTGACCCCTGTGTTGACCTTTGACCTGTACTGATGTCAGGTGATCCAGAACGGCTTTAACATTAAAGTAGAAACACGTCTGCTCTCTCATCGCCTCTGCCTCTTTATTCTCCTGAACATCACTCACAATTACTGGACTCTCACTTTTCACACACTCTCACACACACACACACACACACACACACACACACACACACACACACAGCTTTGTTTTTGTGATTTATGAGGACATTCCATAGGCGTAATTGTTTTTATACTGTACAAACTATATATTCTATCCCCTTACACAAACACACACACACACACACACACACTGCCCCTGTCCCTAAACCTACCCATCACAGGAGACATGCTGCATTTTTACATTTAAAAAAAAACATTTTTTTATGTTTTTTAAGCTATTTGAAACATGAGGACTCATGCAATGTCCTCATAAGTCACGTGTAAGTTGTAATACCAGTGTAATATGCATGTCATTATACACATTTGTGTCCTCATATATCACAAAAACAAACACACACACATACACTCTCACACACACAAACAAACACTCTCTCACACACACACAGTCTCACTCACACACACACACTCTCACACACACTCAGCTGCAGATCAGAAGTCATTCAAGCGTTTTGCTGAATCCCATTAAAAGCAAACCAGTTCTCATTATCTTAATGAATCTGCTGTTATTTATTATTCATTCTTTTATCATCCTCATTATGAACAAACGGCATCAGGAACTCCTCATTCTCTTCATTATTTGAAATGTAAACACACTTTAGTCGTTCACAAGCGATCTTCCTCATGTTGCAGAAGCCCGTTTTTGAGATAAAAGAAAAACATGCATAAAGTAGAAAGCTAAAATGTTTATCTTTTTATCTCGTAATTTTGACTTAGTATGTCATAGTATTACTTATGTCATAATTTCAACTTTTTATCATAATTCTGACTCATTATTACTTATGTCATGCTTTTTACTTGATGTTCAACTTTTTGTCACAATTATGTCATAATTATGACTTAGTATATCATAATATTAACTTTTTATCTCATAATCAGTAATGGGTATCTCATACCTAACCCTGACTGACATAATGACATTTTATATCAAATTCATGTAATAATTTATGCTTAAATATGAAGCTTTGTGTGAGAGAGAGTCTGTCTGTCTGTGTGTGTGTGTGTGTGTGAGAGAGAGAGAGGAAGATCGTTTTTGTGTGTGTGAGAGATTGTTTTTGTGTTAGAGAGTGAGTCAGTGTGTGTGTGTGTGTGTGAGAGTGAGTCTGTGTGTGTTTTTGTGTTTGTTTGTGTGTGTGTGTTCTGAACTTTACCCATAAGGTGATTCTCACACTGAGGGTCAAAGTTTAAACCGAGTGTGTGAGAATCACACCATATTCTCTCAGATCATAATTAGATATAGTTTAAATGAAGCCAGTTTAACAAACAGCTTTTCTCATTCCCCTGTTCCTGCTTTGAGACATTAATGTTGTAACAGTAGTTATGAAGAATAAATAGCTAATAATATATATATCTTTATTTATTTTAGTTTTAAATGTTTACATTAATGTAAATATGTATTTAAATACCTAGATAAAGCTGTGCTCTAGTCTAGTTAGTAGAGCAGTGACTGTTGCACAACGGCATGATGTGCGCATGCGCAGCAGTGCACGTGTCAGGCTGCGCATGCGCGACTGTCCTACACGTGTTGCACAGAAGTTTCACTAAAGAAAGTTTGACAGTGTTTACAGAACACCCGCGCTCCGGCTCGCCGCAGTAACCCCGCTCATCCTCCGTGTTCCGGGACTGGGTCAGCCCGATGCCGCCGACGATGCACACCGGTGATCCGGGAGCCGGTAAGTTCGGGTCGGTTCTGATGCAACAGGTGATCCATGCACGCGCTTTCTCTGCATCAGCTGGTTGCTGTCAAAATCATCTGATTTATGCAAATACTCATCTTAGTATTAATGCAATGTGTGATCTGTGCTTGAGCTCTTCATTGAGAGAGAAATGACGATATTTTGATCAGTTTAATAATGCATTTCACGCTTTGATCTCTTGTGTAACAAACTGTTTGATTGTGCACGCGCACAGCAGTGCATGTGTCTAGTGACATCATCAGCCTGATCGATACACCAGTAGATCATGTAATCAATGCACAATTTCTGCATTTAAAGTAACAGTTTTTTGCTCAAAATTCACTAAAGATTTTTTAATCTTGACTGCACACCGTTTTAGATTTGGTTTAAATCACTGTGACTGACTTATAATTTCAATTGTATAAATTGTTATAAAACAGTAATTGAACTGAATTTAATCAATATTGAATTAAAGGATTAGTTCACTTTAAAAAAAACTTTTGCTGATAATTTCCTCCCCCCATGTCATCCAAGATGTCCATGTCTTTCTTTCTTCAGTCGAAAAGAAATGAAGGTTTTTGATGAAAACATTCCAGGATTTTTCTCCATATAATGGACTTCAACAGGACCCAAACGGTTCAAGGTCCAAATGACAGTTTCAGTGCAGCTTCAAAGGGCTTTAAACGACACCAGACGATGAATAAGGGTCTTATCTAGACAAACCATCGGCATTTCACAAATACATAAAACAGTTTAAGTTTTATAAGCACAAATGCTGGCCTTGCTCTGTTCTGTGATGATCGTTCGTGACTCACGTAATACACAGTTACGTTGAAAAGGTCACGCGTCGGCGGAAGTACCGAGTCAGTGTTTACGAATGTGAGGAAGGAGGACCATATACACATATTCAAATGTCTTTGTGTCAGTTTATCGTTTAAATGCCCATTTCGTGTGTGTATCCTGGGTGTTTAATATTAAAAAGGCTAAAAGAACATTTTTTCGTCAGGACAGAAGCGTGACCTTTTCAACGTAATTGCGTATTACCGGTACGTGAGTTTGTCAAGTGTTACAGAAATAAAGCTGACTTGTGTGTGTGTGTGTGTGTGTGTGTGTGTGCGTGCGTGCGTGTGTGTGTGCTGAGCAGGAAGAGCGCAGTCTCTCCGGGATGAGCTCGAGCTGCTGCTGCATCAGAGGATTCTGGTTCTGGACGGTGGGATGGGAACGATGATCCAGCAGAGGAACCTGGAAGAGGAAGATTTTAGAGGTCAAGAGTTCACAGGTCATCCCAAGAGTCTGAAGGGCAATAATGACCTGCTGAGCATCACTCAACCGGACGTCATCTACAGCATCCACAAGGTCTGTGTGTGACCAGCGTCTCATTTATAAAGCTGTGTGTAGGATCTGCATTAAAAGTGAAAAATCGCCCAAAAGCCAAAAATCTCGCACGGCAAAAAAATATTCAGACTTATATGCATATTAACGGTACAAGACATTAGGAGAATATGAGATATGGATGTGCGTCACATTACATTGATTGATACAATTAATTAGAGATGCTCCGATCAGCATTTTTTGGGGCCGATCACCGATTACCAAAATCATGATCTGCCGATTACTGCCGATCACAGAATGGCAGGGGAATGGGAATTTTTTATCTATAATCTAGCAGAGTTTGCACCATTTGTAGAAATGAAACTAACTATGAATTATGAAATATGAAAAAAATATTAATTATTTTATTGAAGAAAAAAAAATAGTAGAAATAAAAATGCTACAGTCAAGATCTTGAAGAACCACCAAGTGTTTATTTAATTGTATTTAGAAAATGAGATAACTTAAGGCTACTGTAGGCCATCTTCCCCAAATAAGGGAGAGTAACATAACATTATTCCAAACAAAGAGGATTCAGGCAGACCAACACACACTCGATCAGCTTAATGGGACGGGATCAAGTTACACTTAGGCATACTTGGAAATTGTAGCCTCTTAATAATACACTGCAGTGTTAATTTTGACAGCAAATTTTGATTTAGTTTTAGTCATAGTCTTTTGAATAAAATGCCGTTTAGTTTCAGTCATCTGAATTGTTTTAGTTTTAGTCTTGTTTTAGTCGACAAAATACAATAAGAATTTAGTCGACTAAATCTACAGTAGATTTAGTAGACTAAAATATAATGGGTTTAGTTAAATTGTAATGCATTAATTTAGAATTTCTCTAAAATTTCCAAACCCATTATATATTCCTGTATAGAAAACATCTATTAACCTGTTAATATTAATAATTTTTAAAGATTGAAAATGCAATACAGACACAGATTTAGCACTGTGACATAAAATAATATCTTAAAATTAAATAAAAACACTTTTTTATTTTTAAGTCTAAAACAGTCTTTTTTTCTTCAATGAATGATGTACTCTTTAACATACATCATTCTTTATTCTTTCAAGAAGACATATTTATTTGTAGCCTATGAATTAAATATAATTAATCCTTATTAAAGCTATTAAAAGAGCAGTGAATGCTTTTCTCTTTTTATTTTGTTTGATTAATATTAAGTGTACAGAAGCACTGTCACTTTAAGACCGACGCACGTCCGATATTCCCACAGCTGTACGCTCTGTAAAGACATAACCGACTGTGTTTACGCGAATACTCTCCAAAACTGACCTTAAGACATAATTGTGTGTGTATTTGCCCATTCAGACGCGAAAGAGGGCTCAGTTCAGTCCTCGCGCGCTGTATAGCGGTCTATGTGCAGGGCTGCACGCTTCGCGTCGGTGGTGTGTGTGTGTAACGTTATGTGTGTGTGCGCACAGAAAAACATACCGAATAAAGCTCTTTCGCGTCGTCACTGTTATTCAGATAGATAGATCTATATGTCTTCTCTTTCTCCCAGACGTTTACATTTTTAACGATTTATGAGACGTGCATCAAGTGCGTGCAACTCGTGTCCCGCGAACATCGGACATCTAATTAATCTACAGTTAACTAGCAGAGCGTTCATCAAGCGCGTGCAACTCGTGAATAGAATTCGAATACACGCTACAAATAGTTAAATCTATGTATTTACTCTCGCCGTTAGCAACGTCTCTGTCAGACACTTTGAAAAACTTCCAGAAGGGAGAACTCATGTTGACACTGGCCAGCTCCTGTTGTGTGCCCGTGCGCATGCAGGTGGAAAAAATTCGCGCGAGTAATTTACGTCACGTGATCGGCTTTTTTGATCGGTGCTTTTGGGGTTCGCCGATCAAACTATTTTTAGCCAATATCGGCCGATCAATCGGAGCATCACTACAAATAAATTTAGTAGCCGATCCTTGCCTTGTTTTTGAACAAATAAATCAAATAGTATAAAATACATTTCAGAGAAAGTTTTTCTTAATCTTTTCCACTGGCCTAACAGTATTATTAATTGCTTTATATTTGTAATGGGAACAGATATGCCTTATTGTGCATTATTGATCATTATTTGCGTGTGAATATTTCCTCACATCTTGAGTTCTGCTGTTATCATGCGTAAGCAAACATTAAAACACAGCACGCCTCAGGAAGTGTTCAACAGCGGCGCATACACTACTAATATTACTATTTATTAGAATATCATTTTTTTTTACTTTTCGGTAATGATTTGATGTAATTTAAAGGGATACTTCAGGATTTAGCATTAAAGGACAAGTTCGGTATTTTACACTTAAAGCCCTGTTTTAAGATCGCTTCTGATGAAATAGAACGGTTCTGATTGCTGCCACAGAAACCGTAAACTCTCGGGCCGCAGCAGTGTCCACGTTACAACCATAACCGTTCTATTTCATCAGAAGCGATCTTAAAACAGGGCTTTAAGTGTAAAATACTGTAAGGACTGGGCGAAGGTGAATCTGAATAACTAAATACCCCCATGCTAAAATCCCAAAGCCTTTAGCCCCAAAAGGCCTGGAACTTGGAAAAACACACACACACACACACACACTCTCTCCCACACACACACCAAGAACGGGGTGTTCTATTACAAGACTAATAGAGCTTTATTACCCCTTGGAATGTCCCAGAGAGTGTGATTCCTCCTTATTCTTGCTGAGAAGAATAAACGAACCCTGGTTTAAACCTATATTTTCTATGTATATATATATATGTATATATAACCATGTGATACATGCATCCAATGTTCCATCTCATGATTTGTCCTTTATGTTGTTTGGTCTGTGTGGCCTTGTAAACTCTAATGGGTTAATGTTTGAGACATGACTTGCATACTATGAGAAACAGAAATCACTGTGTAGCATGTTTAGTCTCGATAAACTCCAATCCTCGTTCCCCATTTGTTGATTTACATTACATCTCGCTAACTTTGTGACACAGGGGTGTTATAAGAAATCTTGAGAGTTCTCTCTCTTAAACACCCAATGAACTGACATATTCAAATGTCCTGCGAGATTCACCAGAACACTTCATGACTGTGGCTCGAGCTTCAAGCAGACCTTATCAAACTAACCCCCCTCCTTTCTGCAGAGAAAGGAATGCCATGCGGTCAAAGAGTCCCCTCTGAAAACGCACATACACAAAGCTTTAATTCACTCATTTAAAGACTTTACGGAGATATATTTGATATGTTATGTTTGTCGATTTGTCCAGGCCCTATGAAGGGATCTGGGAGTGTATGGTAGTTCTAAACGTACTACAAGGGCATTTAATTATGCTTTTAATGTAACTCTGCAATATAACTCTCCTTATACGTCTTTCTTCCTATTTTCCGAACCTTTGTGATCTAACGAGGTCATCTATGTAATTGAACAAGCCGTAAAATGTATTTTACTATGTTTAATCATCTTTGGAATGATTCTGACCAAATTCTGACTGCTTGTAAAACCTGTGAATGCGGCCATAAATCGAACGCGGACAAGACAAAGCCGAGGTTGCCGCCAAAGTTTCGTTGAATGCCATTGGCCAGTTCGCACCTCAGAAGGTTCCTTTAAAGAAGAACTGAACCTCCCTCCGAGTCAGATCTTACTGAGCTCTTCCGTGCTCGTCCTGGTTTCAGAATGTAACGTCTCGTCTCGAGGCGAGTCTTTCGCCTTTCTTTTATGCGTTCTAGTTAGTTTGTGTTTTTCAGTCTTAAGATAAGTCCCTGTGTTTTAATTCCACGAGTGAAAAGAACACCGCGGGACATATCTCTTCAGCAAAGCCGGCTACGAGGGACATTTAAACCACCGCGCGCTCTCTCTGAACCAGAAGCACGCGCACGTGACCACGTGACGCTTCCTCCCACACAAAGGACACCGCTCACGGTGCAGGACCGACGCGACACAGAGTGCATGACCAAGATTACATTTGCGCAAGTATCTCTTTTTACAGAGCTTCTGAGAAGCCTTAAGATGATGTTTTCGTGTTGTTACAGAAAAGGTGAAGTCCAGGATAATGCTGCTAATGCTCTCTCTCTCTCTCTTTCTCTCTCTCTCCGTTCTCTCTCTCTCTCACACCCTCACTCTCCCACACGTGTCTCCATTTGTCCAAACGCAATGCCTTTCTCGTTCATCGATGCCTTATCGTGTTTTGTTTGTTTATTATGTTTGTAAATATATATGTATATATATTCCATGGCAACTGTAGTAAATATATAAGTAGACATGCCTTTATTAAATCCATTATATTCATTTGATTGATTCATTTACTTTGCTCATTTTCAAGTCCCTTAAGTGCAAACAGGTCCTACTCGCTTTATCAATTAAAGATACTTTAAAGAGTATGTATTTATAGGGCAGCAAACCCAATTCTTCTGGCCAGAGAATTGCGTTTCCTGAAATCCTATAAAGTAAGATGATATTGTGGATCCCCACAATATTATTCTGGCAATTGAGCTAATTAATTTTGCCTGTTTTGTAAGACGTGATCAGTGTAATTAACTGTAATCAACTTGTAGTTAAAATGCAAGGATACACAGTTAAATATGCAGGTAAAAGGACATCCTCCCTTAGAGGGAGATTTATTAACATGTAAGACTGATCTAATCCAAACATGTATGAATAATTATTAATTATGAATTATTAATTATGATATGCAAATTCCCCACGGATTAGATCCACCCATAGTCTTTACAAATGGTGGAGAAAATACGAGCACACTTTAAACTTGTTTTTGAGCAAATTAGGTTTTCAATCTTTGTCTATATTGTGATTTAATATTGTACGTGCACCTCGGTTGAGCGAACGCTATGCGAACTCACCTTGACTGATTAAAGGCAAAAAGCCGTTTCAGTCCAGCGAAGCTAAGAAGTAAACTGCAGTTTCATAGTTTCACAGTATTAAATTTGTCCTATAAAAGACGAAGAAACCTCTTTTAAAGACGACATTTTTAATATTAAACTCCCCTGGCGGAACGAGATTCTTCGGCCACGGTGAAGACAAGATTTAGTGAAACGATGCTCTTTCACTATTCTTAAACAGGCCTGATATTAATTATAATCGTTAGATTATCGATAACTCCGGGTTAAAACATTGACGTAGCTACTCAATTGTAAAACCTAACGCATATTTGATCATAAGTGCTATTTGATAATATGTTATGGGAGTCGAAAAAACAGACGAATAATCCCTGTTTTATTTACGCACAGCGCAGCGAAGCAATCCTGCCAAACGTGTTTGTTAGAATATAGCACAGAAACAATCCAAAATCTAAAAACATTTTAATCATAAAGTGCTATTTGATAAATGTTATTTGGATCCGAACGACAGACGTATAATTCCTGTTGTCCCTATGTGTGTGTGTAGAAAAAACCCTGCCACACCGTTTTGTGAAATATAGCACAGAAAAATCCAAAACATAAAAACATTCTAATCATAAAACGCTATTTGATAAATGTATTTGGATACGAACGACAGACGTATAATTCCTGTGACCCTATGTGTGTGTGTAGAAAAAAAAAAAATCCTGCCACGCCGTTTTGTGAAATATAGCACCGGAAAGAAATCCGTCGAGATTTAAATTCCGCACTATTTTTTTTGCATGTCCTCTGAGACTATCACATTTGAAAGCAGGCGGGTTGCAATGCTACTGCCAAACGCTAGGGCGCGCCCTTGAGTTTTCCAGTATCAGACGGCCTCCACGTCCTGACTTTACCCTCCATGAGCGAAATAGCACCACCTCGTGGACACCGGTAACAAGGTCATCCTTTCCTAAATTTCTCTCTCGTCACAATTTCAGATTTTTCCAGTGAATTTCTGAAAGTGTGTTTCTAACTTTCAATGCATGTGCAAGTTCCAGTGTTACTAACATGATTTCACCTCTGACTGTGTACACTTATTTTGAATTTGGTTCAAACCACATTTGAATTTAAAATTCAAAAGTAAGTATTAGCAGTTTCTGATGACCACTTAGGAGGAGTGCGGCCCCCTTGTGGCCTTCCCCCCGCTAAGTCAGCTTATCTCTTACTGTCTACTCTCATTCTGTTTTGAAGTGGCTTTCTCCCAGTTGATTTTATTTTGGTTATTATCATTGATACACCACAGTGATCGTGATCATCATCAAAAATAATGCCAACCTTTAAGTTCCTACACTTATTCAAATTTGGTTGGAAACAAACAAATTTCAAGATTAATTTGAATGAAGTCTCCTTCCCTGTGGGGAATGGTTTTATGGCTTTACTTCTATATTTCCTTTTTCAAATTATTTTTAATAATTTTGATTTGATACGTTATGACAACTATTCTAGAAGTTACTTAACATCTATGCATACGCTCGATCTGAATTGTATTCAAAACCAGTGAATGCAATTTAAATCAAGTCCTCTGTCAGCCAGGGTGACCACTAGGAGGGAGTGGCCCAAAACCCTTTGTGGCCCAAACGCGCCACTACTGCCTGTCTTCTCCCGGGGTACATCCTACTTTATTACTTCTGATTGTTAATTTTTATTAATAATAAAATAATAATAAAAAAAAAAAAGGGGTTAATTTTTTTTTTCCTTAAAGGAAATGTTTTTTTTTTTTCTCTTTCTTTTGGGTTAAGTTATTTTGATAATTAACATCATTTTCATAATTTCCTTTTTACCATTATCTAGTAAAACCTTTGCTTCTATTTTCTACATACGTAATTACTCAATTCAGTTTAAACAAGAAAGCTTTCATTCACTGTCAAGCCACTCGTTCACACTATTCTGTGTTTATAGGTAGAATCCACTAAAGAGCGTGTGGTGATTTGACAGTCATCTCTGCTTGGAGTCCAGCATGCTGGTTCATCTGACCTGTGTCCCCAGCGCTGACTGAGCGCGAGTCTCGGACTTTCCCGTGTCTCTCCGTTAGTGCGGCCCGCAACACGACATCACCAATTTGGCACCGCCGGTTGTGATTCAAAGTCAGGTTGCGTGAGAGGGCGCACATCGGTACAGATGTACGGAGGGGCCCGGGACACTGCTGTCAGGCGTTTGGGGGACGACAGAAAGACCAACCGCGATGCTGAACTCCAACCCGAATGACCTCATTTCACCCAGTTAAACTAGAAAAAGGTATTAAACCCATCCACTTAATATTGGCCACAGAATCTAGAGATTCCCCCGGCCATTGAAGTGTCCGGCCTCCTTTTCCCCTGTAACTCTTCCTGTGTACTATTAACGCCATTTCATTACAGACCTTTCCATCTTTGATGGTTGCATGTTACTTCAAACTTTGCTATCTTGCCACTGCTTTTTTCTGTCGTGCTCTGTTTCTTTCAGTTCACCTAGAAGACAGAACCTATCTGAGACAACAAGGAACGCTGAATAATAATTAGACAACAAGCCGCTAGCATCAAAAGGTGACCCCCTTTAAGCTACCGCCCTGCTAAATTTTATTCAGGCCCATGCTGACCTAACCAAATTGTCCCACCGAATGATTTAACTGTCTGCATCAGTTAACCACAATTTGCATACGCGGCATAGCCGTATTATAGCTCGTTATACGTAGAACAAACTTGCTTGGTCTCTCTGTGCGTGTTGTGTTCCTCTCGCCCACAGTTGAAACCAGTATGTTCCGGTCCTACAGTCCCACAACCCGCTGGGACAACCGGGAGACAGTGACTCAGAGCTCCAAAGCCAAGAGCAGCGCCGACGTGGACAAGCTGATGGCGCACAAACCAAGCCAAAGCTCCCACGACAAAGACCGGCCAGACACGTCCAAAACCTCGCTTGCCAGCTCATCGCACAAGCACGTCTCCGTGAAAGGAGCCGCCTCGCCCTGGAGCACGAAGTTGCAACGCTAAGGATGCAAGCCGAGGACGACAACGACCCCGAGCTACAGAAGGAAGTGGAAAGACTTCAAACTGCCCTGCCTGATCTTCATCGGCACACAGACCGAAGAGAGCATTCAGAGAAAACAACCAGAGTGGTACTCAACGAGAAACTCCGACAAAAGTGAAGCCCCTTTGCAAAGAGCAGAGGCTGAACTAAAAGAGACTCGAAAGCCATGGCCTGCGAAAAAAAACAACCCGCAAGAGGCCCGCGATACCATCCACAAGCCCGTTCAGCAGAGACTGAACTAAAGAAAGAGACACTAAAGCAAAGGCCTGTGTAAAACACTTACAAGCGGCCCGAGCTGAAATCCATGAACTCATTCAGCACAAAGACAATATCATATGCGAAATTGACATTGTTCACAGATAGCTGAAACACTCTTATAGACTACAGAATGACCGGGAAAGGGAAACGCACACCACAAAGTTTCCCCTGACCAGCTGGTCCGCACCTTTCAGCCTACAACCCAGAGCTAAAAAGGGGGGGGCCTTTCCAGGAGAGCCCCTGCTACTTACAACGGCAGGGCTCCCAAAAGACTTAACAAGCTGGCGAGAAACCTCCCTACGTTCACTCCGAGCCCTGCAGGAGGCCACAACGTGCACGCCTACCTACAAGACACTGACTTTCACTTACAAACTGTTACCAACGCGACCGCGTGGGACAAATTGTACCTGCTAAGAATCACGTCCAGCCGTGATGTGCGCAGCTTCCTCGACCGTCAAACAGAGACTATCAAAACGGACTACCAGCAGCTGCAACAAGCTTTGATCCGTGAATTCTCTGATCCAGAATCAGACCAAGGGTTATTCACCGCCATGGACCCCAAGCAGGTCCGACTTGAAACCCCACAGACCTACTACAGCCGACTCCGACAAACCTACTTCGGAGCACTGAACCAGCCAAATATGCAAGCGGATGTCAAGTTCAGAACTTTGTTCCTTCAAAATCTGCATCCCACCAGATGCCTCCAGAGGGCGTCCCACAACACCATAGCCCTGTTTACAGAGAGTCGAGTCCGTTCCAGGCCACTGGTAAGCCCAAGTCTGAGCACGCATCAGACAAACACAGTGCCGCCACGTCTGAAACAGCCGAGCCCCTGAAGTCGCTGAAAAGCTTCTTCACAAGAGACTTTCCGAAAATTCAGGTACGAGCCTTACACCCTAGGCCTGAGCGTAAGACCCACAACAGGCACACAGAGCAAACTGTCCCACAGCTGGGTCCAAAACCCCAATGATTTTGAACTGCAAAACCAGAAGACACTGCACGAACACAGTGCAAGACTCTGCTAAAAGGGTCCCTGATCAGCATAGGACATAGAACTTTTAAAAAGTAGATGAAAAGTTGTGCTCAAAAAGACGCAAGACTCTGCAGTAGAAAAATTTGAACTTTACTGATTTAAAGAAAATCTTGAATGGCTCACCTATAAGCCTCACCTGCCAACAGGCTATACACGACCCCTTTGAAACAAACAGTTTCTAGATACTTCTTGAAAAATGCACTGCTGTACATTAGTTTCCATGTAGGAGAACCACCACAGTTTTAAACTACTGTTAACCTACGAGATGCTTTTGATCGTTGCGATCCAACCAGAACACAACGTGCAATACACATCTTTGATCGCTGGCCTGTCTAAATGCAGATAAAACGATAGCTGGAATTGACATCTCTACTCTAAGTAAAATAGCCTTAGATTTCCAACTAAAAGTAAAAGTAGCATGTTCAGCAGTAAAAGCGTAAGTCTGTTTGACGAAGAAACCTCATCTCAGCAGCTTGTAAACTGTACCGATATCTATTATGCTTTGATTAAAAGGAAATCCAAATGGTAGTATGACTAAACCTGTGTCTAACAAAGAAAGCTCAGGACAGAGTTATATCTAGGTAGACCTGGGTGTCTACAAATGTAAAGGCCTTACAAATTATTGTTAGATTGATGTAATTCACCTAAATATTTTTTTTTTGCTGCATCTACAAGCAGAGAGCTACCTAGCGATCAAAACTGTTACTCGCTGAGAAGTCAGCATTCGTGCACGAGAGGGACGTAACCATATATGCTTAGACAAGCTTTGACTTACAGCAAATCTATTTCCTTACTCTGTAAACAAATAGAATAAGCTACGTAAAATAAAGAGAAGAGTTCCATGAGTAAAATTAGCTAATGCCAAAACACATCTGCATTTTACTTAATGTAACACTGAGTCCTAGAAAGACTTAAAATATAGGTGCATCCTGTTAACCCGTTTAAACATGCATAATCCATGAAAAATGTACAGACATTCTTTAAGGACTGTTGAATTGTCTGACATGCTCTGGTTCCCATGACAACGACTTGTCACAGGAAGTGCTAACTTGTGATGTCACTTTGTAAACAAACCAGCCTAGGTGCCTAAGCTAACCTAGCATCCCTCCAGCTTACGCTAAGCTAAACTCACATGGCATCCAGCTAGCTTGCGCTACGCTAAGCTAACCTAGCATCCTTTCAGCTTACGCTGAGCTAAACTAACATAGCATCCAGCTAGCTTACGCTACGCTAACCTAGCATCCATCCAGCTTAGGCTAAGCTACATAATAACTTCTACAGTTAGCAGCTAGCATAATTTACTTGAGCCCTTAATCACCACTTGTGTTCACACAATGCAAAGTATTCAAGAATACTTTCTTTAACACCGGTTAAGGTTTCTAATTATTCACTTTCCGTGTTTACACTTCTTTGCAGCTTAAGTTCACCTTCACTAGTGAAGGCATCGTCCTTGCTAACCGTCGAAGGCTAACTTTGCAGATACCCTGTTAATTAAACTTACGTTTAACTAAATGTAAACTGTGTAGCTAGAGAATAATTCATATAGCAATAGGAATTTTCATCGACAGGTGACTAAACCGATCATTCCCGGTGTTTGATCACTTTATTCCCTTTTGCTTTAAATTTTGTTTTTCTCTTGTTACTTCTTTCATTTCTTTAACTTTCATAATAACAGCAGTCAGCTGTTCCCTTGGCTAATCAGTCATCTATATGATTTAATTTAATTTCCTCTCTTGTTCAAATGTGGTTCCATTTCCCATAGGGCCCAGAAAGGAAACAGAGACACCCTTATTTGTTATTTTGGCTTAGTTTCAACCAGTGCACTCATTTTCGTGACCCTGCAGCACAAGTAATTTCAACAACTTACTAGGGCACAACTATAATCCTAAGGATTGATAATAAGCAAAATTCAAATGAGAAAGCTGTCCGTTTCCCTCTTATCCTTCACTTCGTCAAGCCGTAGTGACCCCCCCCCCCCCCCCCCCCCAGTTAAGTCCAGAGAAATAATTAAGTCATAAGAACCATCTTACGTCATTTATTTTATCTCGGCTATGCCCTTTCCAGGGAATAATCTTGGAACCACATAACTCTTAGCCTCCTAACAATCACAGCTAAGATAAGGATACAAGACACACGTCACTAGCTAGCTAAACAAGAGACACTTAGCTTTAGGCTACATATCTAGCGAACCCATTAAGCAGTAGTTCTGTACGTTTAGGGCCATGCATTAGTCACTCACCACAAGTGTGCCAAAATGTCACAGAGACCCTGCTTAGCCTGACCTCAACAGCCCAGAGCAGAACCCCTCTCGACCTGCCACTGGTCAGCACAAGTCTGAACACACATCAGACGAAAACAGTGCTGCCATATCCGAGACAGCCAAGAGCCTGAAGTTGCTTAAAGAGCTTCTTCACAAAAGACTTTACAAAGACAACAAGAGGGACGAACACGACATCCTATGCCTCAGCATAAAACCTGCAACAGGCACACAGAACACTGCTCGTCAACAACAGACCACAGAGCTAACACAGCTAACACAGCTGACAACTTCCCACGTCTAGGACCAAAATCCCAAAAGACCAAGAAATGCTACTTTGTCTGTCTCCGCAAAGAACTACACAAGACCGGCCCTAACCGCCCGTCGATCACCACACCAGCCCCGACGCCAAGACTCCTCGGGCACATGATCAAACGGGGTATGGCCCGGAAACTCTTTTAAAGACTCTGAGAGACAAAATCGAACTCTTACATCTCAAACATGCGAGCTGACTGTGCAGTCATACAGCCAGAACGACATCCGGCTCAAACAGGTAGCTCACATTCACCTGACAATTGGTTATTTTAGTCTGAAACACCCTGTGTACATCTCACAAATGGACACGTACCCCTTTCTGATTGGCAAAGATCTGCTAGAGCGCTTTGAGCCTTTACTAGACTTCAAACACCTGACAGTCTGGGCCCAAGTTCAAGAACCCCTCCCCCCCCTCCAGTCACACAGGTTACCAAAGCCAGACTGGCCGGGCATAGAGGTAACGAGAACTACAACAAAGCCAGACTCTAAGGTCACAGAGTTCATAGAACTCCAGCAGCCATCCAAGGGTACACAGCCTCAACACCAAGTCAAGGTTCAAGTTCGCTACCATGCACCTTCCAGCTCGCCAAAGACCATAACAACTTCATGAACATTCGGAGTCACCACCACTTTTAGACCCCTCCAACCACCCTAGCACGCTGTCTAGACCCACCGACAACCGGTGCCCCAAACACCCGCTATGCACCTGGCACATGCTGCGTGCACAAGACAACATTCAGCGTTCTGCACTTGATGCCATCACTGCGCCACAGCTTGTGGTGCCACAGTGCAAAAGGGGGGTCATGCGAATATATGCTCATGACGCAGCACCAGAGACACTTGCAAGACACCGAAGCAAGTGGCATACCGGCATCCTCAAAGCGAAGTCCCAGCCAACCAAGGACGACACTCGCCTAAAAGTTTTTTTTCTCCCTTTCCCTCTTTCTCTCTCTTTCACTTTTACCAGGATGCTGCTGTGCTTCGCCATCCTGTACCTCCAGCCAACCAGAGAGCAGCCGCAATCGGACACCACCAAATCCGGCATCAGTCATCGTCCTAAAGGAACAACCGGGACTCCTCATCACCAATGGCCGGACCCAAACTCAGAAAGTGTACGTGCCACCTGATCCTCGCAACGTCTACAGAGCACCCTACCCCTGCGCAACGACACAATACAGCTGGGTAGGTGCCCGATGGACAGAGGACTCCCTCACTCACGCTGAGGCTGATGTTGAACGCATGCTCAACCAACTTGAGAAAATGACTGTCACGCTAGCGGAGCCAGGTGGCCACAACCGCCGCTCCCAATGGTTCCTACGAGCTTTGCTCGGAGCCGCCACTGCCGTCGGAACTCTGTTTAACATTTGTATGCCCAGTGTGAATGCAGTGAACCTAGCCACCGTGAGGTGGCATGTAGCCGAAATTCAGGCTGAGATTCCACAGATAAAAGAGCAACTCACGACACAGAGTGCATCCCTGCAGACCATCGACAAGACACTAAAGGGAATTGTGGTAACTTTCAACACTCACAGCGTTCTGCCGACCCCAACAGTCAACTCCATGAAAAAGCTGTTACTGTCTCCCAGGATGACGTCGCTCAAACTCAGCTGGTAACAGCCCTGAGGACAAACCCGCTGCGGGGAGTGAACCCCTCAATCGACAGCCTCGCCATGGGTAGAATTCCACCGCACCGGATACCCTTAGGCCTCATGCAAACCGTGCTGGTGTCCGCCATCACCACGCCAACTGACTCTTTACAAATACACCTTGCCTACTCTCTGGGTAGTGCCATCCCACTCTGCGTCGACCACAAGCAGAGAAAAGGGGGTTTTCTCCTGAACTTGCCCATCCTAGAGTCAAGCCGAAGCTCAAGAACATTGTCAATGCCAGATTTTGAAAAGTAACACTCACTTCAAGATATGCACGCTGGACGTGGATGCCTCACACGACAGCGACACAAAGCTGCCCCAGCTCCGAATCCGCACATGTGCACATTGACCAAAGACGTTCAGTATCTCTGCCCCTAACAAACCTTTCCTCACAGACAACACTGACGGAATCTGCGGGCTGCAGATCAGCGGCACACGCTGCCCTGCCAAAGCCAAGCCTCGCACTCAGGTCACCGAGACCCACGCAGAGATTGTAGGTGAAAGGGGGACTCCTTAACACTCCTGTGCGCACAGCCGCACTCACTGACGACCAAAATGACACTGACACCTGTGTCACCTTGCTCGACCAGAGCGTGTAATCCAAGCATCAAAGGTGCCATCCTTCACCTCGACGACCTGGCATCGTATCCTCTTCCAAGCGAAGAGCACCAATCAGAACTGACCTTGTCCCCATCGACATAGCCCTCCAAGCTGTGTCTCAACTGCCCGCCTTAACTGCCTCACCTGTTGTCCAATCCTGGACTGCAGCTGATCCTGCGCTGGGTACCTCTACGGTAATCAACCACACCCTGACACTTGACTTTCAATCAGGAGGCTCAACGAGATGCGAAAATCTACAGCCAAGCTCACGGGACCCTCAGGAAGAGGGTACCACGCCGGAGGCTGCGTCAAACTTAATCAAGCTGAGCCCTCAGCCTCGGCTCGAGAGCACCTGCTACCCTATCATCATGATTCACCTGTCATCCGTCAATTGTGATGATTGTTGTCCGATTTAAGTCCACACAGGGACTTCATCAGACAAAAAGGGGGATATTGTAAGGACTGGGCGAAGGTGAATCTGAATAACTAAATACCCCCATGCTAAAATCCCAAAGCCTTTAGCCCCAAAAGGCCTGGAACTTGGAAAAACACACACACACACACACACACTCTCTCCCACACACACACCAAGAACGGGGTGTTCTATTACAAGACTAATAGAGCTTTATTACCCCTTGGAATGTCCCAGAGAGTGTGATTCCTCCTTATTCTTGCTGAGAAGAATAAACGAACCCTGGTTTAAACCTATATTTTCTATGTATATATATATATGTATATATAACCATGTGATACATGCATCCAATGTTCCATCTCATGATTTGTCCTTTATGTTGTTTGGTCTGTGTGGCCTTGTAAACTCTAATGGGTTAATGTTTGAGACATGACTTGCATACTATGAGAAACAGAAATCACTGTGTAGCATGTTTAGTCTCGATAAACTCCAATCCTCGTTCCCCATTTGTTGATTTACATTACATCTCGCTAACTTTGTGACACAGGGGTGTTATAAGAAATCTTGAGAGTTCTCTCTCTTAAACACCCAATGAACTGACATATTCAAATGTCCTGCGAGATTCACCAGAACACTTCATGACTGTGGCTCGAGCTTCAAGCAGACCTTATCAAACTAACCCCCCTCCTTTCTGCAGAGAAAGGAATGCCATGCGGTCAAAGAGTCCCCTCTGAAAACGCACATACACAAAGCTTTAATTCACTCATTTAAAGACTTTACGGAGATATATTTGATATGTTATGTTTGTCGATTTGTCCAGGCCCTATGAAGGGATCTGGGAGTGTATGGTAGTTCTAAACGTACTACAAGGGCATTTAATTATGCTTTTAATGTAACTCTGCAATATAACTCTCCTTATACGTCTTTCTTCCTATTTTCCGAACCTTTGTGATCTAACGAGGTCATCTATGTAATTGAACAAGCCGTAAAATGTATTTTACTATGTTTAATCATCTTTGGAATGATTCTGACCAAATTCTGACTGCTTGTAAAACCTGTGAATGCGGCCATAAATCGAACGCGGACAAGACAAAGCCGAGGTTGCCGCCAAAGTTTTGTTGAATGCCATTGGCCAGTTCGCACCTCAGAAGGTTCCTTTAAAGAAGAACTGAACCTCCCTCCGAGTCAGATCTTACTGAGCTCTTCCGTGCTCGTCCTGGTTTCAGAATGTAACGTCTCGTCTCGAGGCGAGTCTTTCGCCTTTCTTTTATGCGTTCTAGTTAGTTTGTGTTTTTCAGTCTTAAGATAAGTCCCTGTGTTTTAATTCCACGAGTGAAAAGAACACCGCGGGACATATCTCTTCAGCAAAGCCGGCTACGAGGGACATTTAAACCACCGCGCGCTCTCTCTGAACCAGAAGCACGCGCACGTGACCACGTGACGCTTCCTCCCACACAAAGGACACCGCTCACGGTGCAGGACCGACGCGACACAGAGTGCATGACCAAGATTACATTTGCGCAAGTATCTCTTTTTACAGAGCTTCTGAGAAGCCTTAAGATGATGTTTTCGTGTTGTTACAGAAAAGGTGAAGTCCAGGATAATGCTGCTAATGCTCTCTCTCTCTCTCTTTCTCTCTCTCTCCGTTCTCTCTCTCTCTCACACCCTCACTCTCCCACACGTGTCTCCATTTGTCCAAACGCAATGCCTTTCTCGTTCATCGATGCCTTATCGTGTTTTGTTTGTTTATTATGTTTGTAAATATATATGTATATATATTCCATGGCAACTGTAGTAAATATATAAGTAGACATGCCTTTATTAAATCCATTATATTCATTTGATTGATTCATTTACTTTGCTCATTTTCAAGTCCCTTAAGTGCAAACAGGTCCTACTCGCTTTATCAATTAAAGATACTTTAAAGAGTATGTATTTATAGGGCAGCAAACCCAATTCTTCTGGCCAGAGAATTGCGTTTCCTGAAATCCTATAAAGTAAGATGATATTGTGGATCCCCACAATATTATTCTGGCAATTGAGCTAATTAATTTTGCCTGTTTTGTAAGACGTGATCAGTGTAATTAACTGTAATCAACTTGTAGTTAAAATGCAAGGATACACAGTTAAATATGCAGGTAAAAGGACATCCTCCCTTAGAGGGAGATTTATTAACATGTAAGACTGATCTAATCCAAACATGTATGAATAATTATTAATTATGAATTATTAATTATGATATGCAAATTCCCCACGGATTAGATCCACCCATAGTCTTTACAATACCGAACTTGTCCAGTAAGCTTTGTATCAGTAGAAAACCTGTAGTTTTTTTTTTACCTGTAGTACCTGTTGAGATTTATGTATTTTTTGTCTGAAAAAAATCTTAATTTTGTGTCATCAGAGGATTATTTGGCCCGCATGAGTAACGACACTCTTGTCTTTTTAGAGATGCTTCTACGTGTGTGTTGTGATTTTATTTGTCAGTGCTGCTGTTTATTGCACTGGTTTCTCAAGGCGTTTGTGTGTGTGTGTGTGTGTGTGTGTTTTTATATGTGTGTGTGTGTGTGTGTGTTTTTTTTTATATGTGTGTGTGTGTTTATATATGTGTGTGTGTTTATATGTGTGTGTGTGTGTGTGTGTGTGCAGGAGTATCTGGAGGCCGGCGCGGACCTCATCGAGACGAACACCTTCAGTAGCACCAGCATCGCTCAGCAAGACTACGGCCTCGAGGATCTGGTAAACGTTTGATATTATGAGAGATTCCCTTTCATGTGTTTGTGAATGTATAAAACTTTCAAAGATAAATGGAGTTTTTGTCTCCTAAAAGAAAGAAGCGATTCTGACCTGAAACGAGTCGTCAGTAATTCTCACTTCCTGCTGAACCTGCGTAGATCTGTAACTAATTACCATAATGCCCGCCTCTGGCCTTGATTGGCTGAACAGTCAGGTCGAGTCAGTAACGTGTGTGTGTGTGTGTGTCAGGCATATCGGCTGAATAAAGGGTCTGCTGAACTGGCCCGGAAAGCGGCTGATGATGTCACAGCTCAAACAGGTCAGACACACATCAGTCTCTCTTCATCTGATCGTAGCGTGGCGTTCGTGACGTTCGTGGCGTTCGTGGCGTTCGTGACGTTCGTGACGGTCTTGTTGTCGTTGGCAGGTTGTAAGCGGTTTGTCGCAGGAGCGTTGGGTCCCACCAATAAAACACTGTCTGTGTCGCCGTCAGTGGAAAGACCTGACTACAGGAACATCAGTAAGTGTGTGTGTGTGTGTGTGTGTGTGTGTGTGTGTGTGTGTGTGTGTTGCCGTCAGTGGAGAGACCCGACTACAGGAACATCAGTAAGACTGTGTGTGTTTGTATTTGTGTGTGTGTTCAGCGTTAGGGTTACATCAGTAAGACAGAGAGAAAGAGAGTGTGTGATGAATGTGTCCTGCTGTGCATCTCGCATGACGTGTGTGTGTGTTCAGCGTTCGATGAGCTGGTGGAGGCGTATGAGGAGCAGGTGAGGGGTTTGCTGGATGGAGGTGCTGATGTTCTGCTGGTGGAAACCATCTTTGATACGGCTAATGCAAAGGTACGAGGGTCTGCCACACACCTGGCGCACACCTGACGCACACCTGCACACACCTGACGCACATCTGCACAACCTGGCGCACACCTGCACACACCTGACGCACACCTGACGCACACCTGCACACACCTGACGCACACCTGCACACACCTGACGCACACCTGACGCACACCTGACGCACACCTGACACACACCTGACGCACACCTGACGCACACCTGACACACACCTGCACACACCTGACGCACACCTGGACACACACCAGAAAATACAATGTATGTTTAGATATTAGATGTGTAGAAGGAATTATTTGGGTTCTTCTACATGTTTTTTTGTGTATTATTTCTGTATTAACATTTACTGATTTGTGTGTTTCTATCAGGCAGCTTTATTTGCCATCGACAGACTGTTTGAGGAGAGTTATGAACCTCGACCGGTCTTAGTAAGTCACTCACTCTACCTGATCTTCTCACCTGTTTCTCAAGAGTGTGAGAGCATGTGAGAGAGTGTGTGAGAGTGTAAGTGAGTGTGTGAGAGAGTAAGTGTAAAAGTGAGAGTGAGAGAGTGACTGTGTGTTGACGTGTTACAAATTTATCAAATGTTTAATTTAGGTTTCCACTCCAATAGGATAAATTGATAAAGTTTAGTAGACTGATTTCAGATAATTATTGAGTCTCCAGCAAGAATTCTGACCTGAGATTCTGACCTTTCAGCCTAGATGTTGAATCGTTAGGTTGATTGGATTAACTGTAGGGGAGACTTTCACCTTTTCTTTAATGGCTCTGGGATGGCTCTTTTGGCTCCAGAGTTCCTGGCCACTATCAGCATTTGAATAGTTTATGCTGATTCAATTGGACTGGTAGTGCTCTCAGAGTAGGGTGTGTTCCTATTTCATTTGCATGCTTTGTTTCAGAATGTATCCCCCCTTCGATGTAACTCCTATATGAACTACAATGTAAAATGTTTAGTTAGACTCGTGACTAGCTTGAAGACTACAGCAACGAACAAGCTGGTGTGCTCAATAAAGAAT
>JAULUF010000054.1:375000-397500 GCA_031834385.1 Semotilus atromaculatus
CCAGTGAGATGCGACCCTTCATCGAGGCCATAGGGAAGAGCACAGGAGCGTTCGTCATCTGTTACCCGAACGCTGGTGACACACACACACACACACACACACACACACACACACACACGCACACACACACACTGCATATGTTTACAGTGTTCTGCGTCTCTGATCTGTTTTTTCAGGGCTTCCCAACACATTCGGAGGCTACGACGAGACGCCCGAGGTCACAGCGGCACATATAAAGGTAACGCAGCGATACACAGACGTATGTGTGTGTCTGTGTAGTTTCTCATGACACACACACTATAGGAGACGTGTGTGTGTGTGTGTCCGTCTAGTTTCTCATGACACACACACTAATATTCCTGCAGGAGTTTGCTGTGGACGGTTTGGTGAATATTGTTGGCGGCTGCTGCGGAACGACACCCGATCACATCCGGTGTGTGTGATATTCATCCTGACGTCAGAGTGTGTGCTAGTGTTGAGATCGCTGAACTCAAGTGTGTGTGTGTGTTTCAGGGCGATTGCTGAAAGCGTGCGTCATGTTAAGCCCAGAGTTCCTCCCACAGACGTGTTCAGTGGTTATATGCTTCTGTCAGGTGCGTCTGAAACCCTTCTGCTAGAACTAACCCTTGATTATAAACCTGTTCAACTGTTATCAGATCTGAACTTTAATGCTTGCAATTCACGAATGCTTTGGAGTACAGACGCTTAGCAGATTATTGCACTTCAGAAAATGTTACTTTAAAAAAGTTACAGAGGTTTAGGTTTATTGTAAAGGAAATGCACTGTTTTTATTTTATTAAAATATATATATATATATATATATATATATATATATATATATATATATATATATATATATATATATATATATATATATATATATATATATATATTAAAAAATAATTTGTACTCTAAAATTGCTATAAAAGTAAAGCCACATTTCTAACCAAGTTGTGTTCCGAATTTAAAGTTGATATCACAAAAATTGAGGTTTAGGTGACACACACACACACACACACACACACAGCTTTTTTTATGTGATTTATGAGGACATTCCATAGGCGTAATGGTTTTTATACTGTACAAACTATATATTCTATCCCCTTACACACACACACACACACACACACACACACACTGCCCCTGTCCCTAAACCTACCCATCACAGGAGACATGCTGCATTTTTACATTTTTAATAAAACATTGTTTTTTATGTTTTTTAAGCTATTTGAAATATGAGGACTCATGCAATGTCCTCATAAGTCACGTGTAAGTTGTAATATGCATGTCATTATACACATTTGTGTCCTCATATATAACAAAAACTAGAGCACACAGACACACACACACACACAGACTCACACTCACACACCATATGTGACGTGTGTGTGGCTCAGGTCTGGAGCCGTTCAGGATCGGCCCGTACACAAACTTCGTGAACATCGGTGAGCGCTGCAACGTCGCCGGATCGCGCAGGTTTGCTAAGCTCATCATGGCGGGACAATATGAGGTAGGGTTTACTGATATCAGCCTTAAAATATAAAGCTTATTTTGTTAGATGTTTTCCCCATCATCATCACTGATTCAATTGTTGCGCAAAACAAATACTTGCACTATTACATTCCTCGGGTCACTGGAGACCCTACACAAACCACTTCTAAAACAGACATTCTTTTATAGTTAAATATTGTAACGTCGTTTGTAATGAATAAAGAAGGTTGTTGTGTGTGTGTGTGTCTCTCTCTCACTCTCTCTCCCCCCCCTCAGGAGGCGCTGAGCATTGCTAAAGCTCAGGTGGAGATGGGCGCTCAGGTTCTGGACATCAACATGGACGAGGGGATGCTGGACGGATCTGCTGCGATGACCCGCTTCTGTAACCTCATCTCCTCTGAGCCCGACATCGCCAAGGTCTCTCACACTCACACTCACACACACAGACTCACACACACAAGTTCAAGTTCAAGTTCCGTTTATTTCTAAAGCACATTTACTACCATCCGCCGGCTGACCAAAGTGCTGTACAGTAATTACAAAATAGATACACAATAAAACAATCAATAATCTCTTAGAAAACATTAAAAACATGATGAATTACAAGTTAAAAGCTGAGGCAAACACATGAGTTTTGAGAGCAGCTTTAAACTCAGATAAAGTGGAAGACATTTTAATTTGGATCGGAAGATTATTCCACAGAGTGGGCCCAGCCACTTCAAAGGCTCTATTTCCCCTTCTTTTCACACACACACACACACACACACACACACATACACACACTTAAACACACACTCTCTCTCTCTCTCACACACACACACACACACACACACACACACACACACACACACACACACACACACACACACACACACACACACACACACACACACACACACACACACACACACACACACACACACACACCACAGAGAAGAAATGGCTAGAGTTGCCAAGTTCCCCTTTAAATGCTAAACTGAAACTAGTGGATTGTGGGAAATGCTCGCGCTCCTCTCTTATTCAGACGTCTGCGTCTGTGTGTGTTTTGGCGTGCTTGATGTTAATTACATCATATGAGTCGCTGCATATTTCATGCAATATAAAAATGTGACTCGTGTTCCAGAAAATGTGATAATGTTGAGGAGCTGGTAGATTGTTGTCCGGAACTGAACCGCTGACCCCTGCTGACCTCTGACCCCTGCTGCAGGTGCCGCTGTGCATCGACTCGTCGAACTTCGCTGTGATCGAGGCGGGCCTGAAGTGCTGTCAGGGCAAAGGCATCGTGAACAGCATCAGCCTGAAGGAGGGCGAGGAGGAGTTCCTGCGGCGTGCGCGTCAGGTCCGTCGCTACGGCGCCGCCGTGGTCGTCATGGCCTTCGATGAGGACGGACAGGTGCGCTCACAGCTTCAGTTCATATAATGAGTGTTGATTCCAATTTTGAACCGAACAATTTTGAACCCCATTGACTTGCATTATATGGACAAAAACGACATTTCTTAAAGTATCTTCCTCTGTTTTCCACAACAAAGTCAGTCTGAGTGAACTAGTTCTTTAAAGATGCTTAACTTTTACTCTACCAGTACATTGTCTTTAATGTGTAAGTACACACTGACCTCTGTGAGAACAGAGTTAGCCACAATAACATCATATTCTGATAATATTTGTGCTTATCAGAGAATCCAGAGGTCATTAACTTTATTATCCTAAACATCTTTGACTCTATAAATGACCGGCTGGATTATGGCTTGTTCCACATTTAACTGAATCACAATGAACGTATTTATGCTTATTCTAAGCAGTTTATATAAATGCATTTTGATTGAAATATGATTATTTAAATAAAATCAAATAGATGCAAATAGTTAATAATAAACTATGCCATGATTTTTTTGTGAGTGCTGAAATCTGACCGGTTTCATGATGACAAATATGCATCAGTTGATTAGTTAATTAAAATCGTGTAATTCATTTTATGCAATTCAAACATACATAAATCTTACATTTAGAAAGTTATGTTCTGTTTTAGGCCATTGTTCAATTAATTCCCTGTAAATTCACCTTTTTCAAATTTCACCGTTTTACAGTGATAATAGGAAAAGAATGCAAAGGTTGTGCAGCAGATCTAGTTATTGTCCAGCTCATGTGTTTAATTGTATATTGTATATGTGTATATAGTGAAGGATAGAGAGACTGATGGGGAAACCTTGATCTAACATTACACACACTACATGCTAAATATAAAAATCTGCTGACGTGTGTTGTGTGTGTGTGTGGTGTGTGTGACACGTGTGTTTGTGTTTGTTTGTGTGTGTGTGTGTGTGACACTTGTGTGTGTGGTGTGTTTGGGTGTGACACTTGTGTGGTGTCTGTGTGGTGTCTGTGTGGTGTGTGTGTGTCTGTGTGTGTCTGTGTGTGTCTGTGTGTGTCTGTGTGTGTGTGTGTGTGTGTGTGTGTGTGTGTGTGTGTGTCCAGGCGACTGAAACAGACCAGAAGGTGCGGATCTGTGCGAGAGCCTATCAGCTCCTGATCAGTAAGGCGGGCTTCAACCCCAATGACATCATCTTTGACCCGAACATACTGACCATCGGCACCGGCATGGAGGAGCACTGCATGTACGCCGTCAACTTCATCAGAGCCACACGCAGCATCAAGGTCTCACACACAGCATCAAGGTCGCAAAAATGTCCATGTAACTCATTTCTTTTAAGTGGGCTTAAATAAATTGTTAAGTGTGTGTGTATAGGAGAGTCTGCCGGGTGCGAGGATCAGTGGTGGCCTCTCCAACCTCTCGTTCTCCTTCAGAGGGATGGAGGTCATCAGGGAAGCCATGCATGGAGTGTTTCTCTACCACGCCATCAAGGTCAGTCTCATCTCATCCTCAGTCTCATCCTCAGTCTCATCCTCAGTCTCATCCTCAGTCTCATCCTCAGTCTCATCCTCAGTCTCATCCTCAGTCTCAGTCTCAGCTCAGTCTCATCTCAGTCTCATCTCAGTCTCATCTCAGTCTCCTCTCAGTCTCAGCTCAGTCTCAGCTCAGTCTCAGCTCAGTCTCAGCTCAGCCTCATCTCAGCCCAGTCTCAGCCCAGTCTCAGCCCAGTCTCAGCCCAGTCTCAGCCCAGTCTCAGCCCAGTCTCAGTCCAGTCTCAGTCCAGTCTCAGTCCAGTCTCAGTCCAGTCTCAGTCTCAGCCTCAGCCTCAGCCTCAGCCTCATCTCAGTCTCATCTCAGTCTCATCTCAGCCTCGTCCAGTCTCAGCCTCGTCCAGTCTCAGCCTCGTCCAGTCTCAGCTCAGTCTCAGTCTCAGTCTCAGTCTCAGCTCAGTCCAGTCCAGTCCAGTCTCAGTCTCAGTCTCAGTCTCAGTCTCATCTCAGTCTCATCTCCGTCTCATCTCCGTCTCATCTCAGTCTCATCTCAGTCTCATCTCCGTCTCATCTCCGTCTCATCTCCGTCTCATCTCCGTCTCATCTCCGTCTCATCTCCGTCTCATCTCCGTCTCAGCTCAGTCTCAGCTCAGTCTCAGCTCAGTCTCAGCTCAGTCTCGTCTCAGTCCAGTCTCAGTCCAGTCTCAGTCCAGTCTCAGTCCAGTCTCAGTCCAGTCTCAGTCCAGTCTCAGTCCAGTCTCAGCCTCAGCCTCAGCCTCATCTCAGTCTCATCTCAGTCTCATCTCAGTCTCATCTCAGTCTCAGCCTCGTCCAGTCTCAGCCTCGTCCAGTCTCAGCCTCGTCCAGTCTCAGTCTCAGCTCAGCTCAGCTCAGCTCAGCTCAGTCCAGTCCAGTCCAGTCTCAGCTCAGTCTCAGTCTCAGCCTCAGCCTCAGTCCAGTCTCAGTCTCAGCCTCAGTCTCAGCCTCAGTCTCAGCCTCAGTCTCAGCCTCAGTCTCAGCCTCAGCCTCAGTCTCAGCCTCAGCCTCAGCCTCAGCCTCAGTCTCAGCCTCAGTCTCAGCCTCAGTCTCAGCCTCAGTCTCAGCCTCAGTCTCAGCCTCAGTCTCAGCCTCAGTCTCAGCCTCAGTCTCAGCCTCATCTCAGTCTCAGCTCAATCTAAGCCTCAGCTCAGTCTCCGCTTGCTGTAGAACAGGTCAACACTCAGTGCTTTACAGTTAAAACTGTTATACACTGTTATAACACACTAGTGTCCTAGAACTGCAGTCCTGAAACTGGGATCATGATATTTAATGGATAAGAAGGTTTATCCTTGTACAAACTCAAGAGCAACAGTAAACGTGTGTGTGTGTGTGTGCAGGATGGCATGGACATGGGGATTGTGAACGCTGGTAATCTGCCGGTGTATGACGACATCGATAAAGAGCTCCTGCTGCTCTGTGAGAACATCATCTGGAACCGAGACCCAGATGCCACAGAGAAGCTCCTGCTGTACGCTCAGGTACTGTAGAACCAGTACCAGAGACCGGTACCATCCGCTCTAAACCAGAACCCGAGACCGATACCATCCGCTCTAAACCAGAACCAGAACCCGAAACCGGTACCATCCATCCGCTCTAAATCAGAACCGGATCCCGAGACCGGTACCATCCGCTCTAAACCAGAACCTGAGACTGATACCATCCGCTCTAAACCAGGACCAGAAACCGAGACCGGTACCATCCGCTCTAAACCAGAACCAGAACCCGAAACCGGTACCATCCATCCGCTCTAAATCAGAACCGGATCCCGAGACCGGTACCATCCGCTCTAAACCAGAACCCGAGACCGGTACCATCCGCTCTAAACCAGAACCCGAGACCGGTACCATCCGCTCTAAACCAGAACCCGAGACCGGCGTCTCTGAACAAAAAAGAACCAGATCTTGATATTAATGGATTTGATTTGGTGCAAAAACTTGTAGCAGTTTTGACTTGCTTGAGAAGTGCTTCATGCTTAATTTTAATTGGATTAATTTGTACTTTAAACTTGAATGAAGGAGTGTGTTGCTGTAACCCTTGAGCTGTGCTTAAAATCCTTGACCTAATTTAATATCTGGGTCAAAAATGACCCACCTTTTAAATTACCATTATAAATCATATTCTGCTATGGTATCGCCAAATATTGGATTCTATCTTTTTGTCCAATTTTTTTTCTTTCGATTAGCACAGGTTTTGTGTTTCTTTGTGGAACTGACAGATTGTATGCGTCGTTGATATGAGCTTATGCACCTGTGAAACATGTTCAAAGAACTGAGATGACAAGCTCAATCAACTGAGAATCATGAGCTGTGTTGTTGACTGAAGTCTGAGTTCCTCATGGTGTTGTTTGTGTGTAGAATAACGCTAAAGGAGGAAAGAAGGTTGTTCAGACCGATGAGTGGAGGAGGAGCAGCGTGGAGGAGCGGCTGGAGTACGCACTCATCAAGGTCAGTCCACACACACACACACACACACACTTCCTTTCACTGCGCATAACACACAATCAGAGGATAGAGAGACCAGATCAAGCGGCACCTTCCCATCTCTCTCTCTTGAATCGACACTGAAGTGATTAAACTGCAGTTCCTCCACTGGCCACTAGAGGCTGCAGAAGAGACTCAATCCCATAAACCCTCATGTTAAAATGCCCAACTTTACAGCAGAATAAACATGTTTACAGTCTGGTGCAAAAAGTGGTTTTGGTCTATATCGATAATGTTGCCGTTCATGACGACTATGAGGACGGTGATTTTTTTTTTTATAACTCATCCGTTTAAATTATTTTAAGCTTTAAAGTTCTGCATAATTAAGGGTGTGGCCACTTGAGTGACAGGTGTATTTATACAGTCTATGGACCAGACATAATGAAGCGTGTGTGTGTCCGTGTGTGTGTGCTTGTGTGTGTGTCCTCAGGGAATAGAGAAGCATGTGGTGGAGGACACTGAGGAGGCCCGTCTCCTCTCGGACCGGTACCCCCGGCCGCTGCATGTGATCGAGGGCCCGCTCATGAACGGCATGAAGACGGTCGGGGATCTGTTCGGGGCCGGGAAGATGTTCCTACCGCAGGTACTGGATTATCTCACACACATATGATTGCACTGTCACCGACTAGATATATTTAAAATAATGATGGCCTCGTCATCAGAGAAGAGAAGCTGCAAGAGGAACTTATTCTGATTCAAGATTATCAACACAATGATGTGCACCCATAACTCATTTAGAATAAATGGAATAATGTTCCATAAAAACCTATTGTCCATTCTGATTTCATGGCGACTGTAGTGGAGTCCCTCAGCGGTGTGTGTGTGTGTGTGTGTCATCAGGTGATCAAATCGGCGCGTGTGATGAAGAAAGCGGTCGGGCACCTGATTCCCTTCATGGAGAAGGAGAGACAGGAGATGATGTCGGGATCTGATGAAGACGTGGTGAGTGTGAGGATGAAGAGGACCTGATGATGAGCACAGATCCCATTCTCAGAGAGCATGATGGGACAGTTACTGTGAACTGGTCAGGTTTTGTAAGCTGTGTGTGTGTGTGTGTGTGTGTGTGTGTGTGTGTGTGTGTGTGTGTGTGTGTGTGTGTTCTGCAGGACCCATATCAGGGGACGGTTCTGTTGGCCACGGTGAAGGGAGACGTTCATGATATCGGCAAGAACATTGTGGGAGTCGTGCTGGGATGCAACAACTTCAGGTGTGTGTGTGTGTGTGTGTGTTTAAGCACTGCTCCTGGCGTATGGTTTGTATTTAGTGGCCGTTCAGAGGTAGCAGATGTTTGAAGTCAGATGAGTAAACGCTGCCATCAGTCACTCTAACCCATGTGTGTGTGTGTGTGTGTGTGTCCTTAGGGTCATTGATCTGGGAGTGATGATTCCCTGTGACAGAATCCTGCGGGAGGCCATTCAAAACAAAGCAGGTGTGTGTGTGTGTGTGTGTGTGTGTTTGTGTGTGATGTTCTCCTATAAAATAATGACAAATGTTTTTGAAACAAAAAAGCACTAATTGAAAAAAAATATGCATTGCATTAACCGTGTTTGCATTTGAATGCATTTCATTTTATTGGGCTGAAATTCAACATGGTTGAATATTTAATGTTCATTCTGTTTAAAAATGAAACCTATAATATTCAACAGGCAGAATACTGACTCCATTTATATTTATATATATTTACTCCATTTCTGTAAATCAGTTTTTATTTTTTCTGAGTGAACGACTGTGGCCGCTGGCGCCCCCTGCTGGTGAGGAGACTAACAGATACGGAGATAATCTACTGCTAATCCTGCAGTTCCCGGATGTCAGATGTTGAATTTTCTGTTAAATTTGAATCACTGAATTTGTAAAGCGAAATAAAATGGACTGAAAATTATTTAATTTTTAATAATGAAAATGTGTGTGAAATGTTTTGAATTGAAATATTCACAGTTTAAATATTCAACCATGTTGAATTTCAGCCCATAAAAATGCACGTCCTAAAAGTACAATGCATTAAAATGCAATCATGGTTAATGTAATGCATATTCTCCTCTCTGAGTGTTCACACACATGTGATTCTCTCTGTGTGTGTGTGTGTGTGTGTAGATGTCATCGGCCTCTCTGGTCTCATCACTCCGTCTCTGGATGAAATGATTCATGTGGCCAAAGAAATGGAGCGCCTGGGCCTGAAGACTCCTCTGCTGATCGGGGGAGCCACCACATCCAAGTAGACTCCGCTCGACTCTTCAGTTCATCAGAACAATTCTGATTCACTGATTCACGGAAAAGAGTCAAACTGAACAACTGTTTCTGCTGCTGATATTTAAACGAGACACTCATCAGTTCTTCTTTCCATGAATCATGAATCATTTTGATTCACTGATTCATTTGCATCATCACTCAGAATTGTCATATTTGATAATGTTTGAGTGAGATTGATGTAGTTATTGCTTCTGTTAATTACACTGATGATGCTCTGAAATTTCAAAATGATTCTGTCTGTTCTTTAAGAGAATATTATGTTCGTTCATTTAGTAAAACAGGTTTTTACAGTACTGAGTGCATTCGTCTGGTTACGGTGGATGAACTGACAGAAAGTGTGTGTGTGTGTGTGTGTTTTGACAGGACTCACACAGCGGTGAGAATCGCCCCGCGCTACAGCTCACCCGTAGTTCATGTGCTGGACGCGTCCCGCAGTGTAGTAGTGGTGAGTGGATCTCTCTCTCTCTCTCTCTCTCTCTCTCTCTCTCCCCCCCCCCCCCCCCCCCCCCCCCCCCCCTCCTCCCCTCTCTCTCTCTCTCCCCCCCCCCCCCCTCTCTCTCTCTCTCTCTCTCTCTCTCTCTCTCTCTTCCCCCCCCCCCCCCCTCTCTCTCTCTCTCTCTCTCTCTCTCTCCCCCCTCTCTCTCTCTCTCTCTCTCTCTCTCTATGATGGTGGTGGTGGTGATGATGATATGATGAGGGTGATATGGTGATGATGATGATGATATGATGAGGGTGATATGAGGATGATGATGATGGTGATGATGAGGATGATGATGAGGGTGATATGAGGATGATGATATGGTGGTGATGATGAGGATGATGATGATATGATGAGGGTGATATGAGGATGATGATGATGATGATGGTGGTGATGATGATGATATGGTGATGATGATGATATGATGAGGGTGATATGAGGGTTATGATCTATGATGATGCTGATGATGCGATGACTGTGCAGTGCTCTCAGCTGCTGGATGAAGCTGTGCGTGAGGATTTCTTTGAGGAGCTCCGAGACGAGTATGAAGACATCCGGCACGATCACTACGACTCCCTGAAGGTCTGACGGTCACATGACACATGACATGATGAAGAACTCCACATTCACATTTATTTGTATAGCGCTTTTCATAATGCTTATCGTTTCACAGCTTTACAGAAACTGCATCTTTCCACAGTTCTTCAGTTGAGCGTAACGACTGTGTCCAAGTAATGTCCACATGTCAGAAATGTACAGTTCGTCATCATCAGAAGGAGCTTTATTACCAGTTATGCTTTTACACATGCAGGGAGTTATTCTGTGTGGCAGACGCTTCAGTGCACAGACTGAAGTGTGTGTGAGTGTGTTGGTGTGTTTGTTTCCTCCAGGACAGACGCTTCTTGTCTCTGAGTCGAGCGCGAGAGAAGGGCCTTCATATAGACTGGCTCTCGCAGACCAGACCAGGTGTGTTTAAACCCTAGAGCCTAACCAGCTGATCACAGGAGCGGTGTGTGTGTGTGTGTGCGCGTGTGAGCGAGAGTGTGTGTGCGTGTGACCGAGTGTGTATGTGTGCGTGTGAGCGAGAGTGAGGGTTTGTAGTATCTCAGTTTCAGTAATGACAGAGAGTTGCTCTATAGGGTTAGTAATATCAGGTGTGTGTGTGTGTTCTCTCAGTGCAGCCGCAGTTCTTGGGCACACGCGTGTTTGACTCGTATGACCTGCGTAAGCTGGTGGACTTCATCGACTGGAAGCCCTTCTTTGACGTGTGGCAGCTGAGGGGCAAATACCCCAACCGCGGATACCCCAAAATATTCAAGGACAAAACCGTGGGTGCGTCCGATTGGCTGCAGGGTCAGCGTACAGAGGTCAGAGGTCAGCGTGGGTGACCTCTCTAATGTGTGTGTGTTTCAGGAGAGGAGGCTCGGCGTGTCCATGATGACGCTGTGAAGCTGCTGAACCGCTTGATTGACAGCGGAGGTCTTCAGGCCCGGGGGATTCTGGGATTCTGGCGTGCTCAGAGCGACGGCGATGACATCATCCTGTACGGTGATGATGTCACATCACACATCGCCACCTTCCACGGCCTCCGACAGCAGGTGATCAAACCACAGACTAAAACCATAGACATAAAAACATATGTGCGTTGTGTGCGTGGCGTCACCCGTAGTGTTTCTGAAGCCTAAAGTGGGCGGAGCCGGCCGTAGCCATCTTGGCCGCGCGTCACTCGCGGATAAACAAACATGTGCAGCGAGGCGGATTAGCTGAGGTGACATGATGCTAACGCTAGCAGACAAACAGCTAATAGTGACATCAGCAGCAATCCACCTGTCACTCAAGTGGCCACGCCCTTAATTATGCACAACTTTTAAGGCGTAATATAATTTAAACGGATGAAATCACTGTCGTCATGATGGGCAACATTAGCCATATAGACCAAAACCACATTTAGCACCAGACTGTAAACATGTTTTTTTCTGCTGTAAAGTTGGCCGTTTTAACATGAGGGTTTATGGGATTGAGTCTCTTCTGCAGCCTCTAGTGGCCAGTGGAGGAACTGCAGTTTAATCACTTCAGTGTCGATTCAAAAGAGACGGGAAGGTTGCCGCTTTGATCAAACAGACAGACCAATCACAGCTCATTCATGCCTCAGGTGTTCCAGTCCTGATGTTCCCACATGTGTTCTCCCGCAGGCGGAGAAGGACTCCGCGAGCTCCGAGCCGTACCTGTGCCTGTCGGACTTCGTGGCTCCGCGCGGCAGCGGCGTCCAGGATTACGTGGGTCTGTTCGCAGTGTCCGTGTTCGGAGCGGAAGAACTCAGCCGGCAGTTTGAGCAGCAGAACGACGATTACAACAGCATCATGGTCAAAGCGCTGGCGGACCGACTCGCTGAGGTAAACATTCAGAACCAGTGTTCTCAGCCTCATGATGATAGTGAAGTTCTACATTTCTCTGCATTAAAATGGTAAAAATCTATGGAAGCTTGTTTCCGCCACAGAATAAAAAACAAAAAAGGTAATAGCGAGTTTTTATCTCACGGCTCTGACATTTTATCTCAGAATTGCATGTTTTAAAATTGCAATAGTGTGTTATAAAGTCGCAATTGTTTTATAAAGTCAGAATAGTGTGTTCTAAAGTCGCAATAGTGTGTTCTAAAGTCGCAATAGTGTGTTATAAAGTTGCAATTGTTTTATAAAGTCAGAATTGCATGTTTTAAAGTTGCAATAGCGTGTTCTAAAGTCGCAATAGTGTGTTCTAAAGTCGCAATAGTGTGTTCTAAAGTCGCAATAGTGTGTTCTAAAGTCGTAATAGTGTGTTATAAAGTTGCAATAGTGTGTTCTAAAGTCGCAATAGTGTGTTCTAAAGTTGAATAGTGTGTTCTAAAGTCGCAATAGTGTGTTCTAAAGTTGAATAGTGTGTTCTAAAGTCGCAAAAGTGTGTTCTAAAGTCGCAAAAGTGTGTTCTAAAGTCGCAAAAGTGTTCTAAAGTCGCAATAGTGTTCTAAAGTCGCAATAGTGTTCTAAAGTCGCAATAGTGTTCTAAAGTCGCAATAGTGTGTTCTAAAGTCGCAATAGTGTGTTCTAAAGTCGCAATAGTGTGTTCTAAAGTCGCAATAGTGTGTTCTAAAGTCGCAATAGTGTTCTAAAGTCGCAATAGTGTGTTCTAAAGTCGCAATAGTGTGTTCTAAAGTCGCAATAGTGTCCTAAAGTCGCAATAGTGTGTTCTAAAGTCGCAATAGTGTGTTCTAAAGTCGCAATAGTGTCCTAAAGTCGCAATAGTGTGTTCTAAAGTCGCAATAGTGTCCTAAAGTCGCAATAGTGTCCTAAAGTCGCAATAGTGTCCTAAAGTCGCAATAGTGTCCTAAAGTCCAATAGTGTGTTCTAAAGTTGCAAAAGTGTGTTCAAAAGTCGCAATAGTGTGTTCTAAAGTCGCAATAGTGTGTTCTAAAGTCGCAATAGTGTGTTCTAAAGTCGCAATAGTGTGTTCTAAAGTCGCAATAGTGTGTTCTAAAGTCGCAATAGTGTGTTCTAAAGTCGCAATAGTGTGTTCTAAAGTCGCAATAGTGCGTTCTAAAGTCGCAATAGTGCGTTCTAAAGTCGCAATAGTGTGTTCTAAAGTCGCAATAGTGTGTTCTAAAGTCGCAATAGTGTGTTCTAAAGTCGCAATAGTGTGTTCTAAAGTCGCAATAGTGTGTTCTAAAGTCGCAATAGTGTCCTAAAGTCGCAATAGTGTCCTAAAGTCGCAATAGTGTCCTAAAGTTGAATAGTGTGTTCTAAAGTTGCAAAAGTGTGTTCAAAAGTCGCAATAGTGTGTTCTAAAGTCGCAATAGTGTGTTCTAAAGTCGCAATAGTGTGTTCTAAAGTCGCAATAGTGTCCTAAAGTCGCAATAGTGTCCTAAAGTCGCAATAGTGTCCTAAAGTCGCAATAGTGTCCTAAAGTTGAATAGTGTGTTCTAAAGTTGCAAAAGTGTGTTCAAAAGTTGCAATAGTGTGTTCTAAAGTCGCAATAGTGTGTTCTAAAGTCGCAATAGTGAGTTCTAAAGTCGCAATAGTGCGTTCTAAAGTCGCAATAGTGCGTTCTAAAGTCGCAATAGTGCGTTCTAAAGTCGCAATAGTGCGTTCTAAAGTCGCAATAGTGCGTTCTAAAGTCGCAATAGTGCGTTCTAAAGTCGCAATAGTGTCCTAAAGTCGCAATAGTGTGTTCTAAAGTCGCAATAGTGTCCTAAAGTCGCAATAGTGCGTTCTAAAGTCGCAATAGTGCGTTCTAAAGTCGCAATAGTGCGTTCTAAAGTCGCAATAGTGCGTTCTAAAGTCGCAATAGTGCGTTCTAAAGTCGCAATAGTGTGTTCTAAAGTCGCAATAGTGTGTTCTAAAGTCGCAATAGTGTGTTCTAAAGTCGCAATAGTGTCCTAAAGTCGCAATAGTGTCCTAAAGTCGCAATAGTGTCCTAAAGTCGCAATAGTGTCCTAAAGTTGAATAGTGTGTTCTAAAGTTGCAATAGTGTGTTCTAAAGTCGCAATAGTGTGTTCTAAAGTCGCAATAGTGAGTTCTAAAGTCGCAATAGTGCGTTCTAAAGTCGCAATAGTGCGTTCTAAAGTCGCAATAGTGCGTTCTAAAGTCGCAATAGTGTGTTCTAAAGTCGCAATAGTGTGTTCTAAAGTCGCAATAGTGTGTTCTAAAGTCGCAATAGTGTCCTAAAGTCGCAATAGTGTCCTAAAGTCGCAATAGTGTCCTAAAGTCGCAATAGTGTCCTAAAGTTGAATAGTGTGTTCTAAAGTTGCAAAAGTGTGTTCAAAAGTTGCAATAGTGTGTTCTAAAGTCGCAATAGTGTGTTCTAAAGTCGCAATAGTGTGTTCTAAAGTCGCAATAGTGAGTTCTAAAGTCGCAATAGTGCGTTCTAAAGTCGCAATAGTGCGTTCTAAAGTCGCAATAGTGCGTTCTAAAGTCGCAATAGTGCGTTCTAAAGTCGCAATAGTGCGTTCTAAAGTCGCAATAGTGCGTTCTAAAGTCGCAATAGTGTCCTAAAGTCGCAATAGTGTGTTCTAAAGTCGCAATAGTGTCCTAAAGTCGCAATAGTGCGTTCTAAAGTCGCAATAGTGAGTTCTAAAGTCGCAATAGTGTGTCCTAAAGTCGCAATAGTGCGTTCTAAAGTCGCAATAGTGCGTTCTAAAGTCGCAATAGTGTCCTAAAGTCGCAATAGTGCGTTCTAAAGTCGCAATAGTGCGTTCTAAAGTCGCAATAGTGCAAGTCGCAATAGTGCGTTCTAAAGTCGCAATAGTGCGTTCTAAAGTCGCAATAGTGCGTTCTAAAGTCGCAATAGTGCGTTCTAAAGTCGCAATAGTGCGTTCTAAAGTCGCAATAGTGCGTTCTAAAGTCGCAATAGTGCGTTCTAAAGTCGCAATAGTGCGTTCTAAAGTCGCAATAGTGCGTTCTAAAGTCGCAATAGTGCGTTCTAAAGTCGCAATAGTGCGTTCTAAAGTCGCAATAGTGCGTTCTAAAGTCGCAATAGTGCGTTCTAAAGTCGCAATAGTGCGTTCTAAAGTCGCAATAGTGCGTTCTAAAGTCGCAATAGTGTGCGCAACTTGGAGAGGGTCATTTGATTTGTTCAAAAGCGCAGATTCATCCAGTGATGAAGTCATTATGTACGAGTCGAACTCACCCTTTTATGAGCGAGTCACTAAATAATTCACTTCAAATTATTGAATATTTTTAAACAGAGCCTCCAGTAAACATGTTATTTTGTGGTCTCGGTTGCAAGCGTGCAGTGTTCAGCATGTGTTCCTCTGCAGGCGTTCGCGGAGGAGCTGCACGCGCGCGTCCGCAGGGAGTGGTGGGGTTACAGCGGAGAGGAGGACCTGTCGACCTCTGACCTCCACCGCCTGCGCTACCATGGCATCCGCCCGGCCGCGGGCTATCCCAGCCAACCCGACCACACCGAGAAGCTCAGCATGTGGAAACTGGCCGACATACAGGAGAAGACCGGTACGCTAGCAGAGCTGCGTTAGCGCTGCGCTCCCGCTGGTCCCGCATCTGTGGGCGTGCTCAGGCCTCATCCACGCTAATGTTTCGTTTGAAAATGCATCTTTTTCTCTCCGTTTTGTCTTCCGTCCAAAACTAACCTGTTTGAAAACGCTCTCCAAAGTGGATAAATGTAAAAACGCAGTTTTCGTGTTGTAGTCTGGACTGTGAAAATGCTGGTATTTAAAGTTTAATCATGTGATGCATTCTGTACCTATAGATATTCATGGTTATAGCGGTATTGTTATACCGTTTTAGAGCAAACGTATGATAGTGAGTGTGTGACCTGAACGCTTCAGGGAATGCTGAGATATTGTGCTACATAAAATGATCCTGCCAGAAGAATTGCGTGATAACTTTATTATTTATTGTTCCGTCTGTATGACCTCCGTGAGCTTCTGTGAGGGGTTACGCATGCGCAGTAAAGGGGAATTTAGCGTTTTCAGGCGTTTTCTGAAAGTTTCTCATCCACACTGAAACGGTGGAAAACGGAGAGCGTTTTTAAACGAAAATACCATTTTCAAATGTATGTAAATGTAGCCTGAGCTGTGATTGGTGTAGACGTAGCCTGAGCTGTGATTGGTGTAGAAGTAGCCTGAGCTGTGATTGGTGTAGATGTAGCCTGAGCTGTGATTGGTCTGTACAGACGGCTCACTCACACATCGGCTGCTTCTGTGATGATGAAGTTTGCAGTACCCTGTCCTGACGTGTGTCCGTGTTCCCCGCAGGCATCGCTCTGACCGAGTCTCTGGCCATGACTCCGGCCGCCTCCGTGTCCGGCCTGTACTTCTCCAACCCCAAATCCTGTTATTTTGCTGTGGGAAAAATTACTAAAGAGCAGGTATGAACCGCACGGCTAATGTCAGATAGATGTGGAATGGCAGCCTGGCTGAGGAGTGTTGCAGCAGGTTCATGGGAAATATTCCCTGATTTTGATTTATTTATTTAAATAATTATTTTAGTTAGACTTTACTTAAAGTTAATCAATTTATCCCTTAAAACTCAAACCTTAAAAGTTTTTCCTTGAAAATAATGTCTTCATGCCTTAAAATATCTTGAATGTAACTTGACACCCTTGCCTCATTTAGTATGCGCGGTTCTATGAATATGCAAATGAGTCCCGCCTCCACTCACTCGCTCACTCTGAGATCCACTGGTTGTCGATCACACGTTGATCTGATTGGTTACAAGGTCGTTTGTGACGTCAGAAACACCAGCGATTTCACACCGTGTTTTTGAGACTGTCTTTGGTTCACTGCAGTTTTAAGGAGGAAATACTCAGAAATGCTGTCGACTTATGAACTTACAGATGCTTTGTGTTAAAGCGTATTAAAAACACCACATAGACACATAAACTGGAAAGCTGGATTTTCAGCACAGGGGGACTTATGTATAATGCATTAAAGGTATTCATAATGTTCGTTATAATGCATTGTATCTTTTCATAAATAATTGTAACCTCAGTTAAAATGCATTATAATATTTTCAGATTCCTTGTTAAGTCTGAAATGTTTTTTTTGTCCTATGTTTTAATGCATTATACTTTCTAAAGGTGTTCAATAAATAGAATGAATATCTACTATAACTTATTCATGAGATCATACAATGCATTATAAGGTGCGTTACAAAGCATAAATAATGCATTAAAAATACTTTTAGAATGCATTATATAAAAAAGGCTTTAAGTAAAGTAGCCATTAGTTGAATTTGTATTTATTCTTGCGATCGCAACACTGAATAATCCTCGGTCACACACACACACTGAATCACAGTGTTTAATCCTGTTCTGTTCAGTCACTTACTGGAGTGAAACCGCATTCTACAACCAATCAGCTCCTGAATACTGTAAACATGTTTACACGACAGTGCTCAGATGGGATGAGTCTAAAGTGACTTAGACAAAAATAGTGGATAACAAAAATGTGAGACGCCAGAATGTTGCTATGGTTACCAAACTGTCAATCATCACAATCTCAGTAGTGAGGAATCTCTCTCTCTCTCTCTCACTCACTCACACTCACACACTCACTCACTCACTCACTCACTCACTCACTCACTCACACTCACTCACTCACTCACTCACTCACTCACTCACTCACTCACTCACACTCACACACACTCACTCACACACACACACACACACACACACACACACACACACACACACTCACACACACACACACACACACACACACACACTCACACACACTCACACACACACACACACACACACACACACACACACACACACACTCACTCACTCACTCACTCACTCACTCACTCACTCACTCACTCACTCACACACACTCACACACACTCACACACACACACACACACACACACACACACACACACACACACACACACACACACACACACACAGGTGGAGGATTACGCGCGGCGGAAGCAGATGTGTGTGTGTGAGGTGGAGCGCTGGCTGGGTCCGGTCCTGGGCTACGACACCGACTGACACCAGAACCTTCTCCGACGGCCCGTCCTTCGCTCTGGTGTGATGGTTCTGGCCCAGATTGGGGATTTTTATCCAGAAACGGTCTTATCTCTACACTACAGAGGTGCCGTCAGAGCGTCTTTTAATTACATTTCTGTTTTTAATGGGACCGTGACGAACACTCACTTTATTTTTAGGCCTGTGGGTTTTATAGGTTCATTTCTTATGACACTGTATTAGATTTAAAGAAAATAAGAAACAGCGTCTTAACTTACAGACTCGTGCAGATCCTTTGATTTATTTCTAGACTCGTGCAGATCCTTTGATTTATTTCTTTTAGATTCTGATGTCATCATAGAAACGGATCAGTTTTTTTAGACACTGTAAATTCAGTATTAACTTTCTATGTTTGACTGTATGCTCAAATGTGTGTATGTGAGGTCCATAAGAGCAAATGCCTAGTTTTAGTATTAATATTAGATCATAAGAACCGTTAACTGTTATCAGTGTTTAATTTTTAATTTTTTTAATTTCACACCTGAGAAAAACATTGTGAAAATTTGTTAAGATGAATATTGAATGATGTGCTTCCTATATTTTCATATAAATCTGCAGTAAATAAAATCTCTGTGTTTGCTATGATTGTAATTGTGTAATTATATTTACATTAAGGAGATTATTAATTGATCTTTCGGGTTACAGATCATCAGGTTAAGTTCACACACTCTCACATTATAACTTTACTCTCTATTTCTATCCTAATAATATTATCCCAATATTGTCTTTTACTTTTAAATGAATCATTTGATACAGAGCACTGATAATGTTAACTTATGTTTAAAGAAATACCTGCACATTAATTAAAGACAGTGTAATATTAGCCAGTACTGTGGTTTTAGAGTTTAGAAAGAGTTAATGTCTATGGAAGGTTTTAAATAGTTTAGTTTCTTCTGTCCATTAATTATTCATAAGATTTTGTTTTCTTCTTACAGTCAAAACCTGTAAGAATGATAATCATGTATTATAATATCACATTTGTTCTCAGTTAAGATGGGCTGTAACACTAATAGACAACATGTGTGTCACTTTATATTTCATACATGCACTCATTGTGTTTATTCAGTGATTCTTGAGGTTTTATGTTAATATTTCAATAATTTCCACTGTTTTTCCACTGTTCCCATTTGGTTATTTTTTGGGAACCAAATAAGGACCTTCCCTGAACGTTCCCTGCAGGTTATTTTTAAGTTTTATTTGTATAACCATGTTATGCAGAAATGTAATATTTCTTAAAGTGTATTTTGCTGATGCAGTTTATTAAAACCTGGATAAGATAAGTCAAAACGCATTATTTTCTTTATCGCTAAACTTATTAAGGGTATTTTATTTTATTAATATTACGGTTGAGCGTAGTATGGAAACCATACAGATCATAAATACGTGGTTTAGTATCTTTCTTCATTGCGCGCGCGTTTTCCACAGAAACCCGCGAATTCGAGGAATTTAAACACAACGGTCATTTGGTTTTGCTGACTGGCTTACATTAGTTTATCGACCTCTTTATGAAATAATTACTTATAATTAATATACGAGAGTATAGTGTGATTTCAGAGAGATTTGATACGTCTAAGCAGTTTTTGTGTAACTTTACTGACCAAAAGAGAGAAGAACGTCCCGCTAATTCAGTGGTAAGAAATAAATGTAATGTTATAGACCTAACGTTAGTTGTTAGCTAATCGTTTTAATGTCTGTGAATAAGATTAATATTTTTTTTAAAAGCCGAATAGTATTCTTGTAAGTCAATGTTATTTGGCGCTTAACGTAAAATCAGTTTCTGAGTAAATCTTACATAATTAATGGATAAAATTAAATAATAAAAAAAACGAACGTTCCCAGACCGTTGTCAATTACAAAAATTGTTAGCTGGGCCATAATTTCGCCATTTAAAAAAAGTAAAAAAAAAAAAAAATATATATATATATATATATATATATATATATATATTATATCATACTGTCATAATTATGACATAAAAAGTCTAAATTATGACTTTGTGTCATATTTTCGACTTTTTGGGTCATAATTAAGATTTTCTAAAGCTTGATTTTTTTCTTCTTATAGGCTATAGCCGAAATATGCTTCCATTCGGATGAACTCTATCGTTTAATATTCATGGACATATTCGTTTGCATACAGAATTCAAAACATTTTGAGGTATGGAAGTCCTGGGGCCAGATAAACATTAAGACTGCGTCATAATTAACTACTCTGACCAATAATCAGTTAATTAGGCCTATAAGCAGTCTACCTTTTGTTTTATGTGACTTACTTAAAAGAGTTATGACCTGTCTTAAAGAAAAAAATGCGATGACTAACTTGTAAGCCTAGACTCAGCCGTCTCTGCACCGGCCCGGTGTAGGCCTATATAAGGGCCTGGTGTGCGCTGTCCTCTGTTCACCAGCAGAGGGCGCCCTGCTGCTGCCGCACGCTCATCTGCATAACCCCGCCCTCTGAGTATGCCAGCCGTCCAATGAGAGCGCGGCAGGAGACACCCGTTACACCCGCATCAGAGCCGCGGTCGCGCGCCTGAGAGCTTCATCTGTCCAGCGAGAGGCTCCGAACCCGCGCCGAACCATGACGGACGGAGAGGCCGAAGATGAGATCCAGTTCTTGCGGACCGTGAGTACACGCGCTGGGCTCGTGTGTTTGTGTGTGTGTGTGTGTGTGCGCGCCGCAGTGGTGCTGATGCTGCGGGAGTCACCGGCATCCGTCCGGATCTGTTGAACGTGGGTGTGAGGAAACTGAGCGCTTATGCAGTGTGTGTGTGTGTGTGTGTGTGTGTGTGTGTGTGTGTGTCTCAGCTGCAGTCCTGATGAAGACAGTGTTCAGCTCCACTGCAGACACACACTGTTTACTCTGATGTCATGCTGCATAAATACTGCAGATTGGGCTGATTCAGTTCAGTGCGTATGGATAGATCGTTATTGATCAGTGTGGGAAATGTGGTGCATTAACAGTCAGATGATACAGCAGATCCAGGACATGCACAATAACACAGAGAGGGATGATTGATTGGATGCGGGCTGTATTGATTGTGAGGTGCTGAGCAGGTGCTGGTGTGGCTTATTATTCAAGGATCCAAACAATGTGAAGTTAAAGATTGAAAACAGCTGCACTGATCAAGTCTGTCATAGTCATTATTATTCGATTGGTTTGATATGGATGCATCAATAATAATAATACGCTGAGGTGGTATCGCCTGTGCTTCTTTGCATTCCTCCGTGTCGTCAGTGCAGATGTTGTGCAGCGCTGGACTTTGGTTCTGCTCGTCTAGAACCTCATGCTTCAGTTCTGCCCGGATTCGATCCGTTAGTTGTTGTTGCAGCACAAAACCCCCTGATGAAGAGAGAGGAGTGTGTTCATCGTGCAGCACAAACACACCAGCACAAAATCATTACCAAGCATTACATGTTGAAAATGGCATTGATTCCTCACCGCCTTTAACAGCTCAATGCAGCGCTGGCCAGACAGAGCTAAACGCTCTCAGATCACTGTGATGAAGATGAAGATGATGAAGATGGAGCTGTCTGGCTCACATTCACCTCAATATCTCAAAATCAAAAGAAATAATGAACAAAGAAATGAAACCTGGTTTAGGATCAGTAAGATGTAAGATTGTGATTCGAATCATTGTAATATTTATGATCATATATATATATGATCATACGGTAGTGCATGCATATATATATATATATATATATATATATATATATATATATGCATACACTACCATTCAAAAGTTTTGGGTTGGTAAGATGTTCCTGAACGAGTCTCTTCTGCTCACCAAGGCTGCATTTATTTGATCAAAAATACAGTAAAACAGTGAAATATTATTATAATGTAAATCATCTATTTTCTATGTGAATATATAGTAAAGTGTAATTTATTCCTGTGATCAAAGCTGAATGTTCATCATCATTACTCCAGTCTTCAGTGTCACATGATCCTTCAGAAATCTGGATAATATGAGGATTTGATGCTCAAGAAACATTTATGATTATTATCAGTGTTGAACACAGTCGTGCTGCTTCATATTTCTGTGGAAACCGTCATACATTTTATTTTTCTGGATTCTTTGATGAATAGAAAGTTAATTTGAAATAGGGTCATTACATGTCAAATCAACCAAATATTTTTTCAGGAGAAAAACAAACATAAATAGTGATGAGAGCCAAAATATTAAATGTCATGAATGTATATCAATATTATTTATTACATTATTTATTATTCAGACACAAATAAACACAGAAAGTATCAGCTGTTTGTAAAGTTTTTGACCAGTGAAGTCACATTGGGATCCCCATATCTGTGCGATCGAACCATATAAGACCTTAAAAGGGAAGATTTCAAAAGAAAAGTTGGTTAAGAACCAGAATATA
>JAULUF010000054.1:402500-405000 GCA_031834385.1 Semotilus atromaculatus
TCTGGGGTTTGGGTTACGGGTTGACACAATTATATTCATGATAATCAGGTTTGTAATAGGCCTAATTCTCATTGTTTCAAACAATTTTATAGTGTTCTGCAGTCCCAGAAATCAATGTGTGTGTGTGTGTGTGTGTTTACACTAGCCCTCTGTGTGTGTGTCTATCTTTGAAGTGAAGAATCCTTTGACTGTGACCTTTGGAAGTGGAAAGCACTGAACAGCGGCCGTTCGAGTGGCATGTGATGTGATGATCTTCCAGCACTTTTAAAGGAAATATTGATGATTTATCATTGTATAATGTTTGTGAAGTCACTGAGAGAGATCCGTGTCATTCACATGGACTTGTTTGGCGGTTCAATGAGACGTTTTGATGAAAATGACCTCGCGGCTCAGACATAATGACGAGCGGTGACACCGTTAGTGGCCTCGTTTGTAAAACTCTCCATCAGTCGAGATCAGTGACAGTTTAATCAGCTCTAAGTATGCAGATGGAGACGTCTGTGTCGACCAATCAGCTGCAGAACATCCCACAATCACACTTCTGACACACTCATCTAACCAGCAGAAGTCCGCCTGTCAATCATTGGAATCCCTAAAACTCATATTTGATCACCAAAATGACATATATAAAAGTTTTTTCCTTGAAAATAATGTCTTCATGCCTTAAAATATCTTGAATGTAACTTGACACCCTTGCCTCATTTAGTATTCACGGTTCTATGAATATGCAAATGCACCCCGCCTCCACTCACTCCCTCACTCAGAGATCCACTGGTTGACGATCACACGTTGATCTGATTGGTCAAGGTCGTTTGTGACGTCAGAAACACCAGCGATTTCACACCGTGTTTTTGAGACTGTCTTTGGTTCACTGCAGTTTTAAGGAGGAAATACTCAGAAATGCTGTCGACTTATGAACTTACAGATGCTTTGTGTTAAAACGTATTAAAACACCACATAGACACATAAACAACATTAAAAGCTGGATTTTCAGCACAGGGGGACTTTCACATTTTTATATGTTGCTAAAAGAGTCTCTTCTGCTCACCAAAGCTGAATGTTCATCATCATTACTCCAGTCTTCAGTGTCACATGATCCTTCAGAAATCAGGATAATATGATGATTTGATGCTCAAGAAACATTTATGATTATTATCAGTGTTGAACACAGTTAAGCTGCTTCAGATTTACTCTACCATATACAATATTTGTAAACGGCATTTCAGAATGTTGGTAAACAATAGGCATAAGATACTTCCGGGTGGCAGAACGCGAGCGGCTTCTCCTGATAACTGAAGAGATCCAGCCGGCTACTGTAACAGTTACATAGTTAAAAACATTGTTGTTGATAAAGTTGAAACGATGATGAAAACGCGTTGTCTTTGGGGTTGCGCTGCCTGATACACAGCAGAAGGTGTAGGGGTTTATCGATTCCCCGTGGGTGAGGAGGTTATAGCGAGTGGACGTGTGTCGTCAAAAGTTGGAAATCTTAATGATCCCCTAAATTATATGATTCATCAAACGTTTACATTTCTGCTGCCAACCCTGCCTGCCCTTCAACTCTGCTTCATGTATTCTCAAAACGGTCCATCTACAAAATCATAGCAGTGCATTTATCTTCAGCCGGGGAAATTCGAGACAATATTAGTCAACTTGTCTCTCTTGAAGATCAGACTCATTGCCAGTCACTGCTGGAGTAAAGAGGGCTGCCCACTCACACACTGACCCTGAGACTCACGCGTCCCTTTACACACACTCTCACGCCACACATCCTCACATTTCTCACGCAACTTACCGAAAAGTATGTTCCTCACACATAATATCAACCAATCAGTGTTTTTCAACAGCGCAAAGAGGTCAATATAACAGCTGGAGAACAATTGACCTATGGCTAAGCCACGCCCCCTCCACTCACTCAACTATGGCTAAGCCACGCCCCCTCCACTCACTCGGACAAACAGTCAACATTCGGTGACGGCACTATGGCAGATTTCACAGTAGGAGACATTTCACAGGAGACAATTTTAATGATTTTTATATAGCATTTTATCAGGAGTTATTACTAGGGCTGTCACTTTACGTTCGAAAATCGATTGCACAATCGATCGGACCAACCAACACAAGTTTCGAAAACGAAAATAGGGAATCGATTTTAACGTCCTTTTTTCTTTTCTTTCTTTTTTTAAACCAAAAATGTGTTTAAGGTGGACAGATCAATACAGTACACAGAACATGTAAGTTAGGATATTGGAAAATAACAATGTCTTTTCTGTTAACCAAATGCTTTTTAATATTCGCAATACTTCAATGCAAGTGAACAAGCGTGCCGTTATTTGTTGCTTAGTGACGTGTGTGTTCAAGCAAGCCAGAAATGCACAGGTTCTGCGCAATACGCTGTATTTAATATATCAAGAGGACTCACGAGTTGCGTATTTGCGCAAAATCCTCGCAGCTTTGGCTACACGAACTTCCCCAGCAAAGTGAGTAAACATAGAAACAC
>JAULUF010000054.1:410000-485000 GCA_031834385.1 Semotilus atromaculatus
TATATTAAAAAAGTCCATTAAAGTGCATAAAAGTCCTCCATATGACTCCGGGGGGTTAATAAAGGCATTCTAAAGCGAAGCAATGAGTTTAAGAATAAAATCCACATTTAGCATTTAAGTAAATGTAGTTTCCGGCCAAATGCAGTCTACTTGCGTCAAAAGCACAACTTGCGCAACTTATGACACTGAAGTAGCGTAGTGCATCATGGCGTAGCAGCACGTCGCATTACTCGCATAAATTGCACTTTAGACTTAAGCGGAATCCGTATGTTCGTGTGAACGGAAGCTAGTTATTTTACTTTAAAAAGTTTTAAATATGGAATTTTTTACACAAACTCAATGCTTCGCTTCAGAAGGCCTTTATTAACCCCCCGGAGCCGTGTGGAGCACTTCATGATGGACAGATGCACTTTTATCATGAATGGATGCACTTTTATGATGGACAGATGCACTTTTATCATGGATAGATGATAGATACTTCAACAGAAACGCCCATTCACTGCCATTATAAAGCTTGGAAGAGCCAGGACATTTTTTTAATATAACTTGTATTATTTTTTATATACATTATATACATAACAGAACATTGTTTTTTTATATATGATTGTATTCGTCTGAAAGCAGAATGTCATACACATCTAGAATGACTTCAGGGTGAATAAATCATGGGCTTATTTTCATTTTTGGGTGAACCATCCCTTTAATCAATTATTAAATAAATAAACGGTATCATTAAATTATGGTTATATTATTATTATTATTATCATCAGTTAAAATGACAGTTAAATTAATGAAAACAGGTTTTTTGGTTTAACAAATGCTTTTATTATAACAAACTTAAAACCATTTGTTTGTTTTGTTTAATACAATTTTAATAAAGCATGTCTAAATTCAATAACTGATCATTAGATTAACAAAAACATTTAAGAATAATAGAGTCCAATGAAATGTATTTTATTCAGAAAATGAATGTTTCTTTTTATAATTAATTAACTTCATTAACTTTTATTCTTTTATTTTTGGGAAGGTTCTGCAAAACAGATTTACTAAATTAAACCACGGACAAAAAAAAAAAGATATCCTTAAATTATGTTTAAATTTTATTTTTAAATTCATATCATTGTTGTTAATATTTTGAGAAGTACGTTCTATTGTAGGCCTAAAATAGTAGGCTAAAAACACAATGAGCATCAGGCGTACTTGAGGCACGCAGTCAGAACAAGCTGAAAATTTACATAGCAGTCTTTGTGCGCTTTCATATTCAGAGACCATGTCGCGATTGGATTTATTGCACAGCTCTACTTTCAATTTATTCATATAGCCTACATCATTGCGTGTTTTACATGATACCTGCGCTGTGTAAATTCCATTAGCATGACTGGATTCCGGGATTCGCTCTGCAAACGGAGATACCTTTATCTGCACAGATGGATGATGATTGGCAGCCACATTGCGTCAACATTTTTGGCAAATTGGATATCCATCCTCGAGGACAACCATGCGTTTTTCATACAACTAAAAGTATTCACATTCTGGCCATGGTTCGCTTCATAAGAATTCGACGGCGTTTCAGTTTCGGCTGGGTCTGCATCACCTTTTTTGCGCGTTTGTTCTCCCGCCCTTCAGTCAATGCAGTAGTTTCCGATTTTTAAAAAAAAAATTCCCTTGTAAATTTTTTTTACTATTTTTTTTACTCAGTAACGGATATGATTGAAAATGTAGCGAAGTACAATACTTCAAACAAAACGTACTTAAGTAAAAGTAAAATTACAGATTTTAAAAACTACTTAAAAAAGTAAAAGTACACAAAAAAACTACTCAATTACATAACGCGAGTAAATGTAATCCGTTACTTTCCACCTCTGGTACACAGTTCGTTAGTTAGCTATAAAAACACTAGAGAAGTGTTTACTACTGTGTTTATTTCTTATTTACTGTTAATTATACATGTATGTTTGAATAAATTTACCATGAAGAAGTGTTTATAAAAACTACCTGAGTTTTATTCAAACATTTTAGCTTTTATTTGAGTGTAAATATTAGCAGTTGAATATAATCTGTAATTAATTTTAAACTCTAATATTATAGTGAACCAAACGAGTGTATAGTTTACAGCATTAACTGGGAGAGATTTTTTTTCCTTGAGAAAAACCAAACTATTGCTATCGGCATTGGGTGAATTAAATTGAGTATCGGTGCATCTCTAACCAGAACATAAGTCCACTTTAATGTTAGTCCTGGTTTCTTGCATCAAAACCACTTATTTTTTCCATCTGTATGTAAATGAGCTTTTTTTTATGATCCCAGTGCCGATATGTAGGGTTGAATTCAGGTAAAGTGGGAGATGACTGGGAGAAAACGTCCAGAATTAAATGTATTCCTGATGGTTTCTGAGCTTTGTATGTTTGAATCTGTACATCAAACTCTCATTGATTACGAGACACGCTGAGATTATCAGAGCGGATGTGATTATGAGCGGATCTGATCTGAAACATGCGAGGAGCTTATAGATGGACAGACGGAAAGAGAAAAGCCATTGTTGCTCTTTCTCTAAACACACACTTCCCTGTGTCGTGGCTGGACAAACACACGTGTGTTGTGTAATACTGTAGTACTCATCTCTCACTCCTACATGTGGAGATCCAGGCTCTTCAGTCCAGAAATACTCAACAAGCGTCAGGTGATGCTCGCTCGGGCTTCCCACACACGCTCACAGGATCTTTCCGTGGCACTCACAGAAAGTTCTGATGGAATATTTGAGTGTGATTAGTGTCTGTGGAGCTCGTTGATGTGACACGAAACACTGGGCCTGTTCACACCTGCTCACTCCACTTCAGTGCCGAATACTTCAGAGACGGATTAAACCCTCATTCCTCCTTTGTAACACAGCTTTCCACAAAAGCCCTAAAATTATACTTAGATTATTTTTGTCCAGAAAGCTTATTTTATTTCATTTTGATAATATTTTTTCATGCAATTTGTTTTTGGATTTTTTTGTAATTTTTTATTTTATTTACCTTTAAATTACTAGATTTGATCAATAAATAATAAAGTAATAGTCATTTAAGCACATTCCTTACATTCTTTCAACTTGCATTTAAAATAACTTACAATTTCATGCATAACCCTTTTTTCCACGTTTATGCGCTTTTGTGCATTACAGGATTTTTGCGTTCCTGATATTTGAGTGTGATTTGTTCCTGTAGAGCTCGTTGATTCTCAGTGTTTGGACTGATTCTGGATCAGTGGCATGAAACACCGGGTGGGTTTACACCTGCTCACTTCATGTGTTTCTCTGATGGGATCGCTCTCGGATCGGGAAAAGACCCGGGATATAAATCCGATCACTCAGATCACTTCAGGATGTGGTGTCAGACTGCTTCCAGGTGAAACGGGACAAGTGTAAATGCATCTGGTCCTTGAAACCACACATCAGAATCTCAATCAGAATCAGAAAGGGGTTTATTGCCAGATATGTTTACAAGCTATTAGTTTGCTGACAGAAGCTTGCACAGCACAAACAGGACACAGATAATACAAATAGAATAAGTAAAAAGGAAATAACAATATTTTAAAAATATAACATGTTAATTTTACTCCTAAAATGTTAAATAGTAACGTGTCTTATTCTCATATTAACCTGAATTCCAGTTTTCACAAAATTTCCAGAATTTCACTAAAATTCACATTTTAAGGGCAGATCAACTTTAAGAAAATATTCTGTTGCTTGTTAAACACCTTATTCAAAAAATCCACCGACAGGAGGAATACTGTATATACATGCTAGGACCGCAAGGGATTATGGGTCTAACAGATGCTCAGCTGATCGTGTGTCTTTGTGAAGCGTGTGATCAGACACGTATATCATGAGGTGAGTGAACAAATCAAAGGACTTGAAGCTGGATCTTTAATCTGCTGACGTGAGTTCCAGCTGTGTGTGTGTGTGTGTGTGTGTGTGTGTGTGTCGTCTCACCGTGACCCAGCACTCCTCAGTTTCTCCTCGTGAGACGCCATGATGATCCGTGATCAATAGTAATGTGCTCGACAGCATCTGAAGGGATGCTGCAGGAGGTGTGTGTGTTTCTGCAGCTTCTGATGAGCTGAAGGGGTTAATGAGCGTTTAGTAATGTGACTTCAGGCCTCGAGCATCATCTGACCCGTCTGTCATTAACATCTACAGCTGTTCCAGAGATGATTTCAGTGACCATCCTCATGAAGTTAGAGTGTGTACATATGAAGAGGCCATATTACTAGAGGACAAGGTCCTGATGTAGTTTCAGGCTCTACTAGAACAGGTTTTCCTGCTGCAATGTTGATTATTCTCCTCATATTCTCCATTGTTGGGGCTCCTCTCTTCCCAGTCTGTCAGTAACGCTCTGTGTGTGTGTGTGTGTGTGTGTGTGTGCGCGCGTATGTGTGTCATGGATCACCACTTTGTGCGAAATGTCATGAGAGAATCATCAAACAATTCAAAAATCACATTTCTCAATGCAAGATTGCAAAGAATTGATGTCTTTCACCATCGACCATACATAATATTACTAGGGCCGGGACTTTAACGCGTTAATTAAGATTAATTAATTACAGACTTTAACGCGTTAATTAACGCGATAACTGATTTTAATCGCTTATTTTTGCACCGCGGAACGTTGATCACTGGATGAATAACATTCTCATTTTCCACTAGATATTTTCCTACATCTCATCAGCAATTGTGATGTCGGCCCGCTCTGCACCAGCTGACCACTGAGGAGCGAATGTACAGTGAAGTGACATCACTGCCAGATTCAGACTGTGGCTGAGCCAAAGACGGACACGCTCAGGGCTTGTCATAGGCGATCACAACTGTTCAGTGTTTTTAACCACATAATGTTTATTTTAGGTTTTAGACATTTAAGAAACCGGCCACTTACTTTCATGTATTTCGGGAGAAACTGATGAATTGACGCGCTGTAATAAATCCAACAGACAGGAATCTCTGAACTGCGGCCCAAACACGGCGCCCATCTCACGTTACAGATCAAGATCATTTATAAAGATTTTTTAAACAACAAAACAAACTCACTTACACATATTTGAGAATCGGAAAAGAAAAAAGTTGATGACATGGTAAGCAAGTTTGTTAATATTTAGAAATAAAAGTGCTACATCTGTCATGCAGCGCTATTTTGGCTGTGGTGAATCACGTGTCAAGCCTGACGCGTCACCCTGGAAACATTTTTTACTTAAAAAAACAGTTTACAGAAGGTCTTCCTACCTATAGGCTACCTGAATTTCTAAAATGTAGGCCTACTATATTTCTAAATATTGCTACATTTAATGGCAAAAATTGCACTGGTCTGCTTGACTTGGTTGAACAAAAATAAACAATATTTTGTTGCTTAAGCTTATGTATTCAGTCATTATTCAATGGTAGTATACAAAAAATCCATGCGAAAAAAATTTCTTCACACTGTTCTCAGGTCAAATATTTATGCGATTAAAATGCGATTAATTTCGATTAATTAATTACAAAGCCTCTAATTAATTAGATTAATTTTTTTAATCGAGTCCCGGCCCTAAATATTACATAATATTGTGAAAAGATTCAGGGGATCCAGAGCAATCTCAGTCTGTGTAGGACAAGGCAGGAGAGCTCTGTTGAATACGCGTGACCTTTGACCCCTCAGACAGAATACAGCCACATGTCACTGAGTACAGTCATCATGCAGACACGCCACTGGAGAAAGCTGTGCATCTGTTGAATGCAGAGGTTCTGGCACTGGGTTCTGTGGGCCGAGCTCGTCTCAGACACCAGTGGACACGTGTGCTGGGCTCAGATCAGTCCACGCTTCAGCCATCGAGTCCTCGGGCCCGAAGATTGAAAGGACTTCTGAAAGGATTATTATTATGATTATTATTATTTTATAGCCATATTAATATATAATCACAATTTATGTGTGTGAGAGAGAGAGAGAGAGAGAGAAACGAGCCGCACCTGTCCATGTTCTTCAGCCTGAGGTTGTTCCTGCATGTTCAATGTCATCATCAGGAACCCGTGATGGTCAGGTGACCTGCACACACGCCACATCTGAGCACTGCTGTTTACACTCATGATGAGATGTCCATCATCACACACTTATCATGCTGTTGAAGTGTGTGTGTGTGTTTTTATTGGTGTTCTCTATCTAGCAGCATTTGTGAATGTGCATGTCGACCCAAACAGTGACAGGAGGTGTGTGTGTGTGTGTGTGTGTTACTCTCTGCTGAGACTGTGTGTTGCCATCTGTGCGGTTTGTTCCTCTGATGAGACATACAGCAATACACACACACACACACACACACACACACACACACACACACACACACACACACACACACACACACACAGATACTATAAAACTCATGTGAACTGCACTGTCACATTTTCTGCTCTTAAAGAGACAGTATCTTAATTCACAGACACACCCTGCACAAATACCCGTTTGTTTTGTGTGTTATTTACAGACATGTAATCTTCCTCATTCTGTGTGATTGTCATTCTCAGGTCGATCAACATGTTCACCACAGGATCTAATGCGTAGATCACATATGTGTGTGCGTGTGCGTGTGTGCGTGTGTGTGTGTGTGTGTGTGTGTGTGTGTGTGTGTTGATGCTGCTGCTGGAGGCCACAAGCATTTGTTTTCTACAAAACGACAATAGGCAGATGGAGCCACATACAATATTAATGAAGAACTGTGTGTGTGTGTGTGTGATATTTCTTGTCAGAGAACACATTAGTTTCTTGTGTGTGTGTCCGTCGTCATCTCTCCATCACGGTTTTACTGCGTATCTTGATTAAAGTCTTCGTTCACAGTCACAGGATATATATTTGAAAGAGCCTGTTAATGTCCCCATGAAATCAAAATGGACAATTCTTGTGTTTTAATGGAATATTACAGTGTTTATTCTAAATGATTTATGGGTGCACATCATTATTGTGTTGATAATGAATCAGAATAACTTCTCTTCTCTGATGACGAGGGCGGGGCTATAACCTGTCACTCACATGAGATCAGCCAATAGCAAACCACAACCATCCAATCAATTCCCCACAGACACAATCAAGCCCCGCCCACATGTGTTCTTGATCCTGAAGCGTTTCCCTCGATATCCAGAACTATAGGGATGGTCACGCGTCTCGTAATCGATCAAGACACTGAACAGCACAAAGCCGGCGCTCTTCTGTCATATGACTCTGAGATTCATTAGTCTTCTTGTAGTTTTTTTTAATTCAAAGTTTAATTGGTGACCCCATCAAGGACAGTGCAGGGCCAACGCTAAGGATGTTTTCTACTTGCTCTGCCAACATTTTCACCGGCCCCACAACAAAAAACGCATTTATTGACGTCGATCTCATTTCAGTGTATTCGGCAATTTGCTTAACGTGTAATTAAACACGTTGAGTTTATATTCTGGCCTATAAAGGCCTATACTTTATTAGTATGATTATTTTCTGTGTTTGGTCTGTTAGTAAATAACACTGTCCGTTATGTTTTGTTTTATATTAATTTCGATATGCCACTAGAGGGCAGAATAAGACCGGGAATTTAAGAAATTATATCAATATATATTTTTTTATATATTTTTTATATTTAACATTTAAAATGTATTTTATTATTATTTTTGTTTGTATAGGCATATTGATCTAAGAAATACACACACACACACACACACCACAATGGAGACTAATCCTATTACATTAAAATGGAGTAACCTTGATATGAGTGTGTGTTCATGGAAAGTGTGTTAATCTGATCAGACTGAGTGTGTGCGTGTTTGCACGTGTGTGAGTGAGTATTTGTGTGTGTGTGTGTGTGTGTGTGTGTTTAAGTGTGTATGGGATGTGTGTGTGTGTGTGTGTGTTTAAGTGTGTATGTGTGTTTTTAAGTGAGTGTGATTGTGTGTGTTTATGTGTGCCCGTTTGTGTGTGTGTGTGTGTGTGTTTAAGTGTGTATGGGATGTGTGTGTGTGTGTGTGTGTGTGTGTTTAAGTGTGTATGTGTGTGTTTTTAAGTGAGTGTGATTGTGTGTGTTTATGTGTGCCCGTTTGTGTGTGTGTGTGTGTGCATCAGCTGCTGCAGATTTCGTGTGTTGTTTAATGGTTATTGTGGTGAATTGATTTTATGGCTAATGTAGCTATAGATTAGAGAATAAAGAGCTCAATTTCATGTAATCAAAAAAATAATTAATAAATACATTTAATGATACCATATAATAAATTGTTCTCCTAACAGGGAGTTTTATGTTGATGGTTTCTGAGCTTCATGACATTGAATCAGTGTGAGGTCGAAGTGTGTGGATTAATACAGTCACCTGTTCTCATGATGAAGATGAAGAAGATGATGAAGATGATGATGATGGTGTTGTGTGTATGAATCTTTGTCACTGCAGTTGTACATGTTCAGACTGACGACTGTTGATGCTGTGTGCAGCTGTACATCACTGGCTCCACGGGTTAGCAGGTTGAGATTTACTAGTATATCAGTGTGTGTGTGTGCAGTGAATGTGAGTTTAGGTGGAGACACACACACACTCACTCACACACACTCACACACACAGTCACTCACACACACACACACACAGTCACTCACACACACAGTCACTCACTCACACACACACACACACACACACTCACTCACTCACTCACTCACATGCACACACACACACACACACACACACAAACTCACTCACACACACACACACACACTCACTCACTCACATGCACACACACACACACTAACTCACTCACTCACTCACTCACTCACACACACACTCACTCACACACACTCACACACACACACTCGCACACCAGGGCTCCAGACTAACTTTTCCACTGTTCACACTGGTGTTACTGAATTCCTAATGGACTATTCATAGATGCCACTCTACGTCACTACCAAATAGAACGGCGCCATATTTACGGCCGACCTCATCCGGTTTGGCCGCCCAGACTGCCCGTTTGAATGAGAGAGAGAGACAGAGATACCTTTAATCATGGGAAATGTAACGTTAGGTATTATAAAAAAAAAAGTATGATTTTGGTGATAGTTTGCTCTGACTAGGTAGCGAGTTGTTAGCTAGCTAAGTGGCTCACCGCTGCTAGGCGCGGCTCACGGCTAGCTGTCATTAATCTGCATAATGTTCTTTAATGTCAGATGTGTTTATGTATGTGGTGGGTTACTCTGATCATTGTTGATTGTTAGCTTCAGCTTTCTGCTAGAGCTTTAGCTCTGAACACATCTTCCTTTTTTAAGAATGATTTCAGTGCTGTTCCCAGCAGCCATAAGCCCGCCCACCGACTCTACACACGATGTGATTGGCCTGACTAGAGTTTGGTTTTTCCAGATCGCAGCTAACCACTTCTTTCTTCTATCCTTTTCTTTTGGTATAGAATAAAATACCAGTTCGGGGTTTAGAGCCAACTGCACAACATATTACAGGCATTACTAAGACCGTCGGTCGTAAAGATGGCGGCGCAAAGCTACAGTGACGTCATGTGACCCGATCGAATATGCACAGTTACTTCCTGGTTTTCGATAAGCCAGCTCGGGCATTTCCAGTGAACATTCTGTACTCACTGTACAACTGTTGTGTTGTGTTGTGTCCAGGATGATGAGGTGTGTTGTGTGTTGTGTGTTGTGTGTCCAGGATGATGAGGTGTGTTGTGTGTTGTGTGTTGTGTGTCCAGGATGATGAGGTGTGTTGTGTTGTTGTGTGTCCAGGATGATGAGGTGTGTTGTGTTGTTGTGTGTCCAGGATGATGAGGTGTGTTGTGTGTTGTGTGTCCAGGATGATGAGGTGTGTTGTGTGTTGTGTGTTGTGTGTCCAGGATGATGAGGTGTGTTGTGTGTTGTGTGTCCAGGATGATGAGGTGTGTTGTGTGTCCAGGATGATGAGGTGTGTTGTGTGTCCAGGATGATGAGGTGTGTTGTGTGTTGTGTGTCCAGGATGATGAGGTGTGTTGTGTGTTGTGTGTCCAGGATGATGAGGTGTGTTGTGTGTTGTGTGTCCAGGATGATGAGGTGTGTTGTGTTGTTGTGTGTCCAGGATGATGAGGTGTGTTGTGTTGTTGTGTGTCCAGGATGATGAGGTGTGTTGTGTGTTGTGTGTCCAGGATGATGAGGTGTGTTGTGTGTTGTGTGTTGTGTGTCCAGGATGATGAGGTGTGTTGTGTGTCCAGGATGATGAGGTGTGTTGTGTGTTGTGTGTCCAGGATGATGAGGTGTGTTGTGTGTTGTGTGTCCAGGATGATGAGGTGTGTTGTGTGTTGTGTGTCCAGGATGATGAGGTGTGTTGTGTGTTGTGTGTCCAGGATGATGAGGTGTGTTGTGTGTTGTGTGTCCAGGATGATGAGGTGTGTTGTGTGTTGTGTGTCCAGGTTGATGAGGTGTGTTGTGTGTTGTGTGTCCAGGATGATGAGGTGTGTTGTGTGTTGTGTGTCCAGGATGATGAGGTGTGTTGTGTGTTGTGTGTCCAGGATGATGAGGTGTGTTGTGTGTTGTGTGTCCAGGATGATGAGGTGTGTTGTGTGTTGTGTGTCCAGGATGATGAGGTGTGTTGTGTGTTGTGTGTCCAGGATGATGAGGTGTGTTGTGTGTTGTGTGTCCAGGATGATGAGGTGTGTTGTGTGTTGTGTGTCCAGGATGATGAGGTGTGTTGTGTGTTGTGTGTCCAGGATGATGAGGTGTGTTGTGTGTTGTGTGTCCAGGATGATGAGGTGTGTTGTGTGTTGTGTGTCCAGGATGATGAGGTGTGTTGTGTGTTGTGTGTCCAGGATGATGAGGTGTGTTGTGTGTTGTGTGTCCAGGATGATGAGGTGTGTTGTGTGTTGTGTGTCCAGGATGATGAGGTGTGTTGTGTGTTGTGTGTCCAGGATGATGAGGTGTGTTGTGTGTTGTGTGTCCAGGATGATGAGGTGTGTTGTGTGTTGTGTGTCCAGGATGATGAGGTGTGTTGTGTTGTTGTGTGTCCAGGATGATGAGGTGGTCCTGCAGTGCTCCACACTCCTCCACAGGGAGCAGCAGAAGCTGTGTTGTGTTGTGTGTTGTGTGTCCAGGATGATGAGGTGTGTTGTGTGTTGTGTGTCCAGGATGATGAGGTGTGTTGTGTGTTGTGTGTCCAGGATGATGAGGTGTGTTGTGTGTTGTGTGTCCAGGATGATGAGGTGGTCCTGCAGTGCTCCACACTCCTCCACAGGGAGCAGCAGAAGCTGTGTTGTGTTGTGTGTTGTGTGTCCAGGATGATGAGGTGTGTTGTGTGTTGTGTGTCCAGGATGATGAGGTGTGTTGTGTGTTGTGTGTCCAGGATGATGAGGTGTGTTGTGTGTTGTGTGTCCAGGATGATGAGGTGTGTTGTGTTGTTGTGTGTCCAGGATGATGAGGTGTGTTGTGTGTTGTGTGTCCAGGATGATGAGGTGTGTTGTGTGTTGTGTGTCCAGGATGATGAGGTGTGTTGTGTGTTGTGTGTCCAGGATGATGAGGTGTGTTGTGTGTTGTGTGTCCAGGATGATGAGGTGTGTTGTGTGTTGTGTGTCCAGGATGATGAGGTGTGTTGTGTGTTGTGTTGTTGTGTGTCCAGGATGATGAGGTGTGTTGTGTTGTTGTGTGTCCAGGACGATGAGGTGTGTTGTGTGTTGTGTGTCCAGGATGATGAGGTGTGTTGTGTGTTGTGTGTCCAGGATGATGAGGTGTGTTGTGTGTTGTGTGTTGTGTGTCCAGGATGATGAGGTGTGTTGTGTGTTGTGTGTCCAGGATGATGAGGTGTGTTGTGTGTTGTGTGTCAAGGATGATGAGGTGTGTTGTGTGTTGTGTGTCCAGGATGATGAGGTGTGTTGTGTGTTGTGTGTTGTGTGTCCAGGATGATGAGGTGTGTTGTGTGTTGTGTGTTGTGTGTCCAGGATGATGAGGTGTGTTGTGTGTTGTGTGTCCAGGATGATGAGGTGTGTTGTGTGTTGTGTGTCCAGGATGATGAGGTGTGTTGTGTGTTGTGTGTTGTGTGTCCAGGATGATGAGGTGTGTTGTGTTGTTGTGTGTCCAGGATGATGAGGTGTGTTGTGTGTTGTGTGTCCAGGATGATGAGGTGTGTTGTGTGTTGTGTGTCCAGGATGATGAGGTGTGTTGTGTGTTGTGTGTCCAGGATGATGAGGTGTGTTGTGTGTTGTGTGTCCAGGATGATGAGGTGTGTTGTGTGTTGTGTGTCCAGGATGATGAGGTGTGTTGTGTGTTGTGTGTCCAGGATGATGAGGTGTGTTGTGTGTTGTGTGTCCAGGATGATGAGGTGTGTTGTGTGTTGTGTGTCCAGGATGATGAGGTGTGTTGTGTGTTGTGTTGTTGTGTGTCCAGGATGATGAGGTGTGTTGTGTTGTTGTGTGTCCAGGACGATGAGGTGTGTTGTGTGTTGTGTGTCCAGGATGATGAGGTGTGTTGTGTGTTGTGTGTCCAGGATGATGAGGTGTGTTGTGTGTTGTGTGTTGTGTGTCCAGGATGATGAGGTGTGTTGTGTGTTGTGTGTCCAGGATGATGAGGTGTGTTGTGTGTTGTGTGTCAAGGATGATGAGGTGTGTTGTGTGTTGTGTGTCCAGGATGATGAGGTGTGTTGTGTGTTGTGTGTTGTGTGTCCAGGATGATGAGGTGTGTTGTGTGTTGTGTGTTGTGTGTCCAGGATGATGAGGTGTGTTGTGTGTTGTGTGTCCAGGATGATGAGGTGTGTTGTGTGTTGTGTGTCCAGGATGATGAGGTGTGTTGTGTGTTGTGTGTCCAGGATGATGAGGTGTGTTGTGTTGTTGTGTGTCCAGGATGATGAGGTGTGTTGTGTGTTGTGTGTCCAGGATGATGAGGTGTGTTGTGTTGTTGTGTGTCCAGGATGATGAGGTGTGTTGTGTGTTGTGTGTCCAGGATGATGAGGTGTGTTGTGTGTTGTGTGTCCAGGATGATGAGGTGTGTTGTGTGTTGTGTGTCCAGGATGATGAGGTGTGTTGTGTGTTGTGTGTCCAGGATGATGAGGTGTGTTGTGTGTTGTGTGTCCAGGATGATGAGGTGTGTTGTGTGTTGTGTGTCCAGGATGATGAGGTGTGTTGTGTGTTGTGTGTCCAGGATGATGAGGTGTGTTGTGTGTTGTGTGTCCAGGATGATGAGGTGTGTTGTGTGTTGTGTGTCCAGGATGATGAGGTGTGTTGTGTGTTGTGTGTCCAGGATGATGAGGTGTGTTGTGTGTTGTGTGTCCAGGATGATGAGGTGTGTTGTGTGTTGTGTGTCCAGGATGATGAGGTGTGTTGTGTGTTGTGTGTCCAGGATGATGAGGTGTGTTGTGTGTTGTGTGTCCAGGATGATGAGGTGTGTTGTGTGTTGTGTGTCCAGGATGATGAGGTGTGTTGTGTGTTGTGTGTCCAGGATGATGAGGTGTGTTGTGTGTTGTGTGTCCAGGATGATGAGGTGTGTTGTGTGTTGTGTGTCCAGGATGATGAGGTGTGTTGTGTGTTGTGTGTCCAGGATGATGAGGTGTGTTGTGTGTTGTGTGTCCAGGATGATGAGGTGTGTTGTGTGTTGTGTGTCCAGGATGATGAGGTGTGTTGTGTGTTGTGTGTCCAGGATGATGAGGTGTGTTGTGTGTTGTGTGTCCAGGATGATGAGGTGTGTTGTGTGTTGTGTGTCCAGGATGATGAGGTGTGTTGTGTGTTGTGTGTCCAGGATGATGAGGTGTGTTGTGTGTTGTGTGTCCAGGATGATGAGGTGTGTTGTGTGTTGTGTGTCCAGGATGATGAGGTGTGTTGTGTGTTGTGTGTCCAGGATGATGAGGTGTGTTGTGTGTTGTGTGTCCAGGATGATGAGGTGTGTTGTGTGTTGTGTGTCCAGGATGATGAGGTGGTCCTGCAGTGCTCCACACTCCTCCACAGGGAGCAGCAGAAGCTGTGTTGTGTTGTGTTGTGTTGTGTGTTGTGTGTCCAGGATGATGAGGTGTGTTGTGTGTTGTGTGTCCAGGATGATGAGGTGTGTTGTGTGTTGTGTGTCCAGGATGATGAGGTGGTCCTGCAGTGCTCCACACTCCTCCACAGGGAGCAGCAGAAGCTGTGTTGTGTGTTGTGTGTCCAGGATGATGAGGTGTGTTGTGTTGTTGTGTGTCCAGGATGATGAGGTGTGTTGTGTGTTGTGTGTCCAGGATGATGAGGTGGTCCTGCAGTGCTCCACACTCCTCCACAGGGAGCAGCAGAAGCTGTGTTTGGCTGCTGAGGGCTTCGGGAACAGACTGTGTTTCCTCGAGTCCACGTCCAACTCAAAGGTGCGACTCAGACCTCATTATTACACTCTTTAATTAGTGCATTAACTTTGACATTCCAGAGATGCAAGTCTCATTAACTTTTTTCTCAGAATTCAGACTTTATGACAAAAAAAAGTCAGAATTGTGAGAAAAAGTCGCAATTACTTTAAAAAATATTTTATTCAGTGGCCGAAATAATCTTCCAAAGCACAGTTTGACAAGTGTGAAAGTGAAAATGATAAAATATAATAAATACATGTGTCATTTGGTTTAGAAGAAAAAGTATTAATGTTAATGAAAATGATTAAAAGAGTTTTTTGTAGATAATAATAATTAAAAGTATGTGCAGTCACCAATGTGTGTATCCGGCGTGTTTAGCCGCCAGAGCCGCCGGAATCCTGAGTTTCTGTAAACGTGCCCTTCACCTAAACCACCTAATGACCTTCACCTTAACGACCTTAACGACCTAATGACCTTCACCTTAACGACCTTAACGACCTAATGACCTGAGACGTGTTTTCCAGAACGTTCCCCCGGATCTGTCCATCTGCACGTTTGTGCTGGAGCAGTCGCTGTCGGTGCGGGCCCTGCAGGAGATGCTGGCCAACACTGAGGAGCGGGCGGAAGGGGTGAGTGAGTGTGTGTGTGTGAGTGTGTGTGTGTGTGTGTGTGTGTGTGAGTGTGTGAGTGTGTATGTGTGTGTGAGTGTGTATGTGTGTGTGAGTATGCGTGTGTGTGTGTGTGTGTGTGTGTGTGTGTGTGTGTGTGTTCATGTTTTTCTATCCCGGTGGGGACTTCAACATGAATGCACACAGGCTCATGGGGACTCGTGTCACAGTGGGACCTGAACAGATCCTCATGGGTAAACAAGCTTATAAATCATACAGAATTAGTTTTTTTGGAAATGTAAAAATGCAGAAAGTTGTGTGTGATGTAGGACTGGGGCGGTATGGATTTTTTCTTACCGCGGTTGAAAAGCAAGAAATTCCCACGGTATTGCGGTAAACCGCTATTAGCACCATTCCGTGAAGCCTTGTTTATACTCGACGCGTCCGCCCGAGCGAGTCTCCGCTGACTGCACGTACCTCCCCAAACGATCGAGGCGTTTATACTTGACGCGCTCGCCGTTGTGCTATTCTGTGAAACGACAGCGGGAGACTGAAGTAATTGTCCTCTTAACCATCAGGAATCAACGTGAGAAGAAGAAAGGTCCACACGTGACAATGTTTATTTTAGTACATCACCACCAATAACACTACAAAAAGAATCGTGTAAAATCCAGTAAACCCTGAGATTATTACTTCAGTGATATTAGAAGAAAATATGTGGATATAAAAACATGTAGGCCTATGTATTTCATACAACTAAATTAACGATCTCTTAAATATTTTCTTATTTCACTAAACAATTAAGTTTCATGGACATTTTATAAAACATGGAACTTTATTTTTATTAAAATGGCTATAGGCTCATTTTGTAAATGTAAGAAACTAATTTAAGACGCACAAACTGGGTGCCGGTGCAGTGAGACACACATGCTCAGCCAGATTCGGCTCGAAGTCGTTCATCTTCGAATGCAGCGCCGCGCACGATAAAGAGTCTTGCGCACCCAACGCGCGCGACCGCCCACACCGCAATGACGCCATTTTTGCCGCGCGCACCTTCGCGCTCGTGTGGACACGTCGAGTATAAACAAGGAAACAACAGTATAAACAACAGAAATGGAATGATGTCTACACAAAACGTGCACATGTGCAGGCCCTTTTTTTTCTTTCTTTTTTTTGCGGTGATGACGGTGACGCACTCAGACCCGCGGTAGGGGTCACGTGACCGTGGTATCGCGGTAATGCGGTAACTGTCCCAGCCCTAGTGTGATGGGCAGGTTTAGGGGTAGGGTTAGTGTATGGGGATAGAATACAGTTTGTACAGTATAAAAAACATTAAGTCTATGGAGAGTCCCCACAAAGATAGTAAACCAGACGTGTGTGTGTGTGAGTGTGTATGTGTGTGTGTGTGTGTGCTCGTGTTTATATCACATTGTGGGGACCAAATGTCCCCACAAGTATAGTAAAACCTGAAATCACCTACATTGTGGGGACCAGCCAGCGGTCCCCATGAGGAGAACAGCGTATAAATCACACTAAGTAATGTTTTTTGAAAATGTAAAAATGCAGAATGTCTCCTGTGATGGGTAGGTTTAGGGACAGGGGCAGTGTGTGTGTGTGTGTGTGTGTGTGTGTGTGTGTGTGTGTGTGTGTGTAAGGGGACAGAATATACAGTTTGTACAGTATAAAAACCATTACGCCTATGGAGAGTCCCCACAAAGATAGCGAACCAGACGTGTTTGTGTGTGTGTGTGTGTGTGTTTGAGTGAGTGAGTGTGTGTGTTTGAGTGAGTGAGTGAGTGAGTGTGTGTGTGTGTGTGTGTGTGTGTGTGTGTTTGAGTGAGTGAGTGTGTGTGTTTGAGTGTGTGAGTGAGTGAGTGTGTGTGTGTGTGTGTGAGTGAGTGAGTGAGTGAGTGTGTGTTTGAGTGAGTGAGTGTGTGTGTGTGTGAGTGAGTGAGTGAGTGTGGAGCAGTGCATGATTAAAGCAGAGATCTGGAGGAGTAAATGCTGAGTGCAGCAGTGAGATGTAGTGGGTGTGTGAGAGAGAGAGAGAGAGAGAGAGAGAGAGTGCGTGTGTGTGTGTGTGAGAGAGAGAGACACACAGATGGATGCTGGCGATGCAGAAGTGTCTCACTGCGCGTGAACAAGCGTTACATGTGGAGGAGGAAAAGGAAGATCAAAACCAATCGCTGCTCTCTCTCTGACTCACTCTTTAATGGGGACGGTTCTCTTTCAGGTCCAGTTGGCAAGATCACATTTGCAGGCGCGCAGAGGAAGTGATGTCAGTCACATTTATAGAAGTCTGATGCGTGGATGAGTTTAGCCCTACACAATGCAGTGAATCTGATCTGGTGTGTGTGTGTGTGTGTGTGTGTGTGAGATTCCTCTCTATTTAGGAGGGCTGGGCAGACTGCACCAAAACATATACACACACACACACACACACACACACACACACACACACACACATTAAATTAACGTTCCATCAACATCTGAGACGGGACCGATGACTCAGAGAGATTTGAGATCTAAACTCCTTTAACGTTTATATTTGATAGATCCGTGTGATTGAAGAGAACAGCAACAGTGACACAGTTCCACTAAAATACTTCAGTTCACGCGGCTCTTCAACAACAGAACGGATTAAAACACCAAGGATCATAAAGATTCCAGATGCTCTAAAGTCATGTGATGGTTTTGTGAGAAACAAACTGAAATGTAGATCATTATATGAGATCTCCCTCAGACTACAGTGGGATCATAAACACACACACACACACACACACACCTCAGACTACAGCGGGTCGTCCGCGTACAGGATTATAGAGATGTAACGTTCCTTCAGACGTGTTTGGGTCATGTGATCAGAGGTTCATCTTCTATCTTCTGTTCTGTTTCCTTCTCATTCCAGCTGTGGCTCATTTCTCAATGATCTAATAATTAATTTGACTCTCTAATCATGTGATCATGCTGCAGGAAATGATGTTTTATCTTTTGTTTTTGTGACTAAAAACAAAAAAGCCTTTCAACCCTAGAATAAAACATCCACATCACGGTTCCGTTCATTGACGAGCAGAGGCGACCCCGAGGTGACCTCTTGTTGACCTTATGACCTCTGATGACCCCACAGGTTTTCTTCATGCAGAAAAGTTGTTGTATTGGGTTGAGTGTGGAATAGAGTTAATAATTAAAAGATGGATGAGCCGGAGATTTCCCATCATCCTCTGCTGAAATGAAGGAGCCTGATGTGTTTCTTCATGATGATGGAAGCATGATATTTCCTTTCTTTTCTTTCTGTCGTGTCTCCATCACTCCACAGCTCATAGACATGGAGAAATGGGTACGTGGATTCACACACACGCACGCACGCAAGTGCACACACACACACCACACGCAAGTGCACACACACACACCACACGCAAGTGCACACACACGCACCAACACACACACACACACGCACGCGCACACCACACGCAAGTGCACACACTCCACACGCACACACACGCACACACACACACACCACACGCACATACGCACACTCACCCACACACCACACGCACACACACTCACACACACACGCACACACACTCACACACACAAACACACACACCACACGCTCACTCACACCACACGCAAGTGCACACACACGCACACTCAACCACCCACACACACTCGCACACACACACACGCACACAAATGCACACTCTCACACGCACGCACACACACACACAAACACACACACTCACACTCACACACACACATTCCTGCTGCATGGGTGTTGTGCACCTGATCTGAGATCAGCATGTTCCTCGTATCCCAACGTTCAGCATGTATTATGACTCTTCTTGACATTTCACCCCATTGGTTTCTTTTGGGTTCTGCCTTCATGAAAGGAACGGCTCAGACTGAATTGAGAATAATTTACTCTAGCGATTCAAACCCGTCTGACTTCCGTTCTGCTGTGAAACACTGAAGCAGACGTTCAGCAGAATGTCCCCGCTGCTCAGCTGAAGGTCGAGTCACGCGTGTTTGAACAACGTGAAGGTGTTTCTCATGTTCACATGAACCGTTCTTTAACACTCTTCTTCCTCAGTGTGTTTGTCTTGTTTTCCAGTACAGATATCTAAACATTCTTCAATCAAGACACATTTCCATCTCCTTCAATATTAATGATTGAAGAACGTTTATTTCACTGATTATAGACGTTCTTCTTCCTCATTTAGATTTGTGTTTGAGAGGTTCATTTGATCAGGAGAGTTTAAGATGCTGTGACTGACACTGAACTCTGAGTGCTGTTTTCAGCAGTGTGTGAGACAGTATGCAGTGTGTAACATTTCAAACAGGAGTGTGTTACACTGTCACATGACCTCATCAATGAGTCACCAGTTACCTGGAGATAAAGCATTTTTGAATCAAATAAGACAGCTGATGACTTCCTGTTTATCGAGCACGTTGCATTGTGGGATAGAGTGTTGGATGTTGTAGTTCATACTGCATACTCCTGTGTGTTAGTGTGGTTATCGACCTGAGCATGATGCTGATGTAGACTCATGATCCTAATGCGTTTTTATGTGTCATTAACTATGCCTTTTTGTCTTCTTATGGGCCACAGAAATTCATGATGAAGGTAGGAGTCCGTCCGTGTGTGTGTGTGTGTGTGTGTGTGTGTGTGTGTGTGTGTGTGTCCCTGTTGTTGTTGTGCGTCCTGTCATCACAGTCATGTGATGTAGTGTAATGTAGCCGTACTGTGAGCTAATTCCAGTGAGACGAGAGTGAGCACTGAAGTGAGTCTAATGAGAAAATAAAGGTCCTGTTCTTCCTGTCCTGAAGCATTACTGCAGCCATTACCTGACACACACACACACACACACACACACATACTCTCACAGCCTTAAGAGAGCCATTAACCCCCCTCCACACACACACACACACACACACACACAGGAAGTGCTGATTCCCAGGAACATCAGCCCTCACCATGGAAAAACACTCTGATGTGTCGGGATTCTTTGTTCATTTATGGCATGTAAATTGTAATTTATGTCCTTTTACTGTATATACAAATATTTTAAAATAAGTTTTATAAATATCCATTTATTTGTATATAAATGTTATAATTAGATAAAAAATATTTGTGTGTGTAAATTAGTGTATGTATGTGTGTGTTTAGGGTTGTTTTGTGATTCTGCTGTGAATCAGTGAAGTGTCATTGATTATGAATCACATTCACTGAACAGTCATGAGTTTGTACCAGTGATCAATGCTGTGTGTGTGTGTGTGTGTGTGTGTGTGTGTGTGTGTGTGTGTGTGTGTGTGTGTGTGTGTTTGTGTGTGTGTGTGTGTTTCAGACGGCGCAGGGCGGAGGTCATCGGACCCTGCTCTATGGTCACGCGGTCTTACTGAGACACTCCTACAGCGGGATGGTGTGTGTTTCTCTGATGACACGTCACACGTGTGTGTGTGTGTGTGTGTGTGTGAGGTTCATGTGTTGATGTGTTTCTCTCTCCAGTATCTGTGCTGTCTGTCTACGGCTCGTTCGTCCACTGACAAACTGGCTTTTGATGTGGGGCTTCAGGAAGACACAACAGGTGACGTCACTTCCTGTTTACATTCCCAGATAAAAGTCATTTTTCTCAGGAACATGTGCTGGTCATATTTAATCACAAAAGAAAGAGAAAGGAATAAAAACAATGAGAATGAAGCCTGTTCTCAGGAACGTTAGGAGTTTGTTTTGTTGCAATGTGACATTATTTTTATTATCATTAATGGTTCTCACTGTCAGACTGAAGGGAATCATGGGAATGAAAAACAGAACACAGAGAGTTTGAGGGTTAAAAACCATGGAATAAATTGGCTTCAGAACAATTTTTACTCAGAAATTGCCAGTAAATTACACACTTAATCAAATGTGAATGTTTTCTTGTAAAACGAACCTCAAACATTACGGGAATGTTACTTTTGAATGTTCTCTGAACACTCTGGAACAAGTAGAAACATTGTAGTAACAAAACGTCAGATGAACGTCCAACTAAAACGTAATATGTTTTTGTGCTAATGTTTTGAGAAAATTATTAAAGACCAGATAACTTTGAAAAAACATTCTATTAATGTTACTGAAAGAATGTTTGTTTAAAATTGTGAGAGAACGTTCTGAAAACGAAACATCTCCAAAGTGTGGCAGTGTGCATGTTCCTCGTGCTCTCTCACTCATGATGTGATGCTGTAAAGGGTGTGTTGCGTGTGCAGGGGAGGCGTGTTGGTGGACCATCCACCCGGCGTCCAAGCAGAGGTCAGAGGGCGAGAAGGTGCGCGTGGGGGACGACCTCATCCTGGTCAGCGTGTCATCTGAGCGTTACCTGGTGAGCTTTAACACAGCCAAACCCTGATGTGTCTGATGTTAGTCCAGCACATTGATTTATTTAGCACACACTTTTATCCAAAGTGACTTCTGAGAGTTGCCAGTTAAACAATCAGGTTTCTTTACAAACATAAAAAAAAAATTAGATTGACTTAATTATTCAGTAAAACGATATTTTATTGCGAATATTATTGTTACTTGTTCATCATTGTGTCAGTGTTTTATTTGCTGACTTTAGCAGCTTCTTTACACAAAGAACAACGTAGTGACGAAACGCGTGTGTACATGGCGGCGCATGTGGATGCAAGGAGACCCGCGGTGTGTGTAGAGAGAAATGGCTCATTCTAAGCTAATAAAAACACAACTCGATGTGCTTCTCTTCTGTCTTATTATATGACTTCAGTGTTTGAGTGACAGCTCTGATCTCTGTTCCAGCACTTGTCGTACGGGAACGGTAGTTTACACGTGGATGCAGCTTTCCAGCAAACGCTGTGGAGCGTCGCGCCGATCTGCTCCGGCAGTGAAGTGGCTCAGGGTGAGAGTGTGTGTGTGTGTGTGTGTGTGTGTGTGTGAGTGAGTGAGTGAGTGTGTGTGTGTGTGTGTGTGTGAGAGTGAGTGTGTGTGTGAGAGTGAGTGAGTGTGTGTGAGTGAATGAGTGAGTGTGTGTGAGTGAATGAGTGAGTGTGTGTGAGTGAGTGAGTGTGAGTGTGAGTGAGTGTGTGAGTGAGTGTGTGAGTGAGTGAGTGTGAGTGTGAGTGTGAGTGTGAGTGTGAGTGTGTGTGTGAGTGAGTGTGTGAGTGTGTGAGTGTGTGTATGTGTGTGTGTGAGAGTGAGTGTGTGAGTGTGTGTGAGTGTGAGTGAGTTAGTGAGTGAGTGTGTGTGTGTGTGTGTGTGTGTGTGTGTGTGTGTGTGAGAGAGAGTGTGTGTGTGTGTGTGTGTGTGTGTGTGTGTGTGTGTGAGAGTGAGTGTGTGTGTGTGTGTGTGAGTGCTTGACTGAAATGTCACTGCGTTCCACTTCCTGTTAATTTAATCAGCAACATGTGTTTCAGGCTTCCTGATTGGTGGAGATGTTCTGCGGCTGCTGCATGGTCACATGGACGAGTGTTTGACCGTCCCGTCAGGAGAACATGGAGAAGAACAGCGCAGGTCAGAGTTCAGACGTTCACTGATATGCAGGACTTTGTTATTTTCCTGTTTATTACTGTGAAGCTGCTTTGAAGCGATCTGTAGTGGATAAAGCGCTGTAGAAATAATGATTTGACTTAAAAATCCTGGGGTCTTTTTATTAAGAATATAGGTAACCCTTTACTCTAAGGTTTATTAATTAACATTAGTTAACAACATTAGTTAGCATGAACTAATAATGAACTGCACTTATACAGCATTTATTAATCTTAATTTTAATTTAAAAATGTACTAATGCTTTATTCAAATTTTGTTAACATTAGTTAATGCACTGTGAACTAACATGAACAAACAATGAACAGCTGTATTTTTATTAACTAACATTAACAAATACAGTAACACATACAGTATATTGCTCATGGTTAGCTAATGTTAGTGAATACATTAACTAATGTTAACTAATGAACCTTATTGTAAAGTGTTTCCAGAATATAAATTTTTGCTCTGAAATATTTTATCAGACAGCAATTAAGAATTGTAGGTCCTTATCCAGTAAATCATGAAAAACTGGAAAAGTAATGCAAATTCATTGGTTAAAAAGCACAGGAACACTGAAGAACGTTCAGATGTGGCTATTTATCGTGCAGAAACTCTGAGTGTCGGGCGTTTAAATACTGTTGTGGTGGTGGTGGAGAAGCTCTGGTTAGGGCGATGTGGAGGAGCCGTGTGTGTGTGCATGCGGACCGCGACGCTCAGCGGTGAGTAGAGTAAACACTCCTGATGGTTGGGCTTCAGCGGTCTGAGGGTTAGGGTAGAGTAAACACTCCTGATGGTTGGGCTTCAGTGGTCTGAGGGTTAGGGTAGAGTAAACACTCCTGATGGTTGGGCTTCAGCGGTCTGAGGGTTAGGGTAGAGTAAACACTCCTGATGGTTGGGCTTCAGTGGTCTGAGGGTTAGGGTAGAGTAAACACTCCTGATGGTTGGGCTTCAGTGGTCTGAGGGTTAGGGTAGAGTAAACACTCCTGATGGTTGGGCTTCAGCGGTCTGAGGGTTAGGGTAGAGTAAACACTCCTGATGGTTGGGCTTCAGTGGTCTGAGGGTTAGGGTAGAGTAAACACTCCTGATGGTTGGGCTTCAGCGGTCTGAGGGTTAGGGTAGAGTAAACACTCCTGATGGTTGGGCTTCAGCGGTCTGAGGGTTAGGGTAGAGTAAACACTCCTGATGGTTGGGCTTCAGTCGTCTGAGGGTTAGGGTAGAGTAAACACTCCTGATGGTTGGGCTTCAGTGGTCTGAGGGTTAGGGTAGAGTAAACACTCCTGATGGTTGGGCTTCAGTGGTCTGAGGGTTAGGGTAGAGTAAACACTCCTGATGGTTGGGCTTCAGCGGTCTGAGGGTTAGGGTAGAGTAAACACTCCTGATGGTTGGGCTTCAGTGGTCTGAGGGTTAGGGTAGAGTAAACACTCCTGATGGTTGGGCTTCAGCGGTCTGAGGGTTAGGGTAGAGTAAACACTCCTGATGGTTGGGCTTCAGTGGTCTGAGGGTTAGGGTAGAGTAAACACTCCTGATGGTTGGGCTTCAGTGGTCTGAGGGTTAGAGTAGAGTAAACACTCCTGATGGTTGGGCTTCAGTGGTCTGAGGGTTAGAGTAGAGTAAACACTCCTGATGGTTGGGCTTCAGTGGTCTGAGGGTTAGAGTAGAGTAAACACTCCTGATGGTTGGGCTTCAGTCGTCTGAGGGTTAGGGTAGAGTAAACACTCCTGATGGTTGGGCTTCAGTGGTCTGAGGGTTAGGGTAGAGTAAACACTCCTGATGGTTGGGCTTCAGTGGTCTGAGGGTTAGGGTAGAGTAAACACTCCTGATGGTTGGGCTTCAGTGGTCTGAGGGTTAGGGTAGAGTAAACACTCCTGATGGTTGGGCTTCAGCGGTCTGAGGGTTAGGGTAGAGTAAACACTCCTGATGGTTGGGCTTCAGTGGTCTGAGGGTTAGGGTAGAGTAAACACTCCTGATGGTTGGGCTTCAGTGGTCTGAGGGTTAGGGTAGAGTAAACACTCCTGATGGTTGGGCTTCAGTGGTCTGAGGGTTAGAGTAGAGTAAACACTCCTGATGGTTGGGCTTCAGTGGTCTGAGGGTTAGGGTAGAGTAAACACTCCTGATGGTTGGGCTTCAGCGGTCTGAGGGTTAGGGTAGAGTAAACACTCCTGATGGTTGGGCTTCAGTGGTCTGAGGGTTAGGGTAGAGTAAACACTCCTGATGGTTGGGCTTCAGTGGTCTGAGGGTTAGGGTAGAGTAAACACTCCTGATGGTTGGGCTTCAGTGGTCTGAGGGTTAGAGTAGAGTAAACACTCCTGATGGTTGGGCTTCAGTGGTCTGAGGGTTAGAGTAGAGTAAACACTCCTGATGGTTGGGCTTCAGTGGTCTGAGGGTTAGAGTAGAGTAAACACTCCTGATGGTTGGGCTTCAGTGGTCTGAGGGTTAGAGTAGAGTAAACACTCCTGATGGTTGGGCTTCAGTGGTCTGAGGGTTAGAGTAGAGTAAACACTCCTGATGGTTGGGCTTCAGTGGTCTGAGGGTTAGGGTAGAGTAAACACTCCTGATGGTTGGGCTTCAGTGGTCTGAGGGTTAGGGTAGAGTAAACACTCCTGATGGTTGGGCTTCAGTGGTCTGAGGGTTAGAGTAGAGTAAACACTCCTGATGGTTGGGCTTCAGTGGTCTGAGGGTTAGAGTAGAGTAAACACTCCTGATGGTTGGGCTTCAGCGGTCTGAGGGTTAGAGTAGAGTAAACACTCCTGATGGTTGGGCTTCAGTGGTCTGAGGGTTAGAGTAGAGTAAACACTCCTGATGGTTGGGCTTCAGTGGTCTGAGGGTTAGGGTAGAGTAAACACTCCTGATGGTTGGGCTTCAGTGGTCTGAGGGTTAGGGTAGAGTAAACACTCCTGATGGTTGGGCTTCAGTGGTCTGAGGGTTAGAGTAGAGTAAACACTCCTGATGGTTGGGCTTCAGCGGTCTGAGGGTTAGGGTAGAGTAAACACTCCTGATGGTTGGGCTTCAGTGGTCTGAGGGTTAGGGTAGAGTAAACACTCCTGATGGTTGGGCTTCAGTGGTCTGAGGGTTAGGGTAGAGTAAACACTCCTGATGGTTGGGCTTCAGTGGTCTGAGGGTTAGGGTAGAGTAAACACTCCTGATGGTTGGGCTTCAGTGGTCTGAGGGTTAGAGTAGAGTAAACACTCCTGATGGTTGGGCTTCAGCGGTCTGAGGGTTAGAGTAGAGTAAACACTCCTGATGGTTGGGCTTCAGCGGTCTGAGGGTTAGAGTAGAGTAAACACTCCTGATGGTTGGGCTTCAGTGGTCTGAGGGTTAGAGTAGAGTAAACACTCCTGATGGTTGGGCTTCAGCGGTCTGAGGGTTAGGGTAGAGTAAACACTCCTGATGGTTGGGCTTCAGCGGTCTGAGGGTTAGAGTAGAGTAAACACTCCTGATGGTTGGGCTTCAGCGGTCTGAGGGTTAGGGTAGAGTAAACACTCCTGATGGTTGGGCTTCAGTGGTCTGAGGGTTAGAGTAGAGTAAACACTCCTGATGGTTGGGCTTCAGCGGTCTGAGGGTTAGGGTAGAGTAAACACTCCTGATGGTTGGGCTTCAGCGGTCTGAGGGTTAGAGTAGAGTAAACACTCCTGATGGTTGGGCTTCAGTGGTCTGAGGGTTAGGGTAGAGTAAACACTCCTGATGGTTGGGCTTCAGTGGTCTGAGGGTTAGAGTAGAGTAAACACTCCTGATGGTTGGGCTTCAGTGGTCTGAGGGTTAGAGTAGAGTAAACACTCCTGATGGTTGGGCTTCAGTGGTCTGAGGGTTAGGGTAGAGTAAACACTCCTGATGGTTGGGCTTCAGTGGTCTGAGGGTTAGGGTAGAGTAAACACTCCTGATGGTTGGGCTTCAGCGGTCTGAGGGTTAGAGTAGAGTAAACACTCCTGATGGTTGGGCTTCAGCGGTCTGAGGGTTAGAGTAGAGTAAACACTCCTGATGGTTGGGCTTCAGCGGTCTGAGGGTTAGAGTAGAGTAAACACTCCTGATGGTTGGGCTTCAGCGGTCTGAGGGTTAGGGTAGAGTAAACACTCCTGATGGTTGGGCTTCAGCGGTCTGAGGGTTAGAGTAGAGTAAACACTCCTGATGGTTGGGCTTCAGTGGTCTGAGGGTTAGGGTAGAGTAAACACTCCTGATGGTTGGGCTTCAGTGGTCTGAGGGTTAGAGTAGAGTAAACACTCCTGATGGTTGGGCTTCAGTGGTCTGAGGGTTAGAGTAGAGTAAACACTCCTGATGGTTGGGCTTCAGTGGTCTGAGGGTTAGAGTAGAGTAAACACTCCTGATGGTTGGGCTTCAGTGGTCTGAGGGTTAGGGTAGAGTAAACACTCCTGATGGTTGGGCTTCAGTGGTCTGAGGGTTAGGGTAGAGTAAACACTCCTGATGGTTGGGCTTCAGCGGTCTGAGGGTTAGAGTAGAGTAAACACTCCTGATGGTTGGGCTTCAGCGGTCTGAGGGTTAGAGTAGAGTAAACACTCCTGATGGTTGGGCTTCAGCGGTCTGAGGGTTAGAGTAGAGTAAACACTCCTGATGGTTGGGCTTCAGCGGTCTGAGGGTTAGAGTAGAGTAAACACTCCTGATGGTTGGGCTTCAGCGGTCTGAGGGTTAGGGTAGAGTAAACACTCCTGATGGTTGGGCTTCAGTGGTCTGAGGGTTAGGGTAGAGTAAACACTCCTGATGGTTGGGCTTCAGTGGTCTGAGGGTTAGGGTAGAGTAAACACTCCTGATGGTTGGGCTTCAGTGGTCTGAGGGTTAGGGTAGAGTAAACACTCCTGATGGTTGGGCTTCAGTCGTCTGAGGGTTAGGGTAGAGTAAACACTCCTGATGGTTGGGCTTCAGTGGTCTGAGGGTTAGAGTAGAGTAAACACTCCTGATGGTTGGGCTTCAGTGGTCTGAGGGTTAGGGTAGAGTAAACACTCCTGATGGTTGGGCTTCAGTGGTCTGAGGGTTAGGGTAGAGTAAACACTCCTGATGGTTGGGCTTCAGTGGTCTGAGGGTTAGAGTAGAGTAAACACTCCTGATGGTTGGGCTTCAGTGGTCTGAGGGTTTCATCTCCTCCTCAGGTCGGCCGCTGTGGTCGGATGTTGTTGGCATTCCTGTAAAGAGCTCAGAGATCTGGGCAGTGTTGGGGAAAAGTCATTCATTTCAATATTGTGGTACTCCCTATAAAGTAACTAATTACTTTTTATGGAAAATAATGTGTTGCTTTTTCTCACCTGGCTGAGGCTTGATCTCTTTTTCGTAAGTGTTTAATGCTGTAATGCATTCAACAGCATAATATATATAACACACACCTTTATTTTTGATAAATATTCTTATTCTGAATAAATATTCCCTGACTCTTTCCTCTGTTCGCTCATTCATGGCTAAGTGACTGCGTTGTGGAGAAGTGAGAGGATTTTAATTCAGTACTTTAAAAATGTTTAAGCAATTTAATTAAACTAAAATGTAACGTGCATTACTTTTTTGAAGCAGTAACTCAAATATTAATTTATAAAGTAATGCATTGGTTTACTCGTTACATCAAAAAAGTAATCTGATGATGTAATGTATGTTACTTCTAATGTTACTTTACTCGTTACATCAAAAAGTATTCTGATTACATAAAGCGTTACCCCAACACTGGATCTGCATGCACATTTGTCCTCATATCTGAAGGGAAGAAATCAAAACAGGATCAAAATATGTATGTAATGTGCAGATCTTGAATGAGGAGTTTGATCATCCTGATGTTGTAGAACAGAAATAGGAACATTATCCAACCGTGACTGGCATATAAGAGGGAAATGAGAAGCAGAATATGAGGCCTTCATGTTCCTCTGGTATCTCAATGCTGGTTCTGCAGATGTAGGACGTTCACTCGCTCAGATGAGAGTCTCTCGGGTCTCGTGCTGAGGCTATACGAGACAGAATGAGATCTTGTGTGATTGTGTGTGTGCTGCTGTAATTACAGAAACACCTGTCCTCTCTGGGACATCACACGGATATAAATGTGTTATCCTGTTCCTCTCTCTACAGCAAACTGTCCAACCCAGAAAGAACCGGTCAGTTCAGTGAGAGATTGAGATCCAGAACAATCGCTCTTAAACAGTGTTGGGGAAGCTACTTTTAAAAGTAATGCATTATAGTATTGCTTTTGTGTTACTTTTCTCACCTAGGCTGGGCTTGCTTGTTCGTTTTTTAATAACAACAAAAAAGAAGATCTATTTTTGGCTAATGTTAAGGCCCTTTCACCCCAAAAGTGACATGAATAATCTAGAGATGTTCCGATAACCTTTTTCCCTCCCCGATACCGATTCCGATACCTGGACTCAGGGTATCGGCCGGTACCGAGTACTGATCCGATACCTGGGTGTGTGTGCATCTATACAGCTGCAATTCATACTAGCCCTGTATGAATTGATATAATTATTTTATGGTGTGCTTCAGACTCATCCCTTAATTAAACATGAACAAATACATACAGTGAACTAGAGTATTTTTATTATCTGACATACCTTTCACAGCAATATATTATTTATTTTTCTTAAGTGAAAAAGAACTTCAAATGCAGCCACACATCTAATACTGTAAACTGAAAAGGGTATTTTAGTTTTACCATATAACTGTATAAAAAAGTGCAACAAATAAATCTAGGAATCTAAAAAATTATATATGAATAATATAAGAAAATAATCTCTTTATGACTTAAAAGTCCAGAAACAATTTTGTTAAATAAACGGCATTTCAGTTTTGACAGCGGCTGGTCATCCAGAACAATAAACTCGATAATTTTGTCGGTTATATTTATTGCTCTTTGGCTGTCTTTTGAAAACTTTTCTCTTTGTTTGAATGAAGCTTCCAGAGATTGTTGATTCTGGCGCGTCTCGTTCTTCTCTGCCCTTGCCTGTGTGTGACCCTCGTGTTCTGCGGGGTGACGCGTCTTCAAATGCTTTAAGTTACTCGTGTTGAAGTTGCTAATACTTGTTCCATCCCTCGAAATTGCAGTATGGCATACGAGACATGTCGCCGTTTTACTGGCTGGTTGGTTCAGTCTGAAATACTACTAAACAGCGGACGCACTGATAGCGCGCGTGCGTTTTCTTCTTCGCTGATCTAAACAGTGGTCGCTTGTGGCAACAGCACAACTTCCTGTGTCGCCGCAAGCAACAACTGTTTAGAGCAGCGAAGAAGAATTGATCTCCGATTTGCAGCGTTAAGCAAAGCTCGCGTGCATAACTAGGTATTTTTTAAGAAAATGGTATCGGATCGGTACATGGATAGAAGTACTCGCCGATACCGATGCCGGAATTTTTATTGGTATCGGCGGCATTTCCGATACTAGTATCGGAATCGGAACAACTCTAGAATAATCCTCAGGCTGATGTAAATGCATATTTACTCCTGTACAGTAGAGGGCGCCGCTCAAACAAACCTTTCAGCTGTTCTGTTGTGGATTAAAGAACAATGGAATACAGGAGGAGGAAGTTCAACACTCTAATCTAAAGTAGTTTCTGCTTATTAGTATGGTTGAATTAGATCATTGAAGGTCAGCAGCAAAGACACTGGTTAATAAAGTGAGATTAAATACATAAAGTATATTTGTGTAATTTAATATAGTTAATTAAAAAAAGTTTTGTGTAAAATGTATTTTACTGTTTTTATTCATTTTGAGGAATACTGAATGTTTTCGTGCAAGTGAGATGAGTAAATGCATGTTCACATTAAGGCTGATTGATACTTCTGCGTGGGACTAGCGCCTGCAGACTAGCGCCTCGACGCTGACGGCTACACGTTGGTTTTCATTTATACTTATAATTAGCATTTATACCCGGGGGAGCGGTTCTAGCAGACCAATCACAGCGCTTGCGTCCGCGTAGAATTGATGTGTTCTTACATTTTTGGAGAGGTGCGTGTCAGGGTGCGCCGAAGGGGTCGCGCGCTACACAGCGCGCTACACAGATATTTTGTTGTAAATTGAAAAAGTAATGCTTTACTTTACTAGTTATATGAAAAAGTAATCTGATTACGTAACTCAAGTTACTTGTAATGAGTAACCCCCAACACTGCTCCAAAAACACAACACAAACTGACTATAATCTGGAGTGTATGAAGGCGAGCTAATAAGAGCTGCGCATGTAAACCTCACTCCCCAGATCTCAAGAGGCACGCTAGCGACTGACGACTTTAGCGGCCTTGCTAGCGGCGGTCGGAGCGCGGCTGGAGTCGCACCGGTTACATGACCACCTCAGCTCCACATATACGTCTGCTTGATTTGCTCTTGAACTGTGTTTCTCGTCACCGGCGGCCTTGAGCGAGTCACGTCTGCTTTTGAATGCGGGATGAGTTCAAAGAAGATTTCTCTGTATCCATCCGTCTCTTTGTTGCATGAGTGTTACGCAAGAGTGTTGCGAGGAGTGCTGCATTGTGGGATGTGTGGAGGTGTGTGTGTGTGTGTTTCTCTCTCAGCGCTGTGTAAAAGCAGCAGCAGACGTTCCCAGTGCACATCATGTTCCAGACGCTGATGTGCAGAGGTCACATGGACACACCGTGCTGAATGACGTCTGAATAACCGTTGTGTGTTTTCACATGTTTTAAAGCACGTATGCAGTCTCAACCTTCAGCTGCCTTCAAGAATCGCACACAGAATAGTATTGTTTTAATGTGGTGGGTTTTGATTCGTGCTTTGCAGTTTGCTGCACAGGAAGTGATGTCATTATTGGTGTAAATAAAGGGCTATATAATATATACAATTTATGATGTAGGCCCTCTCATATTGATTTTCAAGGGCATTTTTACCTTTCATGAGGGCTTTTTTCCAGCTATATAAAACTGTGAATCTATACAATAAAATAAAACTAAATAAAATAAAATACTGTAGTTGAATAATTTATCTGAAATTATAATTAATTTGACAATGGGGGCTATTTTCCAGCCATATAAAATTGTGTGGAATCCATAAAAATAATAATAAAATAAAACCGAACAAAACAAAGCAATTTATCTGAAATTATAATTAATGTGACAATCAGAGCAATTATGGCTATTATGGTAAATAATGTTTTCAAGTGTTGAATTGTCACTGACACTGATCTCTTATTATATCTGCATTGACGACACACACCACTAACACACACTAGTTTGGCATTATTTTCCTGTTTATTACTGTGAATCTGCTTTGAAATGATCTCTATTGTATAAAGCGCTGTAGAAGTATTTTGCTCCGAGCTCTGCTTCGTTTGTGATTCTGCGTTCATTATTCTGTTTAAATGGACAGATCTAGTCCTGTATTCAGTGTGTGGTGTTGTTTGTCTCCTCAGGACGGTGCATTACGAGGGTGGAGCCGTGTCCATCCACGCCAGATCCCTGTGGAGGCTGGAGACGCTGCGAGTCGCGTGAGTGAACGTCTGAGTTCACGGAGCATCATCACGCCAGTCTTCAGTGTCACATGAGCCTTCAGAAATCAGTATAATATGATGATTTCAATTTGGTTCTATTTTTATGTCACACTTTTAAAAATGCATGTGACATGAACTAAAATACATTCTGATTTCATGGGGCTTTACTGATAAAGTAGAGCACAGACTCATGTTTGACCCTGAAAGAGCCCATGATGCCGCAGTGATGATGTCATCAGCTCTCAGGTTTGACCCTTCTGGCAGCAGAAGCAGCGTTTGTTCCCATGAAGCCTTTAATTACACACTGCAGGACGCCTGACTAAAAATATTCGGAGGACGCTGAAGTTGGAAGCGTTTTATCAAAAGTGGCGTTTTGGGGTTGGGCCAGATTCTGGAGCAGGAGCCGACACAGTTCTACTTTTGCTTTTATATACAAGCGAACCGTTTTCATCATAAGCATCAAAGCTGCGTAGATGTCATTTTACTCATGTGGTTCCAAACCTGTATGAATCTCCTGAGCCGCTGTTTGTCTTGGAAGAGTACAGTTATCAGCTCCCAAACACAAAATTAATTCACCATGAAAGTATCATAACATATGACTCAAGCGCTATATATATATATATATATACAGTCATCTATTCACACTCCTTCAACATTTCTCACATTATCAGTTTATTCGCTATAGTTTAGAAAATGGTAATAAATATGACAGAACTCAGAGTTATTAAACTGATATTTCACTGGTTTTGTCCGTCCTTCTGTTAGACTCACACATGAATTATGTTGAATATCTGTCAGCTGTTAAATTTAATACACAATTAGATAATACCAGTTTAGCTCAACCAGTGACCAAGCAATGCTTAATGTTGTTCAGTCTGTGTGTAAAAGAGCATTAGTTATTAAAGAAAAAACACTTCAGCAAAACATGATCAGCTCAAAGTGTCCGAATCATTTTTGGTCCCAAATTTTATAAATGTCACTGATTTTTGTGTATAATATGTCACATTTACTTTATTTCGCTCTCCTCACTTACATAAATGAACTATAGTGTCCTGCACACACTAGTGAAAACATATCCAAAATGATATCTGGTGTGTGAATAATTGTTGGTTTGAGTGTGTGTATATATATATGTGTGTGTGTGTGTGTGTGTGTGCAGGTGGAGCGGCAGTCACATCCGCTGGGGTCAGCCGTTTCGCCTGCGTCACGTGACCACCGGGAAATATCTCAGCATGATGGACGATCAAGGGCTCCTGCTGATGGACAAGGAGAAAGCGGACATCAAATCGACGGCTTTCTGCTTCCGTTCCTCAAAAGTGAGACTGACAATAACCTGAGCGTCTAATGCCTCATTATCAGACCGCTCATTTGCATATGAGTGAGAATGTAGATTAAGATCCTGAATTTGAATTGGATTTGTGTCAGGAAGCAAACATGATTGAATGGATGAAAAAAATCATGCTTTAGTAAATCATAATTATGACAAAAAGTCAATTTCGACTTTATCTCATAATACAGTGGTGGCCAAAGTTATAAGAACACGATATATTTAAGAGGGTTCAGTTGTTATTTTCCAAGAGGACAATGACCCTAAACATTCCTCCAACTATTGCCGGAATATTGAAAATGATGAACCGTCATTGTCCACACCTCAGCCCATCCAGCAGATGTATAATATATATTGGCACTGTGCCAGAGAGCTGCTGTAATTGCTGCAAAAGGTGGACATACCAAATATTAAAGTTAAAAGTGGATTAAAACACTACGACTCACTTCATCTGATATTTGTTGTGCTCAGAGCAACCATCTGCATGTTTCATGAACATTATGAAACTAAATCATGTTTTGTAGGCAAAAAAAAGTCAATATTTTCAGATCTGTCAGGTGTTCTAATCATTTTGGCCACCACTGTAATATGACATTATTATGGCTTAAAATATCATAGTTTTGACTTTTTATCTCATAAATATGATTTAGTATGTCATAATTTCAATTTTGTATTAGGATTGAGAATTATAACTGAAGAAAGAATAGTTGTTGGCTGTTAATTGACTGTTTTGTCACTATTGATCTATTGATATGAGTTTAGAGAAATATGAGCAGAAATGTGTTTTACATATCAGGTATTAAAATGTCATTTTTATTATTCGTAATTGTGTTCATAATTAATACACATTTTTATGTTTATTCATTTTAACAATTGATATTTTGATGAGGCACACTGTTCAAATCTCAAAATTTAACTATATCATCCATCTCTAATATTAACAGCCAACAATTATTCTTTCTTCAGTTATAATTCTCAATCCTAATACAAAATTTAAATGATGACATACTAATTCATATTTATGAGATTAAAAGTCAAATTTAAGATATTCTAAGCCATAATAATGTCATATTACAGTGGTGGCCAAAATGATTAGAACATTTTCTGTAAAGCTGAAACAGCGTGTGTGTGAGAAGAGAGATGTACGACTTGCCTTGTGATGTCTTCCTGTCACGCGAGTTCAACTTTCTGAGTTGAGAGCTATTAAAGTCAAATTGAACTCAGTTTTTGAATGTATATTTTTGCTGAACTCTTCTCAGGTCAGCATGAGTGTTTACCCATGATCCTCTGCTCCCTGTGCTGCAGGAGAAGCTGGACTTTGGCCTGAGGAAGGAGGTGGATGGTATGGGTGTCCCAGACATTAAATATGGAGACTCGGTGTGCTATATCCAGCACGTGGACGCCGGGCTCTGGCTCACGTACCAGTCTGTGGACGCCAAGTGTGCCCGCATGGGCGGCGTGCAGAGGAAGGTGAGGACGGCTCCGGCGTTACGTTCACATCCAACATGACACGACTCCATTCCATTCTCATTCATAAGCTTGCGATTTGATTCAATTCCAATCTTGATATCAGTAAGGTAAAGTCACTACCCACATTTAAGAAAATACCAAGCTGACATGGAGAGAGACAGAGTAAAAAAGTCTGCGAAAAATGTTGAAAAGTGTAAAGATTCAGAAGCGAAGACCAGGAGACTCGGTTGTATCTTTTGCAGGTTCTTTATTGCACACGAGCTGGCGTTGCTGTAGTCTTTACCACGCGTCGTCACGAGTCTAACTAAGGGAAAACATTTTCCTTACGTTTATCTCTTTACAAAGGGGAGGGGTTTACAAGCCATGTAAATGACGTGAACAGGTTTGGGAAACCAGTTCTAGAGCGAAAACTGTTGCCCCTCTTAGTCCAAATCACATACCTATTCAGAGACTGAGAGTCAAGAAACAGGACCAAGAGTTTCAGTAGTCTGCTTACAATAGAGGGAAACAGGACTGTCAGGAAGAAGCAATTAAGAGTATCAGTAATCAAATACAGAAAGACAGGATTTGCCAGATTCTGTTTCTGGAAACCTGTTTCACAGCTGATCCTAACCTGAAATGAACATTCTCAGTTATACTTTGGTATTGGAATCTAAATTAAACATTTAATACATTTGTAACCCTTCAAAAGTTAAGGTATGTTAAGGTATGTAATGTAGACAAGAAAACATGAAAATGTGAAGAAAAAAAAAGAAATTCACAAAGTAAACGTTTTGCTTGAAAGAAAGACCTGTTGTAATGCTACTTTTTCACTTGCACACATCCCTTAAAGCCTGATATGTAGTAGTAAGTTATTTTCATCCTGTTTTATCTCAGTGCCTCTAACAGTTGGTGACGGTAGAGTCACAGACACAACTTGGACTAAAAAACGATTTTTCAAAATGTCACTTTAGACAATTATTATTCATCATCTACTATTTTATTCATATATTACACTACTTTTGTGATGCTAAGACTTTGGGAAACCCATTTCAAGGACCAAAATAATTCGTCCTCATATAATTCGACTAATAATTTTCACCTTTTAGAGCCAAATTATCCCTCTCTCTCTCTTTACACAATGCTCTAGGACAACTGGTGAGATCATCAGTAAGAGAGCTGGGTTTTCTCTGAACATTTTGATATAAAACATATTGGATTATGTTATGTAATTTCCTTTAAAAGGTGAATTTTATAAGATATGTAAAATCAAAGAAAAAGTGAAATAATGCACTTAGACCTCAGAGGGTTAAAGCACATCTGTTACTAATGTCCGGGACATCTTCATGATGGGTGTTGGATCATTACCTTCTCTATGTTTATTGTGTTTCATTTATTTAAAGGTGCCCTATAATGATTTGAAATAATATTTAAATTTGGTCTTTGATATCTACATAGAGGGTATTTCATATTTTAGGTCATTTAAAATGTCCAGAAATGGTTTTACAGGTCCATGTTCAACTCTAGAAATTGCCCCTAGAATGAAATGGTCTGTTTTTACCTTATTTGGAAGGGTCATGAATAGTAATGAAGAGCTCTGCACTGATTGGCTGTTTAGGTTCCTGATGTCCAGCGTGACAATGGAGAGATTAGGTTGGGAATTTGCATCTGTTTCTACTGTATTATTTTTTAGAATTATATAACAACACAGGCAATAAATATTAATCCTCCGCATAAACACTTTGTCACACTAGTTATACGTTGACTCGTTACTTGGAGTATTATGTTACTGTACTATGGTGTTGCGCTGGATCTAGATAACAGTGTAAATCATCGTTAATAAGATCACTACTTACCGCTTGCGGGATTAGAGTTGGAGTTGCCCCCTTCTTCAGTAAAAGACGCTTAGAGAAGCCTGCTTGAAATTGTCCCAGATTTGTAAATGAGTCTGAGGTGAAATGCGCGGAGCAAACTAACAGTTTATAATTAAAGTGTTGCGGTATTCGATTGTAAATAAACATCAACCACGCCTGTTGACATGTCTTTTCTGAAGGAAGGGTATGAAAAGTAGTCACATTCCCTGCACAGCCTGGGACATAACATTTATTGCCATGGTCTGCCATTTTCCCTATGAGTCTCGATTGTATCTTCCCCTGCAAAACTTCCTATGCTTCGACTGCGCAGTTCCACTTGTCATTGAACATGGGCTGGCATATGCAAATTTGTGGAGGCATACATATTAATGATCCCGACTATTGCGTCACAGTCGGTATTGTGTGGAGATCCGACCGTTTTTCAGGGGTGTTTTTCATAAACGTGAATTAAATGAGAAAGCGAAAACAGTCCAGTTTGAGATTCACTCTATGTCATGTCCATGCACTGAACTCTTGTTATTTGACTATACCAAGGTAAATTCAATTTTGAATTATAGGTCACCTTTAATTTATATTTTTTTGATTGTGAAGCACTTGGGCAACAGCTGTTGCATTTAATGTGCTATAAAAAAAAGCAATTGATATTTATCAGGTTCAGAACACATCAGTTTTTCTCAAGGAAAAAGATCTCTGTAAACTAAACAGGAACCCTGTCACTCGCTACATAACTGTAATATTACAGGCTAAAATTAACAACTCATGTGTATACAAACATTTAAATTGCACATAAGGCAGTTTTTATTAGAATTAAAAAAATGTATGACATAATTATATATTTTTCTAGCTAACTGTCGAGTTTATGGTCACTGAAAGATGAATTACGTGACATTATTGTTCTCAAGCAGTTTTATTGACGTCTTTCCTCTGTTTAAACACTGATTGATGGATCACAGGAGACATGATTGATCTCAGTGAGTTGTTCTGTGTCTGTCAACATTCCTTCTGATGTTCACGGATGTTTATTTGCTGCTGTAACTAGTAGTAAAGAGGAAGAGATGATCGGTTCATCTGTCACACACATTAAAGACACACACACACACATTTATTGACTGAATGTAGTGATAAAACTGACCGAATTGGAAAGCTGAGACATCGTTTCATATCAAATGTATCAAAGCTTATAGTGATTATTATGGTAGGAGCTACAAATAATGCTTAATAAAGTTTTGTTCACGCATCAAATGAAAACAGCACAGACTAAAAGATCGATTCTTAGGATTTAGTGACAATTAAAATGAATAATTTCAATCCATCGCCTGTTTGATATGAAAGTGTTTGACAGGATGAATGTGTGTGTGAGAGTTCAGTGTGATGTCTTCATTCACGTGACGCCCTTAAGCTGCTTCTGAGTGAGATTCATCACAGACTCTCACACCCTCATGACTAGCGCAGACAGATACACTCTACCACATCCGTGTGTGTGTGGATGATAAATGTAATGCACAGGTGTGTGTGTGTTTTAGGCCATCATGCATCATGAGGGTCACATGGATGACGGATTGACGCTCTCGCGATCACAACACGAGGAGTCGCGCACCGCTAGAGTCATACGCAGCACGGTTTTCCTGTTCAACCGCTTCATCAGGTGACACACACACACACAACATACACACACTCACACACACACACACACGCACGCACACACACACACACACACTCACACACACACACACACACGCACGCACACACACACACACACACAACATACACACACTCACACACACACACACACACACTCACACACACACACACACACACACACACACACAACACACACACACACACACACACTCACACACACACACACACACACACACACTCACACACACACACACACACACACACACACTCACTCACAGACACACACACACTCACTCACACACACTCACACACACACACTCACACACACACACACACACACACACACACACACAACACACACACACACACACACACACACACACACACTCACACACACACACACACACTCTCACACACACACACACACACACACTCACTCACAGACACACACACATCTGTAGCGCTGTACCACACATCTGTGTTTTATCTGTCCCGCTCCTCTTCTTCAGGGGTTTGGACGCTCTGAGTAAGAAGGGGAACACATCCACCCTGGATCTGCCCATCGAGTCGGTCAGTCTGAGTCTGCAGGATCTGATCGGATACTTTCATCCGCCCGACGAGCACCTGGAGCACGAGGACAAACAGAACCGGCTCCGGGCGCTCAAGAGCCGACAGAACCTGTTCCAGGAGGAGGTGCACATCAACACACACAACACACATCAACACACACAACGTCATGCCGGCCTCGAAGTGCTTCGTTTTAATCAGAAACCTGTGATGATTCTGTTAACCGTGACACTAATACCCATAAAACCCCACAGCAGATCTCCTTCCCTAATCCCACACCACAGCTACAACATGAGAGATTTTGGACTCTTAACTTATAACATAATAGGATATGATATCTGGCTTCTGTTCTGGAGAAATAATAAAGTATAAATAATAATAATGTCTAAATTGTCTTGTTAATTCAGAGGTCACTTTCTGCACTTTATGTAGAATAAAACACAGATTGAAGCGTAAGTCTGCTGGTGTTTCAGAGAGAGCAGAAGTGTCGAGCTGCTCTAGTAAAGTGTGTTTTGTGAATGATATCTAAAGATGAACTTATGAACATGAGCACACACGTGAAACAGAGGAGTATTTCTGCTGTTGTGTCCATGAAGAATCATAAAGTAATAGTTCTAGTTGACTCAGACAAACCACTAATATGACCTCAAATATTTCTCACACAGTTTATAGCTGTAGATTCTTAATGGATGATTGCTGATGGATTTTAGGAGAAGGGTTTGAGACGATGTTGATATTTCAACTGCAAGCTCAACAGTCTCATGATCTGTGAAGAAGGAAGCTCATGCATGAGTTCATGTGTGTGTGTGTGTGTGTGTGTGTCTCTAGGGAATGATCAACCTGGTGCTGGAGTGTATCGATCGTTTGCATGTCTACAGCAGTGCGGCTCATTTTGCAGATGTTGCTGGTAAAGAAGCCGGAGAATCCTGGAAGTCCATCCTGAACTCCCTCTACGAGCTCCTCGGTATGATCCATATTTCATCTGCATACGTCAATATTGGTTGTAAACCTGCTGACGTGGAGCCCATGAGCTCGGATGCGTCTCACCCGTGTTCTTCTGCTCAGGAGAGGCGGACTGTATCCACAATAGCATTCTAGTACCTGATTATAATGAATATTCTGCATTTGTAATTATGTTTGTGTAAAAACATCTGAACTTGTGATCAAATAATGAGTAAATGGAGAATGTCAGGTGCATTGCATTGTGCGGTGGATACAGTGTTTTGCAGTGTGCTCTGTTGTATACTGAATATTCTGACACATCTAGAACAGATCATCTAGAACAGATCATCTAGAACAGATCATCTAGAACAGATCATCTAGAACAGATCATCGATCATCTAGAACAGATCATCTAGAACAGATCATCTAGAACAGATCATCGATCATCTAGAACAGATCATCTAGAACAGATCATCTAGAACAGATCATCTAGAACAGATCATCTAGAACAGATCATCGATCATCTAGAACAGATCATCGACCATCTAGAACAGATCATCTAGAACAGATCATCTAGAACAGATCATCGACCATCTAGAACAGATCATCGATCATCTAGAACAGATCATCGATCATCTAGAACAGATCATCGATCATCTAGAACAGATCATCTAGAACAGATCATCTAGAACAGATCATCTAGAACAGATCATCGATCATCTAGAACAGATCATCTAGAACAGATCATCTAGAACAGATCATCTAGAACAGATCATCGATCATCTAGAACAGATCATCTAGAACAGATAATCTAGAACAGATCATCGATCATCTAGAACAGATCATCTAGAACAGATCATCTAGAACAGATCATCTAGAACAGATCATCGATCATCTAGAACAGATCATCTAGAACAGATCATCGATCATCTAGAACAGATCATCTAGAACAGATCATCTAGAACAGATCATCGATCATCTAGAACAGATCATCGATCATCTAGAACAGATCATCGATCATCTAGAACAGATCATCTAGAACAGATCATCTAGAACAGATCATCGATCATCTAGAACAGATCATCGATCATCTAGAACAGATCATCTAGAACAGATCATCTAGAACAGATCATCGATCATCTAGAACAGATCATCGATCATCTAGAACAGATCATCTAGAACAGATCATCTAGAACAGATCATCTAGAACAGATCATCGATCATCTAGAACAGATCATCTAGAACAGATCATCTAGAACAGATCATCGATCATCTAGAACAGATCATCTAGAACAGATAATCTAGAACAGATCATCGATCATCTAGAACAGATCATCTAGAACAGATCATCTAGAACAGATCATCGATCATCTAGAACAGATCATCGATCATCTAGAACAGATCATCTAGAACAGATCATCGATCATCTAGAACAGATCATCTAGAACAGATCATCTAGAACAGATCATCGATCATCTAGAACAGATCATCTAGAACAGATCATCTAGAACAGATCATCGATCATCTAGAACAGATCATCGATCATCTAGAACAGATCATCGATCATCTAGAACAGATCATCTAGAACAGATCATCTAGAACAGATCATCTAGAACAGATCATCGATCATCTAGAACAGATCATCGATCATCTAGAACAGATCATCTAGAACAGATCATCTAGAACAGATCATCGATCATCTAGAACAGATCATCGATCATCTAGAACAGATCATCTAGAACAGATCATCTAGAACAGATCATCTAGAACAGGGGTTCCCAACCTTTTTTGTGCCAGGGACCAGCAAATTCATAAAAAAAATTCCAGGGACCAGTTGTCAATTTTAATGCCTCAATTTTAAGATGTATCGTTTGGATTCGGAACATATCACTGTGTAAAACAGTAACAGCCTATAATTTCTTTACATATAATGAACTAGGTGGCAACAAAGGCTACTTATATGAATATACCAATCTTTTTAAACTTTCAGACCGGTTCACAAAATGTTTCCCTTTTCTCCCATACAATTAGGTCTACTTCAAAAGCAACTCACACAGCACTCACTCATAGCAGGTGGCAGAAATGGCAAATTGTATTTTACATTGAATTTACTTCTATTGGCATGTACCAAGTTTTCACATACAAGGAATTTGCTTTGGTGTTTTGGTGCAAAATAGGGATGTTAACGTTTAATCGACGATAAGCAGGTTCATGCGCGTGCGTGCTGCTCAACCGCGAAACATGTAAAGAGAGCGCGCCGGTTCATTACACTATCATGACTATAAGTTTGCGTGTGCATTCGCAGCCTTTTGTTTTGTGCAAATGTAAGTTGTAATATTGTGTTTATTTTGTGTAGGCCTATCTATATCTGATTTATCTCACGACATATAGGATGCATTTGGTTAAAAATTAATGTAGTAAAGTGTATGGTGATACTCTTCAGCTTCAGCGCTCGCAGCTCAAACGACACTGCACGACTAATAATGACTGTTGGTAGCCTACTGTCATATTATATAACATTATAAAGAGAACAATGTTTTAATAAAACATTGTGAATTATTTGGGTTTAGTTGCTGTGTCGCGTTGCTCCAGGAAGAGCGCGTCCACAACATGAGTCATTCTGAATGGCACGTAGTTCAAATTCACTTGTGCATTCTCGTAATTTTGTGCAGTTATAATTTGTAATGTTATGTTTATTTTGTATATATCTGATTAATATCATATAGGATACGTTTCTTTGAGTTGAATAAAGTGCTAGCAAAGTGCTCCAGTTTACCGGTAGCCTATCTTTTTTTGCAGTCCATTCAGATACGACGCGTTGCTAAGCAATCGGAATGAACGCACTCAAAGAAACACATTTTTATCTATTTACTGTTTATGTTTTGGATTAAATAACATAATATGACATGTCATAGCACTTAAAAAAAAAAAAAAATTATTCAAAAAAAAAAAAAAAAAATTATTCAGGGAATATTTCAAGGCCCGATACTAACGGGTCCACGGACCGGCACCGGTCCGGGGACCGGGGGTTGGGGATCACTGATCTAGAACAGATCATCTAGAACAGATCATCTAGAACAGATCATCGATCATCTAGAACAGATCATCGATCATCTAGAACAGATCATCTAGAACAGATCATCTAGAACAGATCATCTAGAACAGATCAACTAGAACAGATCATCTAGAACAGATCATCTAGAACAGATCATCTAGAACAGATCATCGATCATCTAGAACAGATCATCGATCATCTAGAACAGATCAACTAGAACAGATCATCTAGAACAGATCATCTAGAACAGATCATCTAGAACAGATCATCGATCATCTAGAACAGATCATCTAGAACAGATCATCTAGAACAGATCATCTAGAACAGATCATCTAGAACAGATCATCGATCATCTAGAACAGATCATCGATCATCTAGAACAGATCATCGATCATCTAGAACAGATCATCTAGAACAGATCATCTAGAACAGATCAACTAGAACAGATCATCTAGAACAGATCATCTAGAACAGATCATCTAGAACAGATCATCGATCATCTAGAACAGATCATCGATCATCTAGAACAGATCATCTAGAACAGATCATCTAGAACAGATCATCTAGAACAGATCATCGATCATCTAGAACAGATCATCTAGAACAGATCATCGATCATCTAGAACAGATCATCTAGAACAGATCATCTAGAACAGATCATCGATCATCTAGAACAGATCATCTAGAACAGATCATCTAGAACAGATCATCGATCATCTAGAACAGATCATCTAGAACAGATCATCTAGAACAGATCATCTAGAACAGATCATCTAGAACAGATCAACTAGAACAGATCATCTAGAACAGATCATCTAGAACAGATCATCTAGAACAGATCATCGATCATCTAGAACAGATCATCGATCATCTAGAACAGATCATCTAGAACAGATCATCTAGAACAGATCATCTAGAACAGATCAACTAGAACAGATCATCTAGAACAGATCATCTAGAACAGATCATCTAGAACAGATCATCTAGAACAGATCATCGATCATCTAGAACAGATCATCGATCATCTAGAACAGATCATCTAGAACAGATCATCTAGAACAGATCATCTAGAACAGATCATCGATCATCTAGAACAGATCATCTAGAACAGATCATCTAGAACAGATCATCTAGAACAGATCATCGATCATCTAGAACAGATCATCGATCATCTAGAACAGATCATCTAGAACAGATCAACTAGAACAGATCATCTAGAACAGATCATCTAGAACAGATCATCTAGAACAGATCATCGATCATCTAGAACAGATCATCGATCATCTAGAACAGATCAACTAGAACAGATCATCTAGAACAGATCATCTAGAACAGATCATCTAGAACAGATCATCGATCATCTAGAACAGATCATCGATCATCTAGAACAGATCATCTAGAACAGATCATCTAGAACAGATCATCTAGAACAGATCAACTAGAACAGATCATCTAGAACAGATCATCTAGAACAGATCATCTAGAACAGATCATCGATCATCTAGAACAGATCATCGATCATCTAGAACAGATCATCTAGAACAGATCATCTAGAACAGATCATCTAGAACAGATCATCTAGAACAGATCATCTAGAACAGATCATCTAGAACAGATCATCGATCATCTAGAACAGATCATCGATCATCTAGAACAGATCATCTAGAACAGATCATCTAGAACAGATCATCTAGAACAGATCATCGATCATCTAGAACAGATCATCTAGAACAGATCATCGATCATCTAGAACAGATCATCTAGAACAGATCATCTAGAACAGATCATCGATCATCTAGAACAGATCATCTAGAACAGATCATCTAGAACAGATCATCGATCATCTAGAACAGATCATCTAGAACAGATCATCTAGAACAGATCATCTAGAACAGATCATCTAGAACAGATCATCTAGAACAGATCAACTAGAACAGATCATCTAGAACAGATCATCTAGAACAGATCATCTAGAACAGATCATCGATCATCTAGAACAGATCATCGATCATCTAGAACAGATCATCTAGAACAGATCATCTAGAACAGATCAACTAGAACAGATCATCTAGAACAGATCATCTAGAACAGATCATCTAGAACAGATCATCTAGAACAGATCATCGATCATCTAGAACAGATCATCGATCATCTAGAACAGATCATCTAGAACAGATCATCTAGAACAGATCATCTAGAACAGATCATCGATCATCTAGAACAGATCATCTAGAACAGATCATCGATCATCTAGAACAGATCATCTAGAACAGATCATCTAGAACAGATCATCGATCATCTAGAACAGATCATCTAGAACAGATCATCTAGAACAGATCATCGATCATCTAGAACAGATCATCTAGAACAGATCATCTAGAACAGATCATCTAGAACAGATCATCTAGAACAGATCATCTAGAACAGATCATCTAGAACAGATCATCGATCATCTAGAACAGATCATCTAGAACAGAGGTCCACAACTGGCATAAAAACGGACCCGCCAGCAATAATATTCTGATAGATTGTTCTGAAATAGGTCTGTCATGACGGCAACAGTGACTCACAATCACTTCGTCTTTAGTGATTTTGCCTTCAAAATGAAAGTACAAGAACATTTTTGCAGCAATGTTTTATTTTGAGATGAACTGTGAGCTTTTAATTAGAAAATTTCTGAAAGACATTTAAAAGAGTCTGTGGACGCTCCGTTGCAGATAAAACACACCGGCTTTGCATTCACAACACTAGGTATGATGAACGCAGTTGTCTTTCCATTCTTCTTTGTATGCCCTATTTTCACTGTGAACTTTCCTCTTTAGACTGTTTTATATTGCCGTTTTCTCTCACTACCTTAAATGTTAACATCTCTAACATCATGCACACGACGTAATGGCGTACCTCCAGCACGCAAGCAATTTAAAAATGCAGTGTAACAAGCAAATAAAAATTAATACATTTATTATTCACAATATGGAAAGAGGAAGTTGTTGAAAAATAGTTCACCTGAAACATAATTGTTAAGAGCATGACTCAAACATGCCATTAATAGACTGGGCTTATTCAAGTCCTCTTTTATTTGTTGAGTTATTTTTATCCATTCTGCATCTCCCACATATGTGTGTTTTAGCAAGGGTGGTGAATGAAGACACTTGCCAGGTTACGTGTCACTACTGCTTTATTAATCTATCCAGTGTAAAACCTGGACACTGTCACACAAATGTGGCTTTTTGTTAATGACTGTCCTACTATTTAACACAGAGTAACAGATCACTACTAGTTACAAAAGACACATTGCCAGGCAATTCTAGTTGCATTTTTCATCAATTCATTTCTTAAATTATCTATTTATGCCAGTTTTGGACCACTGTTCTGGATGATACTATGTTCTGGCCCGCCATCTAGTGGCGAAATGTTTTTTGGCCCGATGCCAAACTTACTTGCCTAGTAGATCTAGTAGATCAAACTCACACACTACTACACATATACTGCTGTGATTCAGTTATAGTTCATCTGTTCCCTAACATCTGAAGAGCTTCATTCCTAATGAATGCTCTTATTATTCTCATCATATGATTGTGTGTTTGTGTGTGTGTGTGTGTGTGTAGCGGCTCTGATCAGAGGAAACAGGAAGAATTGTGCCCAGTTCTCCAGTTCTCTGGATTGGCTGATCAGTCGTCTGGAGAGGTTGGAAGCGTCATCAGGTATGTAGCCTGTAACGTGTGTATGATGAGTGTTCACTGCACATGTATGTAGCCTGTAACGTGTGTATGATGAGTGTTCACTGCACATGTATGTAGCCTGTAACGTGTGTATGATGAGTGTTCACTGCACATGTATGTAGCCTGTAACGTGTGTATGATGAGTGTTCACTGCACATGTATGTAGCCTGTAACGTGTGTATGATGAGTGTTCACTGCACATGTATGTAGCCTGTAACGTGTGTATGATGAGTGTTCACTGCACATGTATGTAGCCTGTAACGTGTGTATGATGAGTGTTCACTGCACATGTATGTAGCCTGTAACGTGTGTATGATGAGTGTTCACTGCACATGTATGTAGCCTGTAACGTGTGTATGATGAGTGTTCACTGCACATGTATGTAGCCTGTAACGTGTGTATGATGAGTGTTCACTGCACATGTATGTAGCCTGTAACGTGTGTATGATGAGTGTTCACTGCACATGTATGTAGCCTGTAACGTGTGTATGATGAGTGTTCACTGCACATGTATGTAGCCTGTAACGTGTGTATGATGAGTGTTCACTGCACATGTATGTAGCCTGTAACGTGTGTATGATGAGTGTTCACTGCACATGTATGTAGCCTGTAACGTGTGTATGATGAGTGTTCACTGCACATGTATGTAGCCTGTGTGTATGATGGTCATGATGTCTGTGTTTCGATGTGATGTTATTGTATGATGGTCGTGATGTGTGTGTTGTGATATGATATGATGGTCGTGATGTGTGTGTTTTGATGTGATGTTTTGATGTGATGGTTGTGGTTTGTGTGCTGTAATGTGATAGTTGAGAAGATGTGTGTGTTGTGTGTGTCTGCAGGGATTCTGGAGGTTTTGCACTGTGTTCTGGTGGAGAGTCCAGAAGCTCTGAACATCATTAAAGAGGGACACATCAAATCCATCATCTCACTGCTGGACAAACATGGACGCAACCACAAGGTGACTGCAGATACTGTGTGTGTGTGTGTGTGTGTGTGTGTGTGTGTGTGTGTGTGTGTGTGTGTCAAACTCTTTTATGCTCATGAGATGTTGTTGATTCAGTTCATTTGGACTTTTGAAAAGCGATTCACAGATTAATTTGCCTGTGTGGCACTTTATTGAGTTCAATTACTAGTTTTCATGTTTTTTTCCGTTGTTTATGTTATTTGAGTTATTTTTCTGTTCATGTTTAATACTATCACCCTAATTAAGATCCTTATTGATGATATGCCTGTTGTTCTGAAAATGAATCATGGCATAATTAATTAAGTATTTGCATCTGTTTGATTTTATTAAAATAAATATATTCTAAATGCGTTGTCAAATTGCTTTGTGGCTGTCCAGCTCGTGACGATTAGCGTGTAGCTCCAGTTTTCCGTTAGCCTGACTGCCGACGGTGTGCTCGTGATGTGCAGGTTCTGGATGTCCTGTGTTCTCTCTGCGTGTGTCACGGGGTGGCGGTTCGCTCTAATCAGCACCTGATCTGTGATAATCTGCTGCCCGGCCGAGACCTGCTGCTCCAGACGCGCCTCATCAACCACGTCAGCAGGTACGAGAGCGACGCATCACTTCCTGTCCAGCACTCGCACTCTCTCAATCACTCTAACCCTGCATCTCAGTGTCCACACTGTCCATCCTAAAGAGCATGTGAGATTAGAATAAGTGTGTCCTAAAGCATGGTATGTTGAAAAGAGTGTCCCGTGTGGATCCGTGCTCACTATAAAGGCTAATATTACCCACAATCCATTGTGCTTTGGAGGAGGAACTACAAACATAAGTAAAAAGTGTAGAAAACTACAAAACATGGCGAAGATAAAGGTTTGAGTGTGTGTGAGAGTGACTAATTAAAATTGTAACTGATAGAAAAATATTTATTTAATCCTATCCGTGTTATATTTCAATTGCAATAACAATGTGGACTTTAATAAAGATCCGTTTGGCAATAAACTTTTAAATGCATCATTATACATTAATATGAGGAGAGTCTCTGCATGAAAGACCCGCTGTAGATCAACACTGCATTTCTGTCCGATACAGTAGGAAATGAACTGCAATGAAATGTGGAGGATTTTATCTTTGACAAGATGATTGACAGACCAGTTTGCGTGACAGGATGCGATAAAGAGCAACCGTTAAAGACACAATTGTATGACGTGATAGTATGTCCCAAAGCTTGTGTACTCTTCTGCTACACACTCAAAAGTATGCACTTTTTCTTCACAAAAAGAGTACATGCTTTTAGGGCGTAGAATAAGTGTGTGAATTGAGACGCAGCAAATCACTCAATCTCTGTGTTGCTCATTCAGCATGAGGCCCAATATCTTCCTGGGTGTGAGTGAAGGCTCCGCCCAGTACAGGAAGTGGTATTATGAGCTCATCGTGGACCAGGTGCAGGCGTTCGTGACGGGGGAGCCCACGCACCTGCGGGTGGGCTGGGCCTCGACTCAGGGGTACGGGCCGTATCCGGGCGGAGGCGAGGGATGGGGCGGCAACGGCGTCGGGGACGACCTCTACTCGTACGGCTTCGACGGCCTTCACCTGTGGGCAGGTAATGACACATGTGCACTGTTCCACAAGTCCTTCCTGTTCTTTTATCAATAGAGTTATTTACTGTTATGCTGTGCTTATATGCGGGTCTTTCAGCTTTATGCCAGATTCATGTCTACCTATTTAACCCTCTGGAGTCTAAGGGGTTTTTGAGGACTGTGAGATGTTTTGACATGCCCTGACATTTGTGCTTTTTTCAGTTGCTTATAAACATATTAATGGCAAAGGTGTAATTACACTCTACTTAGCACAAATAGGGGTACCATAATATGCGAGCAACATCTATTTACATATTTGTATTTTTGAGGGAATAATGTTTATGCATGGTTATTCAAAAAACTAAAAATGAAAGTTTCTGAAATAAGGCCACAAAACACATACTTAATATGTGTCCACAAGACTTTTGACTAATGGATGTAGTTGCCTAGTGTTTTTGCTTCAAAATTATCTGAAAATCACCCTGCCTAATCATTCACATAAAACAATACATTGATTTAAATTTTTTAAAACAGTTTTTGCTTCCAAAGGCAATATGCGCAGGGGCGTGACTTGCTGTGATTCACACCTGAGAAGACAAAGACCCTGCATAGTAATGAGCCTGCGTACTAATGAGCCTGCATACTAATGAGCCATTCATTCAGGTGTGTCACACAAGAAAGAATGCGAGGACAAAAATAAATAAATAAATTATATATATATATATAAAATACAAATATAAATAAAAGTCAAAAGCACATTTTTAGTACATAGTCATACCTGGAAACAAATCCTGTTCAAATAGGCTATATGGACCATTCTACAGAATTAGTTAGAGTTAGAAAGTTAGAGTTCTCAGAGAGGAAAAAAAGGTATTTTTTCACAAATTTTTTATACATTCAAATTGTATAATTTCCAAGGTAAACATTTCTAGTATGCAGTTAATTCTCATACTGTATTTTCAGAAAGTTTTGGAATCTCCTCAAATGTGTCACTAATAAAAAACAATAATATTAAGATTTTTTTTTACATCTATCTTGTCTTTTTTTTTTTTTAAGTAGGCCTATAGCCTGGATTTTATCATTCATATTTCAAAGTTAAGGATTCATTAGTTTGATATAGTCTACATTGGAACAAACACTATAATAACATCTTAGATTATGAGCTTATTTTTGACAAAACATTCTAACGTTATATATTTAACATATGAGCAGAAACTGGTTAACTAAAGCTTATTTGATGTCTATTTTAGAGTAAAAATCTTTATAATCTATCCCAAACTAGTCAACTAAATGTTGTCTTTCATATTTCGTCTGTAACAACAACAGTGCGAATTCCGTTCATTCATCACACAGAGAAAGACACGCGATTCATTTTAAAACAGTATTCGCGATTAGAACAAAGAATAAACTTACTATGATCCTGGATCCATGGCTCCTCGAAGTGAAATTAATCCAGCACTGAGGTAAATTATCCAGAATTATTCCTCACAACCTCGAAAAACGACACAGACTACCGGTACATTAATCTGAACTTGGTGTTTTATCGAGCTCGTGTGGGCGTTGGCAAGTTTCAGATCATTTGCGTTTCTATAGCGTGCGCTCTCTGTGGGCGTGGTCACATTAAAAGATAATTAGCTGAAATGAGACCGCCTGGCATCTCTCTCTTTTTATATAGATTACATAAACACAGAATATTTGTTTTAGTTTTGAATTAGATAATTTAAAAGTACACACTTAAATGATTATAAAGATATATTGATCATGCCTGTGTGACTAGTATTTGCGGAGTTTTGTTTATGTTTAGAGACGTGCTCTAGAAAAAAAGTTCACGGAGACGGAGAGGCAGAAGGCACACCCTGTTTATTTTCTTTATTTTACAAAAGCACAATATTTTATTTCGATTGTAAGTGGACCCATAAAAAAGTAGACATTTAATAGTTTATTTTTTCATATTTCTTAAGTGTGTATGACCAAAGGTGACTGAGTATTTTAAGTCTATTTTGCTGCTATGTGAAAAAAATCGCGCAAAACGCGCCGGCGCGTTTCTCGACTCCAGAGGGTTAAAGGGGTGGTTGATTGTGATTTCACTTTTCTAACTTTAATGAGTGTGTAATGTTGCTGTTTGAGCTTAAACAACATCTGTACAAAGTGACGACGCTCAAAGTTCAAAGCAAAGGAAGATATTTGCTTTTAAAGAACTCGTGTTTTGAGGACTACAAAAAACGGCTGGTTGGGACTACAACAGCTTCCTCCTGGGTTAGTGACATCACAAACCCTACATTTGCATAACCCCGCCCCCGGGAACGTCCAGTCCATGTTGAGAAGAGGAAGAGTTGTTGTAGTCGAGCACATTTGTGAGTTCAAGCTAAAGCTGGCGCATCCGTCTCTTCACATTTATTGCGATACAGTTCGTAACACATGCAATAGCATGACCCTCTGTAGGCGTCTCACAACAGTTCCCACACGAGCGATTTATAGATTATCATGACAGAAGATGCTAATCAAAGACTTGAAGATAGTTAACTCCACATCAGCAACATAAATTCATCAACGCCCTGTTGCTTCTACATGTTGTCACTTCTTCTTCAGTCTCTCCATCATTGTCCGAGTTTAAACAGTTTTTAACCAGTTTTTACTGACCCTCAAAAAGGGACAGCAAGGGACATCAGAGACTTATTTTACATCTTGTAAGGGGACAAATTTGTACCCAGAAGTGTGCTGACAAAACCTAATCATTATTGGCTATAATTATATAATTTGCAATCAAACCCAGTATATAAACCAGTATTGGACAGCTGAGTAAACGTGTATGTGAGATATTTGCTGATGGTGGTAAAAACATCACTCCTGTGTGCGATTTCAATGAGCCATAGTCGATGATGTGACAGTACCGCGGTCTGTGATTGGCAGGTTGCGTGGCGCGATCGGTCAGCTCACCCAATCAGCACCTGCTGCGGGCCGAGGACGTGGTCAGCTGCTGTCTGGACCTCAGCGCTCCCAGCATCTCCTTCAGGATCAACGGCCAGCCGGTCCAGGGCATGTTCGAGAACTTCAACTCCGACGGACTCTTCTTCCCGGTCGTGTCCTTCTCCGCTGGAGTCAAGTGAGTCCCTTTAGCCACGCCCCCTCTGCTCATTGGCCAGTCTGACAGACGCCCCCTCTGCTCATTGGCCAGTCTGACAGACGGCCCCTCTGCTCATTGGCCAGTCTGACAGACGGCCCCGCCCTGAACTCATCTGCTGTTTTAAAACGTCCATTCACTGCCATTATAAAGCTTGGAAGAGAAAAGGGCATTTTATAATATAACTCTGATTGTGTTCTTCTGACAGAAGAATGTCATACACACCGAGGATGACTTGAGGGCGAGTAAATCATGGGATAATTTTCCTTTTTGATTGAACTATCCCTTTAAATACTCTAGTTCTTTAAAGCTGGATGGATTCTGATTGGCTGTTAGTGTTTTTGTCCTTCATCAGCTGGAAAAATCGTGATAACTCATTCATTCCTCTGTGTTGTGATATGGACTATTCTCTTAGAGCGATTAAAACTTTATAGTTACAGTTATCATTATGGTTCATTATAGTATTAGTCGTTCTTGTTGGCGTTAACGCTCCTCCTCCTCAGAGTGCGCTTCCTGTTGGGCGGTCGTCATGGCGAGTTCAAGTTCCTGCCTCCATCCGGGTACGCTCCGTGTTTCGAGGCAGTTTTACCGCGAGAGAAGCTGAGAGTCGAGAACAGTCAGGAGTATAAACATGATCAGGGGAGAACACGAGACCTCCTCGGACCCACGGTCACACTGTCACAGGCAGCCTTCACCCCAACACCTGTGGACACCAGTCAGGTACACACACACACACACACACACACACACACACACACACACACACACACACACGAGACCTCCTCGGACCCACGGTCACACTGTCACAGGCAGCCTTCACCCCAACACCTGTGGACACCAGTCAGGTACACACACACACACACACACACACACACACACACACACACACACACACACACACACAAGACCTCCTCGGACCCACGGTCACACTGTCACAGGCAGCCTTCACCCCAACACCTGTGGACACCAGTCAGGTACACACACACACACACACACACACACACGAGACCTCCTCGGACCCACGGTCACACTGTCACAGGCAGCCTTCACCCCAACACCTGTGGACACCAGTCAGGTACACACACACACACACACACACACACACACACACACACACACACACACACACGAGACCTCCTCGGACCCACGGTCACACTGTCACAGGCAGCCTTCACCCCAACACCTGTGGACACCAGTCAGGTACACACACACACACACACACACACACACACACACGAGACCTCCTCGGACCCACGGTCACACTGTCACAGGCAGCCTTCACCCCAACACCTGTGGACACCAGTCAGGTACACACACACACACACACACACACACACACACACACACACACACACACACACGAGACCTCCTCGGACCCACTGTCACACTGTCACAGGCAGCCTTCACCCCAACACCTGTGGACACCAGTCAGGTACACACACACACACACACACACACACACGAGACCTCCTCGGACCCACGGTCACACTGTCACAGGCAGCCTTCACCCCAACACCTGTGGACACCAGTCAGGTACACACACACACACACACACACACACACACGAGACCTCCTCGGACCCACGGTCACACTGTCACAGGCAGCCTTCACCCCAACACCTGTGGACACCAGTCAGGTACACACACACACACACACACACACACACACACACACGAGACCTCCTCGGACCCACGGTCACACTGTCACAGGCAGCCTTCACCCCAACACCTGTGGACACCAGTCAGGTACACACACACACACACACACACACACACACACACACACACACACACACACACGAGACCTCCTCGGACCCACGGTCACACTGTCACAGGCAGCCTTCACCCCAACACCTGTGGACACCAGTCAGGTACACACACACACACACACACACACACACACACACGAGACCTCCTCGGACCCACGGTCACACTGTCACAGGCAGCCTTCACCCCAACACCTGTGGACACCAGTCAGGTACACACACACACACACACACACACACACACGAGACCTCCTCGGACCCACGGTCACACTGTCACAGGCAGCCTTCACCCCAACACCTGTGGACACCAGTCAGGTACACACACACACACACACACACACACACACACACACACACACACACACACGAGACCTCCTCGGACCCACTGTCACACTGTCACAGGCAGCCTTCACCCCAACACCTGTGGACACCAGTCAGGTACACACACACACACACACACACACACACACGAGACCTCCTCGGACCCACGGTCACACTGTCACAGGCAGCCTTCACCCCAACACCTGTGGACACCAGTCAGGTACACACACACACACACACACACACACACACACACACACACACACACACACACACACAAGACCTCCTCGGACCCACGGTCACACTGTCACAGGCAGCCTTCACCCCAACACCTGTGGACACCAGTCAGGTACACACACACACACACACACACACACACACACACGAGACCTCCTCGGACCCACGGTCACACTGTCACAGGCAGCCTTCACCCCAACACCTGTGGACACCAGTCAGGTACACACACACACACACACACACACACACACACACACACACACACACGAGACCTCCTCGGACCCACTGTCACACTGTCACAGGCAGCCTTCACCCCAACACCTGTGGACACCAGTCAGGTACACACACACACACACACACACACACACGAGACCTCCTCGGACCCACGGTCACACTGTCACAGGCAGCCTTCACCCCAACACCTGTGGACACCAGTCAGGTACACACACACACACACACACACACACACACGAGACCTCCTCGGACCCACGGTCACACTGTCACAGGCAGCCTTCACCCCAACACCTGTGGACACCAGTCAGGTACACACACACACACACACACACACACACACACACGAGACCTCCTCGGACCCACGGTCACACTGTCACAGGCAGCCTTCACCCCAACACCTGTGGACACCAGTCAGGTACACACACACACACACACACACACACACACACACACACACACACACACACGAGACCTCCTCGGACCCACTGTCACACTGTCACAGGCAGCCTTCACCCCAACACCTGTGGACACCAGTCAGGTACACACACACACACACACACACACACACACACACGAGACCTCCTCGGACCCACTGTCACACTGTCACAGGCAGCCTTCACCCCAACACCTGTGGACACCAGTCAGGTACACACACACACACACACACACACACACACACGAGACCTCCTCGGACCCACGGTCACACTGTCACAGGCAGCCTTCACCCCAACACCTGTGGACACCAGTCAGGTACACACACACACACACACACACACACACACGAGACCTCCTCGGACCCACGGTCACACTGTCACAGGCAGCCTTCACCCCAACACCTGTGGACACCAGTCAGGTACACACACACTCACACACACACACACATATAAACATGACCACACACACCACACACTCACACACACACACTCACTCATGTTCTTTGTGCCGCTCATGAATATGTTCAGGCGTGATGATCAGGTGTGTGTGTCTCTGCTGTAGATCGTGCTGCCGCCACATCTCGAGCGGATCCGGGAGAAACTGGCCGAGAACATCCATGAGCTGTGGGTGATGAACAAGATCGACCTCGGCTGGACCTACGGAGCGGTGCGTCACACACACCGTCACACACGCCGTCACACACACTGTGCTTCCTCTGTGGACGCTTCAGATGCTTCTGCTGAATCAGTGATTCACAAACATTTTAATCAGCTGAATATATATATTTCGATATTTAACAAAACATTCACTTGTTTGGTGTTCGCTCATGTCAGTTAAAAGTCACTTGTTGACATGCAGCTAAACATGTTCCCGGTTGTGATGTGATTGGCTGTGATGTTCCCGGTTGTGAGATGTGATTGGCTGTGGTGTTCCTGGTTGTGAGATGTGATTGGCTGTGGTGTTCCTGGTTGTGATGTGATTGGCTGTGGTGTTCCCGGTTGTGATGTGATTGGCTGTGGTGTTCCCGGTTGTGTGATGTGATTGGCTGTGATGTTCCCGGTTGTGATGTGATTGGCTGTGGTGTTCCCGGTTGTGATGTGATTGGCTGTGGTGTTCCCGGTTGTGATGTGATTGGCTGTGGTGTTCCCGGTTGTGAGATGTGATTGGCTGTGGTGTTCCTGGTTGTGATGTGATTGGCTGTGGTGTTCCTGGTTGTGATGTGATTGGCTGTGGTGTTCCCGGTTGTGATGTGATTGGCTGTGATGTTCCCGGTTGTGATGTGATTGGCTGTGGTGTTCCTGGTTGTGATGTGATTGGCTGTGGTGTTCCCGGTTGTGAGATGTGATTGGCTGTGGTGTTCCTGGTTGTGAGATGTGATTGGCTGTGGTGTTCCTGGTTGTGATGTGATTGGCTGTGGTGTTCCTGGTTGTGAGATGTGATTGGCTGTGGTGTTCCTGGTTGTGATGTGATTGGCTGTGATGTTCCCGGTTGTGAGATGTGATTGGCTGTGGTGTTCCTGGTTGTGATGTGATTGGCTGTGGTGTTCCCGGTTGTGATGTGATTGGCTGTGGTGTTCCCGGTTGTGATGTGATTGGCTGTGGTGTTCCCGGTTGTGATGTGATTGGCTGTGGTGTTCCCGGTTGTGATGTGATTGGCTGTGGTGTTCCTGGTTGTGATGTGATTGGCTGTGGTGTTCCCGGTTGTGATGTGATTGGCTGTGGTGTTCCTGGTTGTGATGTGATTGGCTGTGGTGTTCCCGGTTGTGATGTGATTGGCTGTGGTGTTCCCGGTTGTGATGTGATTGGCTGTGGTGTTCCTGGTTGTGATGTGATTGGCTGTGGTGTTCCCGGTTGTGATGTGATTGGCTGTGATGTTCCCGGTTGTGAGATGTGATTGGCTGTGGTGTTCCTGGTTGTGATGTGATTGGCTGTGATGTTCCTGGTTGTGATGTGATTGGCTGTGGTGTTCCCGGTTGTGATGTGATTGGCTGTGGTGTTCCCGGTTGTGGTGTGATTGGCTGTGGTGTTCCCGGTTGTGAGATGTGATTGGCTGTGGTGTTCCCGGTTGTGAGATGTGATTGGCTGTGGTGTTCCCGGTTGTGATGTGATTGGCTGTGGTGTTCCCGGTTGTGAGATGTGATTGGCTGTGGTGTTCCTGGTTGTGATGTGATTGGCTGTGGTGTTCCTGGTTGTGATGTGATTGGCTGTGGTGTTCCCGGTTGTGATGTGATTGGCTGTGGTGTTCCCGGTTGTGAGATGTGATTGGCTGTGGTGTTCCTGGTTGTGATGTGATTGGCTGTGGTGTTCCCGGTTGTGATGTGATTGGCTGTGGTGTTCCTGGTTGTGATGTGATTGGCTGTGGTGTTCCTGGTTGTGATGTGATTGGCTGTGGTGTTCCTGGTTGTGATGTGATTGGCTGTGGTGTTCCTGGTTGTGATGTGATTGGCTGTGGTGTTCCCGCTCAGGTGCGGGACGATAATAAGCGGCAGCACCCGTGTCTGGTGGAGTTCTCCAGGCTCCCTGAGCAAGAGCGCAGCTACAACCTGCAGATGTCCCAGGAGACGCTCAAGTAAGCATGTTTATTCATCTGAGATCAGGATTTACTAAATATGACTATTTCGTTATAATTGAAGATGTATGCATTCAGTCTTTATTGAATGGTATTTTATTTAGGGGCAGTTTTATATTCATATATGCTTTAACCCTCTGGCGCCGTGTTCTGCTGGATGTTTTTCACATGCAAAAGTAAATAAAAATATAATTAAATCAAATACCATAATGATTAATATTAGCATGAACTCCATAAACATAACAGCATAATTTTAAATGATTTCTCTTTGTGTTTCAGCTGCTGTATGTGTCATTATAACTACATCTACAGTGGCGTTTTAATTAATAGTGCTTTATAGAGATCTGATGTGCGTGTGAATGATGTGATGATGAGCATGAGAGATATGATGTGTGTGTGTGTGTGTGTGTGATGTGATGAGCATGAGAGATCTGATGTGTGTGTGTGTGTGTGTGTGTGTGTGTGTGTGTGATGTGATGAGCATGAGAGATCTGATGTGTGTGTGTGTGTGTGTGTGTGTGAATGATGTGATGATGAGCATGAGAGATCTGATGTGTGTGTGTGTGTGTGTGTGTGTGTGTGTGTGTGTGTGTGTGTGCTCGTGTTTATATTACATTGTGGGGACCAAATGTCCCCACAAGTATAGTAAAACCTGAAATCACCTACATTGTGGGGACCAGTCAGCGGTCCCCATGAGGAGAACAGCGTATAAATCACACTAAGTAATGTTTTTTGAAAATGTAAAAATGCAGAATGTCTCCTGTGATGGGTAGGTTTAGGGACAGGGGCAGTGTAAGGGGACAGAATATACAGTTTGTACCGTATAAAAACCATTACGCCTATGGAGAGTCCCCACAAAGATAGCGAACCAGACATGTGTGTGTGTGTGTGTGTGAATGATGTGATGATGTGATGATGAGCATGAGAGATCTGATGTGTGTGTGCAGGACTCTTCTGGCGCTCGGCTGTCATGTCGGTGTGGCGGATGAACGAGCGGCAGAAAACGTCAAAAATCTCAAGCTGTCAGCCAAGTGAGTGTGTGAACCTCCCCTCATATGAACATGTGTTTGTGTCTGGATATATGCAGACGTCTAGTTCAGCTAACTGGCCCTGAGAGAGCCGTACGCCACTTCACACGCATGAGCTGTGGTTATAGAAACACAGTTGATGGGAGAATGTGTGTGTCCGTAAGTGACTCTGATCCTGCGTACGAACATCTGGAGACGGATCAGTTTAACGACACCGATGATGATCTGAGGAACTGATGAAGGAACTTTAATATTCATTACGAGTCCTAATCATAAATACAGTACATGTTCACAATAACATAAAATACTCTGTTTTACATCTGATATACACATTTAGATTAAACATACCATTCCATTAATGGAGTTAAGCTTTTAAATTACATCAAATCATTACCGAGAAGTGTTTTATATTCTAATAAATAGTAATATTAGTAGTGTATGCGCCGCTGTTGAACACTTCCTGAGGCGTGCTGTGTTTTAATGTTTGCTTACGCATGATAACAGCAGAACTCAAGATGTGAGGAAATATTCACACGCGAATAATGATCAATAATGCACAATAAGGCATATCTGTTCCCATTACAAATATAAAGCAATTAATAATACTGTTAGGCCAGTGGAAAAGATTAAGAAAAACTTTCTCTGAAATGTATTTTATACTATTTGATTTATTTGTTCAAAAACAAGGCAAGGATCGGCTACTTAATTATTTTTATCAATGTAATGTGACGCGCATCCGTATCTCATATTCTCCTAATGCCTTGTACCGTTAATATGCATATGCTTATGCAAATGATATGCAGATGAGGATATGCACAGTAAAGCGAGGCGTTGTAAGCTCACATGGTTATTCTGGGGAGGAGACGCATGTGCACACTCTTCACTGACGGGTTATAAAGGGGATTCTGCGCAGGTTCTGGTGTACGCACAGGTGTGCGAGATTTTTGGCTTTTGGGCGCAGATACACTTTTAGTGCGGATCCTACACACAGTTTTATAAATGAGACCTTGTTGTACGGCTTTCTCAGACCCTTCCATGCAGAACCTGTTCTTCTAAGAGTGTGGTTAGTGTGGGTTGAGCTAGTGTGTTCGCGTACGGATGGTTAGCGTGTGGTTTGCTGTCAGGTACGAGCTCTCCTGCGGGTATAAGCCGGCTCCGATGGACCTGAGCCACATCAAACTGGCGGCGACACAGGAGGCCATGGTGGACAAACTGGCAGAGAACGCTCACAACGTGTGGGCCAGAGACCGCATACGGCAGGGCTGGACATACGGCATACAGCAGGTCAGTGTGTGCAGTGTGTGAAGTGTGTGTAGTGTGTGCAGTGTGTGTAATGTGTGCAGTGTGTGTAATGTGTGAAGTTACAAATAAAGAGGAAAATAGAGAGAAAAAAGCAGCTTTTAGGTTTGATTGTTATGAATACTGTGGTTTTACATTGAATTTACATTAGAAATGACTCTACTGTGATTTACACGCACTGATACTGTGAGGCTCTCGTCTGTATGGATCAGGACGAGTCGCTCACACACACGTCTGTGTCTCTGCAGGACATCAAGAGCCGGAGAAACCCTCGTCTCGTTCCCTATGTTCTTCTGGACGAGAGGACCAAGAAATCAAACAAGGACAGTCTTCGGGAAGCTGTGCGGACACTGCTGGGATACGGATACAACCTGGAGGCTCCGGATCAGGACCACGGTACCATGAGTCTAACTTACTCTACACACACGGCCCGAGACACTGCGCTCTACACACACGGCCCGAGACACTGCGCTCTACACACACGGCCCGAGACACTGCGCTCTACACACACGGCCCGAGACACTGCGCTCTACACACACGGCCCGAGACACTGCGCTCTACACACACGGCCCCGAGACACTGCGCTCTACACACACGGCCCGAGACACTGCGCTCTACACACACGGCCCGAGACACTGCGCTCTACACACACGGCCCGAGACACTGCGCTCTACACACACGGCCCGAAACACTGCGCTCTACACACACGGCCCGAGACACTGTGCTCTACACACACGGCCCGAGACACTGCGCTCTACACACGCGGCCCGAGACACTGCGCTCTACACACACGGCCCGAAACACTGCGCTCTACACACACGGCCCGAGACACTGCGCTCTACACACACGGCCCGAAACACTGCGCTCTACACACACGGCCCGAAACACTGCGCTCTACACACACGGCCCGAGACACTGCGCTCTACACACACGGCCCGAGACACTGCGCTCTACACACACGGCCCCGAAACACTGCGCTCTACACACACGGCCCGAGACACTGCGCTCTACACACACGGCCCGAAACACTGCGCTCTACACACACGGCCCGAAACACTGCGCTCTACACACACGGCCCCGAGACACTGCGCTCTACACACACGGCCCGAGACACTGCGCTCTACACACACGGCCCGAGACACTGCGCTCTACACACACGGCCCGAAACACTGCGCTCTACACACACGGCCCGAAACACTGCGCTCTACACACACGGCCCGAAACACTGCGCTCTACACACACGGCCCCGAGACACTGCGCTCTACACACACGGCCCGAGACACTGCGCTCTACACACACGGCCCGAAACACTGCGCTCTACACACACGGCCCGAGACACTGCGCTCTACACACACGGCCCGAGACACTGCGCTCTACACACACGGCCCCGAGACACTGCGCTCTACACACACGGCCCCGAGACACTGCGCTCTACACACACGGCCCGAAACACTGCGCTCTACACACACGGCCCGAAACACTGCGCTCTACACACACGGCCCGAAACACTGCGCTCTACACACACGGCCCGAAACACTGCGCTCTACACACACGGCCCGAAACACTGCGCTCTACACACACGGCCCGAAACACTGCGCTCTACACACACGGCCCGAGACACTGCGCTCTACACACACGGCCCGAAACACTGCGCTCTACACACACGGCCCGAAACACTGCGCTCTACACACATGGCCCGAGACACTGCGCTCTACACACACGGCCCGAAACACTGCGCTCTACACACACGGCCTGAAACACTGCGCTCTACACACACGGCCCGAAACACTGCGCTCTACACACACGGCCCGAAACACTGCGCTCTACACACACGGCCCCGAAACACTGCGCTCTACACACACGGCCCGAGACACTGCGCTCTACACACACGGCCCGAAACACTGCGCTCTACACACACGGCCCCGAAACACTGCGCTCTACACACACGGCCCCGAGACACTGCGCTCTACACACACGGCCCGAGACACTGAGCTCTACACACACGGCCCGAGACACTGCTATTGTGCTACTATTTTGCTAAAATAACTACAAATAAATAAGCTAAAATTAAAAACAACTATATAGATTAATATAAAGGATTAAAAACACACAACAAAACTTACTAAAAATTTAAATAAATAAAAAAGATAATATCCTAAAAAAATCTAAATATTATAACTAAAATAACTATATTATAATATAATATATATATAGTTATTATAAGATAACTAAATGAACTAAAATAACAACAAATAAAAACAATGTAGACTAATATAAAGGAAAAAAACAAAAAAAATTATGAAACTTTAGCTAAAATCAAAAATGAAAACAGACAATCGCCTCGGTTACGTAGAATTTATAAAACATATATTAATATGGAAGCTTGTTTCCAACACAGAGTAAAAAGTAAAAAAGGTAATTGCAAATTCAGAATTGTGTGATATAAAGTCATAATTGTGTGATATAAAGTTGCATTTGCGAGTTATAAAGTCATAATTGCATGATATAAACTTGCAATTCTGACTTTTTTTTCTCGCAATTAAAAGATTAAAAAATTAAAAGAGAGCCTTTCATATCTGGCTACAACGTTCAGATTTCAGTTCTGGAAATGTATGCAAATGAGTGCATATTTAATCAGAAGATGCCTCATTTGCATGTGAACATCAGAAAGCGTGTGTGTTTTGCGCAGCTGGTCGAGCAGACGAGGCTCTTCTGTCTGCCGAGCGCTTCCGGATCTTCCGGGCCGAGAAGTCGTACAGCGTGAGCGTGGGCCGCTGGTACTTCGAGCTGGAGGTGGTGACGGCGGGGGAGATGCGGGTGGGATGGGCCAGGCCCGGATGTTTGCCGGACCAGGAGCTCGGGTCGGACGAGCAGGCCTTCGTCTTCGACGGATTCAAGGTCAAGCCTCAGAATAAACCCCATTACAATCAGGGGCCGGTGCAGAAACTGCTTAGTCTAGTCTTCAAGTTAGTCATCTCATTTTCTTTCTTTAAGACTGTTCATAACTTTTTTTAAGTCAGTTACATAAAAACATACATTGCACTAATCTGATACCGAAAAGTAAGACTGACTGCTAGTGGCTCACACTAGATCTTAAGACACTGTCTTAACATGCAACTGGCCCCTGAACTAAGCTTTACCTCATGCTAACACAATACTGCTATCAAATGTATGATTAAGCTCATAATCGCATGCTCACTTCAATCACAATAAACAGGCATGTAAACACTTTCATTGCACATGAAGAAACAGTTCATGTTGACTAGGACATGAATATAATACAGTATATTGATGGATTTCGTAATTCATAATGACTTAGTTTCCCCGTGACGCGTGTGCAGGCCCAGCGCTGGCACCAGGGGAACGAGCACTTCGGCCGCTCCTGGGCGTCAGGAGACGTGGTCGGCTGTATGGTGGACATGAACGAGCGCACCATCATGTTCACGCTCAACGGAGAAGTGCTGCTCGACGACTCCGGATCAGAACTCGCCTTCAAAGATTTTGAAGTTTGGGACGGTGAGTGACGTGTGATGCTAATCCTGCGTGTTGTGTGAAATTAGCACTTTGTTGAACTACAGCTCTAGATGATCATTCTGTTATTTACTCTCCCTCATGTTGTTCCAACTTGTATGTTTTAAAGAATGTTGGGAACCAAACAACATCAAGGGTGTGTGTGTGTGTGTGTGGTGGTTAGGTTTAGGGGTTGGGTTAGTGTGTGTGTGTGTTTTGTGAGAGTGATGTGAGTGTGTGAATCTGTGTGTGTGTGTTTTGTAGTATCAGCTCTGTAGGGGTTAGCAGACCTCAAGTCTGCTTGCTTAGCTTCAGCTGCATTCTCACTCACTCACAGACACACACACACACACACACTGTGTGTTTATATGCATCAGCACATCTGGCTCATTCTGTGATGTCAGCAGTATCTGTCATGTGCGAGAGTGTCAGAAACTGCAGTCTTTGTCAGATATTTGTTATTAAATTTGATTATAAACTCAAATCCTTTGAGTTTTGAGAGAGAGTGTGTGTGTGATATTCAGATATTTGTTATTACTTTCAATCATAAACTCAGAACCTTTGATAATTTCTATATAGTTATTACTAATTTGTAATATTAATTATTATGTTATTTTTATTTTTGCTTTAGTTAACCTGCTCGACATTAACTTACTGTGCACTTTCTTCCGCAGGTGTGTGTGTGTGTGTGTGTGTGTGTGTGAGTTAAACCCTGTGGTTTGGTCACTATGAGCACCAGCAGTGATAGATTGACGTGTGTTTTCCTCAGGCTTCATCCCGGTCTGCAGTCTGGGCGTGTGTCAGGTGGGCCGCATGAACTTCGGGAAGGACGTGAGCACGCTGAAGTACTTCACCATCTGTGGCCTACAGGAGGGCTACGAACCCTTCGCCGTCAACATGAACCGGGACCTGACCATGTGGATCAGCAAACGCCTGCCTCAGTTCATCCCCGCGCCGCTCAACCACGAGCACATAGAGGTCAGAGGTCACACGCGTGCTTAAAAACAATATGTTTGTTTTGCAATATGTTGCAATCTGAATGTTACAATCCAATCTGACCTCTGACCTGTAATGCTGCCTGAATCATAATCATAATCATACATGACTGAGTCTGTTTCTCACGAGGGTTTTATGTCCATTCTGTCGCCTTTACTCGCCTCTGTCACCATTGGCTCTTGGCTTGCTTAGTTGGGGACATTTCCTTTAATATTCAACAATATTATTGCTCTGCCTGCTGAACTGACCTGAGCTGGACGATGACATCACGGTTTTCTCCAGAGCGGCTATATATATTAAACTAAATTAATAACTTTTTTACAACAAAAATGAAGCATCACTGAACTTACTGAAGCTGGACTGTGACGCTATTTTCTTCTGGAAACACTGATGCATTATTGTCCTGTTATCTCTGATCTCTAAAGCTGCTTTGAAACACTCTTATTGTAAAAAGCCCTGTATAAATAAGGGTGACTTGACTTTGAGACAAGCCGCACCAGTCTGAGCGTTTACGGGATTCTGTGTGTGTGTCTCCCAGGTCACGAGGATCGACGGGACGGTGGAGAGCCCGCCGTGCCTAAAGGTCACCCAGAGGTCGTTCGGCTCACAGAACAGTAACACAGACATCATGTTCTACCGGCTCAGCATGCCCATCGAGTGCTCAGAGGCGTTCGCGCGCTCGCCCGGCGGCACGCTAGCGGCTAACGGCAGCTTCTTCTCTCCCAAGAGGGACCTGGAGGATTTCGAGACGGTGTCGGACTTTGAGGTCCTGATGAAAACGCCACACAGTCACGTCAGCTCGAACGGGCCCGACAGGGATCGAGACGAATTCAACAACCACAAAGATCACAATCAGGAGAAACCCTCCAAAATCAAACAGAGGTGGATTACACACACACACACACACGAACACACACACACACACAGGGGAACTGTTTTTGGTGCCAATGATAATGTATTTGCTAGTGGTGCAACGGATCACAAAATTCATTATTTACAATTATATATAATATGGGGGTAAATGTAACTTTGCTTTTAATTTATTACTTAAATCTCACTTGAAGTTCTCCGATACCACAGCAAAAACTACTAGCATAACTGATAAAGTTAAAACATTATTAAAAAGAAGTGAACAGTCAATAATAAAATAAGAAAAAATACACAAAATACAAGCAGAGATGAATACTAAATAACAAAGTTACAAAGTCTAACAGTAGTGTATCAGGTACAGAAATGCATAATTAAGCCGAAATATAAAATAACACTATTTGTTTAGTGTAGAAATTAAATATAATTTAATCTTTTGACGACAGCAGGAATATTAGCCTGATGTCACTTTAAGACCGAATAAATAGTTTGAATGTGTAAATTGGCAAGACAAAACAAGTCCAAATGTTAAACTTTAACTCTATGGCAGTTAAATTTAGCAGTTAATCCGTCAATCGCATGCGTGTCGAACCGTGAGGAGCCGATCCGTACATCACGATCAACTGCAATCCGTTGCACCTCTAGTGTTTGGTGTTTGGTCAAATGTTTGGGTCTGTAACTGCAAGTGTGTTTGTTTCAGGTTCACGTTGAAAAGGACAAAGCCTGAGATGAACAGCAGCAACTCTAGCACTCGTCTCTCAGAGGAGGTTTTGGCTGAAGAGAGAGATGATTGTGAGAATCTCATACAAACATCAACGGTGAGAGAGAGAGAGAGTAAAGTCACATGACCAGCATCAGACTGTCACATGACTAGGGTTGGGTATCGTTTGAATTTGAACGATTCCGATAAAATATACATTACAAATATAGTTACAGAAGTTATTCAGTGAAGAACGAGTGAGTTTTCTCTGTCTTCTGTGTGATTAGTGTTATTATAGAGCGGGAATATCAGCGTTATTATAGAGCGGGAATATCAGCGTTATTATAGAGCGGGAATATCAGCGTTATTATAGAGCGGGAATATCAGCGTTATTATAGAGTGGGAATATCAGTGTTATTATAGAGCGGGAATATCAGTGTTATTATAGAGCGGGAATATCAGCGTTATTATAGAGCGGGAATATCAGTGTTATTATAGAGCGGGAATATCAGCGTTATTATAGAGCGGGAATATCAGTGTTATTATAGAGCGGGAATATCAGCGTTATTATAGAGCGGGAATATCAGTGTTATTATAGAGCGGGAATATCAGCGTTATTATAGAGCGGGAATATCAGCGTTATTATAGAGCGGGAATATCAGCGTTATTATAGAGCGGGAATATCAGCGTTATTATAGAGCGGGAATATCAGCGTTATTATAGAGCGGGAATATCAGCGTTATTATAGAGTGGGAATATCAGTGTTATTATAGAGCGGGAATATCAGCGTTATTATAGAGCGGGAATATCAGCGTTATTATAGAGCGGGAATATCAGCGTTATTATAGAGCGGGAATATCAGCGTTATTATAGAGCGGGAATATCAGCGTTATTATAGAGCGGGAATATCAGCGTTATTATAGAGCGGGAATATCAGCGTTATTATAGAGCGGGAATATCAGCGTTATTATAGAGCGGGAATATCAGCGTTATTATAGAGCGGGAATATCAGCGTTATTATAGAGCGGGAATATCAGCGTTATTATAGAGCGGGAATATCAGCGTTATTATAGAGCGGGAATATCAGCGTTATTATAGAGCGGGAATATCAGTGTTATTATAGAGCGGGAATATCAGTGTTATTATAGAGCGGGAATATCAGCGTTATTATAGAGCGGGAATATCAGCGTTATTATAGAGCGGGAATATCAGCGTTATTATAGAGCGGGAATATCAGTGTTATTATAGAGCGGGAATATCAGCGTTATTATAGAGCGGGAATATCAGCGTTATTATAGAGCGGGAATATCAGCGTTATTATAGAGCGGGAATATCAGCGTTATTATAGAGCGGGAATATCAGCGTTATTATAGAGCGGGAATATCAGCGTTATTATAGAGCGGGAATATCAGCGTTATTATAGAGCGGGAATATCAGCGTTATTATAGAGCGGGAATATCAGTGTTATTATAGAGCGGGAATATCATCGTTATTATAGAGTGGGAATATCAGTGTTATTATAGAGCGGGAATATCATCGTTATTATAGAGCGGGAATATCAGTGTTATTATAGAGCGGGAATATCATCGTTATTATAGAGCAGGAATATCAGCGTTATTATAGAGCGGGAATATCAGCGTTATTATAGAGTGGGAATATCAGTGTTATTATAGAGCGGGAATATCAGCGTTATCGTAGAGCGGGAACATCAGTGTTATTGTAGAGCGGGAATATCAGCGTTATTATAAAGCGGGAATATTAGGCTGCTGTCACTTTAAGAGCTGCACGGATCCAGTATACTGATACATGAACACAGAAAACAGCGCAGGAGTCCTCTCACACTTGAACGGTTTAAAGTTCTATTGAAAGGCTCAGAAAGGAATCAATAAGAGGAATCTAAAGTTTTATTTTATAACAAATATCTGGATTCCGGACCTTTCCGATTCCCAACCCTACACACGCCTCAGCTTCACGGTAAGTGTTATATGTGGCGCTTCTGCCTTTGTTTGTGTCAGTATTACTACTCGGTGAGGATCTTCCCGGGGCAGGAGCCGTCCAGCGTTTGGGTCGGATGGGTGACCTCAGACTTTCACCAGTATGATCCGGCCTTCGAGCTCAACAAGGTCCGAACGGTCACCGTTACCCTGGGAGACGAGAAGGGCAAAGTTCACGAGAGGTCGGTATGACAATGACACAGTTTCAGACACAGACAACAAACAAAACATTACTGGGAATTACAGAAATAGTTGAATAGAGAATAGAATAAACTCTCTATTATTGGTCATTGGAAATTGGATAGATATATAGATAGACAAATGTGTGTTCTTTATGTCTGTTGGTTTGTGTAGTTTGTGAGTGTGATGGTTGCCATGTACATATTGTCTGCACAGTAACAGTATTGTGTGTGTGTGTGTGTGTGCGTGCAGCATTAAGCGCAGTAACTGCTACATGGTGTGGGGGGGCGAGTGCTCCAGCCCCAGTCAGGGCCGCAGTAACAGTGGGCTGGAGATCGGCTGTCTGGTGGACACTGCTAACGGCCTCCTCACCTTCACCTCCAACGGCAAAGAGCTCAGCACTTACTATCAGGTGAGAGATCTGAAGATCCTGTGTTGAAGGACTGCTTAACTAACCCTGACCCTAACCCTGACCCTGACACTGACCCTGACACGGACCCTAACACTGACCCTGACACGAACCCTGACACTGACCCTGACACTGACACTGACCCTGACACTGACCCTGACACTGACCCTGACACTGACACTGACACGAACCCTGACCCTGACACTGACCCTGACACTGACACTGACCCTGACACGAACCCTGACCCTGACACTGACCCTGACACTGACCCTGACACGTACCCTGACACTGACCCTGACCCTGACACGAACCCTGACACTGACACTGACCCTGACACTGACACAAACCCTGACCCTGACACGAACCCTGACACTGACACTGACCCTGACACGAACCCTGACACGAACCCTGACACTGACACTGACCCTGACACGAACCCTGACACTGACACTGACCCTGACACTGACCCTGACACGAACCCTGACACTGACACTGACCCTGACACTGACACAAACCCTGACCCTGACACGAACCCTGACACTGACACTGACCCTGACACGAACCCTGACACGAACCCTGACACTGACACTGACCCTGACACTGACACAAACCCTGACACTGACACAAACCCTGACACTGACCCTGACACGTACCCTGACACTGACCCTGACCCTGACACGAACCCTGACACTGACACTGACCCTGACACAAACCCTGACCCTGACACGAACCCTGACACTGACCCTGACACGAACCCTGACACTGACCCTGACACGAACCCTGACACTGACACTGACCCTGACACAAACCCTGACACTGACCCTGACACGAACCCTGACACTGACCCTGACACTGACCCTGACACGAACCCTGACACTGACCCTGACACGAACCCTGACGCTGACCCTGACACGAACCCTGACACTGACACTGACCCTAACACTGACCCTAACACTGACCCTGACACTGTCCCTGACACTGACACTGACCCTAACACTGACCCTGACACGAACCCTGACACTGACCCTGACACGAACCCTGACACTGACACGAACCCTGACACTGACACAAACCCTGACACTGACACAAACCCTGACACTGACCCTGACACGTACCCTGACACTGACCCTGACCCTGACACGAACCCTGACACTGACACTGACCCTGACACTGACACAAACCCTGACCCTGACACGAACCCTGACACTGACACTGACCCTGACACGAACCCTGACACGAACCCTGACACTGACACTGACCCTGACACGAACCCTGACACTGACACTGACCCTGACACTGACCCTGACACGAACCCTGACACTGACACTGACCCTGACACTGACACAAACCCTGACCCTGACACGAACCCTGACACTGACACTGACCCTGACACGAACCCTGACACGAACCCTGACACTGACACTGACCCTGACACGAACCCTGACACTGACACTGACCCTGACACTGACCCTGACACGAACCCTGACACTGACACTGACACTGACCCTGACACAAACCCTGACCCTGACACGAACCCTGACACTGACCCTGACACTGACCCTGACACTGACCCTGACACAAACCCTGACCCTGACACGAACCCTGACACTGACCCTGACACGAACCCTGACACTGACCCTGACACAAACCCTGACACTGACCCTGACACGAACCCTGACACTGACCCTGACACTGACCCTGACACGAACCCTGACACTGACCCTGACACGAACCCTGACGCTGACCCTGACACGAACCCTGACACTGACACTGACCCTAACACTGACCCTGACACTGTCCCTGACACTGACACTGACCCTAACACTGACCCTGACACGAACCCTGACACTGACCCTGACACGAACCCTGACACTGACACGAACCCTGACACTGACACAAACCCTGACACTGACACAAACCCTGACACTGACCCTGACCCTGACACGAACCCTGACACTGACACTGACCCTGACACTGACACGAACCCTGACACGAACCCTGACACTGACACTGACCCTGACACTGACCCTGACACGAACCCTGACACTGACACTGACCCTGACACGAACCCTGACACGAACCCTGACACGAACCCTGACACTGACACTGACCCTGACACTGACCCTGACACGAACCCTGACACTGACCCTGACACGAACCCTGACACTGACACTGACCCTGACACGAACCCTGACACTGACCCTGACACTGACACTGACCCTGACACGAACCCTGACACGAACCCTGACACTGACACTGACCCTGACACGAACCCTGACACGAACCCTGACACTGACACTGACCCTGACACGAACCCTGACACTGACCCTGACACTGACCCTGACACGAACCCTGACACTGACCCTGACACGAACCCTGACACGAACCCTGACACTGACACTGACCCTGACACGAACCCTGACACTGACCCTGACACGAACCCTGACACTGACACTGACCCTGACACGAACCCTGACACTGACCCTGACACGAACCCTGACACTGACACTGACCCTGACACTGACCCTGACACGAACCCTGACACTGACCCTGACACTGACCCTGACACGAACCCTGACACGAACCCTGACACTGACACTGACCCTGACACTGACCCTGACACGAACCCTGACACTGACCCTGACACGAACCCTGACACTGACCCTGACACGAACCCTGACACTGACACTGACCCTGACACGAACCCTGACACTGACCCTGACACGAACCCTGACACTGACACGAACCCTGACACTGACCCTGACACTGACCCTGACACTGACACTGACCCTGACACTGACACTGACCCTGACACGAACCCTGACACTGACCCTGACACTGACCCTGACACTGACCCTGACACGAACCCTGACACTGACACTGACCCTGACACGAACCCTGACACTGACCCTGACACGAACCCTGACACTGACACTGACCCTGACACTGACCCTGACACTGACACAATCCCTGACCCTGACACGAACCCTGACCCTGACCCTGACACGGAAAACAGCTGAACTGTGTGTGTGTGTGTGTGTGCAGGTGGAGCCCAGCACTAAACTCTTCCCTGCAGTGTTTGCTCAGGCAACCAGTCCAAACGTCTTCCAGTTCGAGCTGGGACGCATCAAGGTGAGATTTCATTCTCACACACACACACACACACCCACACACACACACACACACTCAGCCACGCTTTCACACACCCACCCTCTTAGCTGTCCATCGTGTTCGATGATGATGCTTGCTCCAGGGGGGGGGGTGTTGGGTTCAACGACCTTGCCGCTGGTGACACTTCTCGTGGGCGTAGAGTCCGATCCTTGAGCCGCACACTCGTCCGCAGATGGAGCAAGGGAAACCAGATGCCAGGGGGGTACCAGCCGCCCACACACACACACACACACACACACACACACACACACACTCAGCCATGCTCTCACACACCCACTCACACTCATATACTCTCTCTCACACACACACACACACACACACAAAACTTTCTGCATTTGTACATTTAAAAAAAAACTTATTCTGCATGATTTATACGCTTGTGTACCTCAGTTTAGGTCCACAGTGACTCGAGTCCCCTTGAGTCTGTGCATTCAGGGTTAAGTCCCCACCGGGATAGAAAAACATGTACACACACACACACACACACACAAAGGACACTGAGGCTATTTTTATTTTCTCTCCGGTTGCACAAACAGGAACGAACATCTGTGAGATGATAAAGTTTGCCAACTTTACATTCTGTGTGTGTGTAGAGCGTCATGCCGCTCTCTGCTGGGCTGTTTAAAAGCGAACGGAAGAATGTGGTTCCTCAGTGTCCGCCGCGGTTACATGTGCAGTTCCTCACGCCTGTGTTGTGGAGCCGTGTGCCCAATCAGTTCCTGAGGTCAGAGGTCACCAGGGTCAACGAGCGACTGGGCTGGATGGTGCAGAGTTCAGAACCGCTGCAGTTCATGACCCTCCATATACCTGAGGAGAACAGGTACATCACACACACACACACACACACACACACACACAAACACATACACAGAAACACACACATGCACAAACACACACACACGCTATTTTAAATTGTAATAATATTTCACAGTTTTTACTGTATTTTTTATCAAATAAGTGCAGCCTTGGTGAGCAGAAGAGACTTTCAGAAACATAAAAAAATATGAATTATTCCAACTTTTGACCGGTAGTTTGTATATGTTTGACAAAACTAGTGATTTATTTGATTTGTTTAATAGTGATCAGTTTAATTTGTGATAAAACTCATTTGTAAGAAACAGGGTTGACTTTTATGCATATAATTAGAAAAATATGTCTCTAATATGGACACTAAAGACATTCTACAGATTCACCTACAATGTATTTATTTGTAAGCCCTAAAAACACTAGAAAGGACCAATTTGAAGCAGTTAGTTACACAGTGAGTGAGTGTTTAGAGGAGGTTTTGTGTCTGGCCCTGATCTGAATTTATTTATTTCAAAGGTGGTTCAGTCATAATTAAATCTACCCATGAATTATGTTGCTGTTTCTGATTAATGTGATGTCCAGCCAGTGGTTTAGATAGATGGGTTAGTATTCGTCCTGGAGAGTTGAGTGTGTGTTCACTGACGTGTGTCCGGCAGGTGTGTGGACATCCTGGAGCTGACGGAGCAGCTGGAGCTGCTGCAGTTCCACTATCACACACTGCGCTTGTACTCGGCCATCTGCGCGCTGGGCAACAACCGAGTGGCTCACGCGCTCTGCAGTCACGCTGACGAGGCGCAGCTCCTCTACGCCATCCAGAACAAATACATGCCAGGCCTCCTGCGCACCGGCTACTACGACCTGCTCATCGACATCCACCTGAGCAGCTACGCCACCGCGCGCCTCATGATGAACTCCGAGTACATCGTGCCCATGACGGCGGAGACCAAGAGCATCACGCTGTTCCCCGACGAGCAGAAGAAGCACGGGCTGCCGGGCATCGGCCTGAGCACGTCTCTGCAGCCGCGCATGCGCTTCTCCTCGCCTAGCTTCGTGGCTCCGCTGGGCTCCAGCTCACTGTGCTTCCAGTTCAGCCCCGAGTTCCCGCTGGAGACGCTGAAGAGCCGCACGATGGAGATGCTAACGGAGGCGGTGCGCGAGGGGAGTCTTCACGTGCGCGACCCCGTGGGCGGCAGCACCGAGTTCCTGTTCGTTCCGCTCATTAAGCTCTTCTACACACTCCTCATCATGGGCATCTTCCACAACGGGGACCTGAAGACCATCCTGCAGCTGATCGAGCCCAGCGTGTTCTCGCAGGACCGGGGGGGCGGGGCTGATGATGCAGGTGGGCGGGGCCAGCTGGATGGGGGCGGGGCTGAGGAACATGGTCCGAGAGGAAAGATGCCCAAAGAAGGACTTTTACAGATGAAGCTTCCTGAACCCGTCAAACTCCAGGTGAGGAGATGCAGTCTTGTCTTTTTAAGCCCCGTTCACAGACTTTGCACTCCAAACTAAGATATCATTCTAATTTGACTAGGAATTAGCCTTAAAATAATTAAAAGTAACATGACACGATAAAATCATGTTTTCAGAGATGTTAATCAGAGTTTTTGTCGTAACGAGCCGCAGCCGCTAGACGGAATGATTATGTTTTAGAAATGGTTTCTATTTTTCTGCGACATCGCGCTGGAACAACAAACACAAAGTGTGGCAATGATAATCTCAGGTACTGTGTATTTGCTTTATTTAATGTTAAAAGCGTGTAATGTGACTTTGAATATCCTTTAGTGCTCCAGCTTTGTAGCCGTAAAAGCAACAATGGATAATTCACCTCAGATCTTGAAATTGAACAATTTGAGACAAGAACGTTCAAACTATGAACAAACAAGTAAAAATCATAAAAGTGCATCTGTCCATCATAAAAGTGCATCTATCATCATAAAAGTGCATCTATCATCATAAAAGTGCAGCTATCATCATAAAAGTGGATCTGTCCATCATAAAAGTGCATCTATCATCATAAAAGTGCATCTATCATCATAAAAGTGCAGCTATCATCATAAAAGTGTATCTGTCCATCATAAAAGTGCATCTATCATCATAAAAGTGGATCTGTCCATCATAAAAGTGCATCTATCATCATAAAAGTGCAGCTATCATCATAAAAGTGTATCTGTCCATCATAAAAGTGCATCTATCATCATAAAAGTGGATCTGTCCATCATAAAAGTGGATCTGTCCATCATAAAAGTGCATCTATCATCATAAAAGTGCATCTATCATCATAAAAGTGGATCTGTCCATCATAAAAGTGCATCTGTCCATCATAAAAGTGCAGCTATCATCATAAAAGTGGATCTGTCCATCATAAAAGTGCATCTGTCCATCATAAAAGTGCATCTATCATCATAAAAGTGCATCTATCATCATAAAAGTGCATCTATCAT